>CM076579.1:641635636-642058136 GCA_034641835.2 Pinus albicaulis
TGTAGTCCCTTATTGTTGTTATTGTATCCCCCTTATTGTTATTGTTGTACCCCTGCAGTCCCCATATTGTTATTATCGTGCCCCTTAAAACCCCACTATTTTTTATTGTTGTTCCCTTACATTATTATTTTTAGGTCGGCTAGGATTATATTGTGACCCCATGGACTCCTATATATATAAAGGAGGTTTTTTCATTTGAATCATCCAGGAATTGTTCATTTATGTAATGTAATGGAGGTTTTCCCCTCGAAGTGGCTGATTTCTAAGGCGTTGATCTCTCTTTTCTTATATTTTTGGAGCTGGTTTCATAACATATTACAGGTCATGAAAAACTATAGTAGCTACATTGAAAATTTCAATATACGTAACCTCAACCTTCTGACCAATTATTTTAGGAGTAGGCCCTAGATGCATGTCATTTTCCTTTGTGCATTCATCCTCCACTCGTTTTCTGTCGTTTCTCTTCTGTTGTCTAACTTTTGTACTTCGTCCTCTTTCCGATTAGCCTCCTTTTGCTTTTGTCCTCCTACTTTTTTTCCTTGTTGTGTTTTGTATTTTGTTCTTGGTTTAATGATACTTTTCATGAAGGGTGTCCTATTTGGGCTTGAAATAAAATGTGGTGAAAGAGAAAAGTACTTTGTGACACTACAACATTTGGCTAACTCTCTATCCTCCTTCCTTTTCTTTGTTACACCTTTTTTTCAATGATGTTCTGACGTAAAATATGATCCTTTTGTAAGGAAAGCCTTGTGTCGAACCATGATCTCCATATCTATTATAGAAACCTCATGCCTAAGCTCAGGTATTTATGTTTCAATGGTTTTAGGTTGATTCAATCAAGCAGAGAAGGAAAAGGGGAAAATCTAAAGGAGAAAACCAAGATCAGAGGTCTTATATATAATTCTATGAAGGGATGTCCTCTTCTTATCTCAATAAGTTAGGATTGCTTTTCCTCCCATGAAAGAAATAAGTGTAAATCCATAGTCGTACAAAATAAATAAATAAATGAGAAAGAAGAGAAAGGCTTCATGTGCAGAGAGGTGAAGAAAGAAATTCCATCAGGGTACTATTTAGGCCTACTGGAAGCAAAGAAATTTTTTTTTCCCTAAAGTGACTCCGTCAGGGTACTATCTAGGCCTATTGATAGTGGAGAAACACCAAATATGAAAAAATATACTCCGAAAATCTAAATATCGTGAAATTCATTACCCTTTCCTGATTTGAAACATTGTGTGATCATTGATATTATATTTATTTTTAACCGAGTAAAGCGATGAAGGGGACTATGTTTATGCACAGGGAAAGTGTTCAAGCAATAATAATCTGAATGATGAATCAATACTCCCTAAAGAAATAGACCTTGTACGAAAGAATTGACCAATGTAGAGAAGTTAGAGTTCTACCAGTGTGTCACCAAGTGTTGTCGTTGCGCCAAACACCCTCCAAAATTTTACATACACTTGAATTTTGGATCATATTGTGGATATTGTGATTGGTCATTCTATGGTCACTTCTTTATTGGTTGAATTCACTTGCTCACACATGCTAAGTTTGCCACAAGTTCATGAGCACATTCTTTTACTCAAGCCTGAACAAGAATAGCATAGTCCATTAAGACAATGTATGTATAATTTCCATCCCATGTCAATATTCAATGTGCACTTTTATTGATATTCCTTCACTTTTGGTTGTGTTTGTACTTCTGTTTTAGTGAATTTTTCAAATTGTTGCTTTTGCACACTTTCACTTTCATAAGTGTCATTTTTGTGATTTTTGTTATCTATTTTTCTTAATTTCACTTTAATTAGTTTCATTTTCATGTTATCTTCACTCTGGCATGTTTTACTTTCACCATCATTCACATATCGCAAGTTTCATTCATCATTTTCTCTTCATATAGTAAATGTCTTCTTTTGGCATGTGAAGTATTGCCTACTGCACGAAAGCTAGTTTTGGTGTGTTTCAAGGGGAATTTTTTTCGTTAATGACTTATGCTTACCATGTAAACATGTATCGCACTTATTTCCAAAGTTCCAAGAATTTCTGCACAAGTGTTGTCATGATCATCGCAAAGTGTATCTTTGGTGCCACACTTGTCCTAATTTGTCTCAAAGTCGTCGCACTGAGGGAAGTATGTTGTTCATGTGTTATGGATGTTCTATGTTGCGTCCTCAATTATTCTAAGTGTTTGATCATAATTAATTCTTGTCATTATTCACATTAGCTTCACAGATCCCACACTTAGTCAAATTTGGAAAACTTCCCAACCAAGAAACCTAGCCTCATCCAACCCTCCTGAACTGCGCATTTTGTATTCTCGACCCTCAAGCTGCAACAATGCCTCTTGGCACTACAAAATTCATATTTCCTACCTTCCAGGACTATGCACTGTGCAATGAAATTATGCAATCCAGCCCCCCTAAGCTCAAAAACTGTGCAAACCAAGCATGAATTGCACATTGTGTAGTCTCGGTACTCAAGCCCATCCTTGAGCTCTTAAAATTCACAATTTTGTAATCACCTAGCCTCCTCTTCCCTCCAAAACTGGAATGGGAAAAATCATTTCTCAAGTGCTCATCCTAGCTCCATAATCTCCCCAACTGCGTAATCGTTTTGCTCAGTCCTAGCTTGAACTGCACATTGCACAGTCTTAAGGCTTAGTCCAGGAGCTTGATCCCTTTAGTCCCTTAACTACACATTCCCTCAATCCAAGCCTCTAGACATGTGCATTGTGAAGTCTCAAGGCTCAATCTTATAGCCTAAGTGCTTGAGTCCCTAAATTTCACTATCATTTAACCCTGGCCATCCTAAACTACGCATTACGTAGTCTCGAACCTAAATCCTAGACCTTGGCATTTGGAATTGTGCAATCCTTGAGTTATTCACTTAGCTAGTCACTAATTCCATCCCTAACAAGTGATTTTCATGAAGCATCTTAGGCTAGGGGTTTATCGGAATGATTCCATATTTTCATGGGTGTATTGCAATCCCATATATTCTATTATGTCTTGAAAGGATGATGATGAAGGATATGGAGAAGGAGACCATGCTAGAAGAAACCTAAGGAGCTAAGGAGATGATATTATCATCAAAAAAGAAGAAGAAGGAACACTAGATTATAATATAAGACAAAATATTAGGACCACATGAAGACTCCATCTGATCCAAAATACTTTGGAGGAAAGATACAAATAACAAAGCATATCTCTAATGAAGATAAAGTAGAAAGAAGGACATATTGTCACTGCCAAATCATCATGCAATGCATGTCATCAGTTTCATGTCATGTCATGTCATGATTCACCCTATGTCACACCATTTTTGTGAATTGTGTAAATTTCTATTTGAAAATGTATTGTAAAGTGGAAATCCAAAGGACATATATAGAATTTGAAGAGTCATGTAAAGTCGAAAATTCACGGGAAGTAAAACAATCATGATGGTAGTAAAAGAGTTATAAGGAAGGTGAAGCATCACCCCCACTCCCCCATCGGTTATATATACACCCTCATTGTATGGGCAAAGGAATTTTCACCTTAGCTCCCCCCACAAGGAATTAGAGAGACAAGCTAGTTCTTTTGGGGAGCAAGGAGTGTCTCCAATGCTCCACTATTGGAGCTAGAGGTGTTCATTGTATACATGTGTCTTGGGAATTTTACTTAATATCAGAACCCTGATGTCCAACACGTCCTTCATGCATGGATTATGAATATTTGTAAGATTGTTATGTGGATGTTTGCAATTCATGTTTTTTTTTTTCTAGTTGTGCTAAAGTACTTGAACTATTTTAGTTATTTTAGTGTTCATCTTATCGATAACTTGTTGTAACAGTTACAATGATTGTCGCATCTTTGTGGACTATTCTGTTGGATGTTAGACAAATATTTCCTATTTATAATGGTTTCAATGATTGCCACATCTTATGCACTATTTTTTTGGATGTTAGACGGATATTTTTTGTGTGTATGTCTCTACTAGGGTGGTACTATTACCTCTCCCATAGAGGCTCACTTTCATTTCCCTCTATAGTAGAAGAATCTTGACACACATACAACAAAACACTCACCAGGCATACTCACTTGTTGTTCTGAGATTACATATGCAGTACTACCTTGTGCTGGAATTTATAGCCAAGGAAAACCTATAAGAATATATGGTAGTCAGATTGATATCACCAATTGTTACTTATGTATTCAACAAGGTCCTTTGCATATTGTTGACCCTCGAGACTATCTCTATTTTGACATCCATTTCACTACCTTTTCCTCCTTTTTGTCAAACTCCATAAGCTCAATCAATATTGATTTGCACATTTTCAGTCTTGTGAGGTACCTAAATTATCTCTTTTTCATATTTTAAATGTTTCTTATTATTTGAATAAAACTTCTATTTAGCTACAGAATTCATGCAATTCTGTAGCTAATCTCCATTTCTACAACCACCATCATGGTTTAACAGGTTCCAAAGAATGAATGAAGGATTGAAGTACATGGGAAGTTGGGAAATGATCCATTCATGGATTCTATCCTATATAACTGTCCATAATCGAGAAGGATAGTGCCTAGAATTATGGTCAAAGGGTCAGTTAAAGAAGAGAATTGAGACAAGAGAGCAAGAAGATTAGCCTTCACGATTTTCTCTCCATGTAGCCCATGAAGACTATGAATATTTCATTTTTGTTTATAGTTATATTCCTAGTTTGATTATTCTTTTAAGGTGTGTTCACCTCAAACATTTAATTCAACTCTGTTATAAAAATCGGGTTGTGTAAACAGGAAACAAGCTTGCTTTTTGTTGTAAAAATGTCATACATTAAAAATTTGTTTTTATCAATCAAAGGAGAAGGTGTTTCTAGAATCATCAATGCATAGTTAGTTGCAAATAAATTCAGAACCATTCCATTGTGGAGGCCCCCTTCACATAAGAGGTTTACTAGTTTATTTTTCTTTTAGTTTAATTTCTCATACTTTTTTTTGTGTTTTTTGCATAGTTATATTCTTTGTTTACTTTGTTTTTCTTATCGTAATTGATAGAGCAACTCTGTTTTCATTTTCATTTCATAGGTTAAACAATTATTTCATTCTTTTCACTGCAGACAAATACTTCATTTTCATTTCATAGATTAAGCATGTATTTCAATTTTACACAGTAGACATATACTCTGTTTTCTTCCTCATTGCAAGTATTTTCTGAATTTCCTTAGTATAGTTACTTAGATTTGATGTTATTTGTTTGCTATTTCCATTTTTAGAACTTAGTTATGATTAATACATATGCTTTTCTTTAACATTTAACAGTCTTAAAGTTAATTCAGATAGACACTCTGCTTTATAGAGATAATTCAGATAGATGTTTTATTTTGTAGATTCAAGATAGTTTTGATATATGCTTTGTTAGACTTAGAAATAATCTAGATTAATGTTTTGTTTAGACTTAGATATGGTTTAATTAGATTTTTTGTTACTTTATTAAATAAATTCATAAGTGATTTAGATATATATTTTTGTCATTTGATTGAATATATTTAGAGGTGATTTAGATAGATGTTTTTGAGATAATTTATCATAGTTGTCGACGTAGATTGATTTGATACAACTTGAAATTTATCACTTAGATTAATTTCTTTTGATACAATAAAAGTTTTTCATATATCAATTTTCTTTTTGAAAAGAACATTTCCTTTTCTTCCTTCTTGCATGTTTTATCTTTCAGTCCTTAGAATACTTTCTTTAAAGAGTGATTCATAGATTAAATTTCTTTCTTAGACCAACATTAAACATTTCCTTTTCTTCCTTCTTAATTTTATTTTTCAATCATTAAAATTCTTCTTTAGGTGTAATTGCTTTCTAGTAATTTCTTTCTTTTACATAAAAACTCCAAAACATACAAAAAGACTGAAGTTTCTTCTTGTTTCCTTGAAGTTAATTATTCATTTTTTAGATAAGCTAAAATAGAATTCTCATCAAAGCTTTGATAGTTAAATTTAGAATTCATTTCACAAATCAGTTCTTAGTTTCTCAATTTCATTTAGACACTCAAGATAAATACAAAATACTAAAAAAAACATATAAACAAATTAAGAAAAGGATTATAGCATTTAGACACTTAATAAGATTACTAACTCCGGTCGATAATTTATGATAGAAATTTAAGATATTAAATTAACTAAACATTTTGGTGCTCTTTCCAGGCAAGTGTAATTAGGAGCCTTATGTCTTAATCTAAAAAAAAAAAAAACATAAAAAAATGACATGTGTAGAGAAAGAGATTCTAGGGGTATATTTGTAACTAGAGGTAGATTTTTGATCCCAAAAATACCACTCACTCCATCAAGACCTCATACTGCTACACCATCCACCCAAACTCGTATTCCATTCTTAGCAGTAATACATAGACTTCATGAAGTCTTAAGATCACAAATTCAGCCTAAAGACTCTCCAAATTCACCAACCGAAACAGTTTTAGAAGAAGAAAACCCTAGATCCCCAACAGAAGGGGTAGTCTTTTTAACCTCTACTGGAGAACAACTCTTATCCCAAGAGCTAGAAATACCTACTGGAGAAGAGGAATAAGTCTTCTTTAATATACCATTGATAGAGGAACCATAAGAATCATAAGAGGAACAAATAACTCCAAATCTAGAAACCTATATTATTTCTGAAGAATCTACAATGGCTAGAGAAGGAGAAGGAGAAGGATAAGTACACAATCTTAATGATGAAAAATTAAGACTAGGAGGAGGTGGACCTATGATTGGAGGTGGAGGACGAGGTAGAGGAAGAGGAAGGGGAGAAAAAAGAGAACAAAGAAGAGAAGGAGGAGGAAATAGAGAAGAAGCAGATCCTGTTGGATTTCCTATATTAGATGAGGATACAACTACCACAATTTATAACATCTCACCCTCCATCCTTCTCAATTTTCATGGATTGAGTGAATATCCTAAAAAATTTCTATTTGAATTCAAAGTTTTATGTAGATCATATGACTACTTACTCAATTCTCAAAAGATGAAATTGTTTCCTGCAACACTTAATGATGCAGCATTAAAATTTCTCATGGCCTTAAGAACAAATTATATTAGGACATGGGAAGAAATGAAAAATGCATTCTTACAAAAATACAAGGATTACTGTAGACCTCATAATCGGGAAGATTATTTTTTTAAGATGATGCAAAGAGAAGATGAGAACTTAGAGAACCTAATTGAAAGACTCAGTTACAATCTAAAAAGGGATAGGATGGAAAATTAGGATGAAGATGCTTTAAAATCTCTCATGTTGAAAGCCATTAGAGATGAATGGATAGATATTCTTAATATGATGGGAAAAGGAGACATCTCTCAACTATCATTACCTGATATCTCTGAATTATGCATACATATTTCAAGAGAAAATTCAAGAATTTGGAGAAGTCCAAGAGATCCTATTATCTCTAGAGTGAATAAATCTGCAGCCGGAACAGTGAGTAGGGATGAAATAGAAAATTTTCTTGATGAATTCAAAACAAATATTTTAGGGAGTCTTAGTGAACAAATAGACACCTTAAAATTACAAAACAAGCAAAGAGCATAAAGTGATGCCTTATCTATCTTCTGTCCTAAATGCAGAAAGAAACATGCCTTAAGAGAATGTCCTCTTTATTTAAAAATCATAGAGACTTGTGTCATATGTACAAAAAATCATGAAACAAATAAATGTCCTTCTATACCATGTCTTAAGGTTGTTTTCCAAGAGGAAATAACCCCACACCAAATAGATACTCTTTGTTTTTTTTCTAGAAGACCATGGCAAGGGCCAAAAACTCAAGGTTTTAACACTTAGATGTATACTCAGCCCCCACAGAATAATTGGAATTCATAAATACCATGGAAGTAACCCTGGTATCAACCTCAAACTTGGACACAAGGAATGAAAAATCCTTATTGTAGATATTCTAAATATCAACAATATCCTCAATCTTATCTGAACTACCCACCACAACAGTTTCCTTAAGCTAGTTAACAACCTCAATTTCCAAATCATAATCCACAACTTTCATTACCATTTCCACAAAGGCCAAAACAACTACCTGCTCAGCCACTTCCAAACCCAAACAACAAAAATGCACAACCTATTTATAACATGGAGGGACAAAATTTTTAGACTTATATGATAACTCCACTAGATATTAACCAATTTCAACTTAGATCTAGTAGGATATTAGAAAAGAAAAAGTCTTATGTTGTTATTCAGGAAACATTTGATCACTTCGATGAGGATATTTCTCTTCATAGAGATAAAAATATTCAAAATAAAAATAATCATTCTGGAAAAGAGACATCTCTTCATCAAAATCAAAATTTTCAAAATCAAATAAACTCAACTCCTATCATAGAGCAACATTTGATATCTATATCAAAACCTCCTTTCCCTAAAATATTACAAATTGACAAAGGGGTAGAAAAACAAATCATGTTGCCTAACTATGATATATTAGATGAATTAAATAATGTTTTTTTATCAAAATCCCTTTGTTACAAGCCATTAAGAAAATTTCAATCCTTGAAAAAAAAATAAGAGAATTGAGTATAAAGAAATCTGGAAGAAAAAAAAAATGTAAAAAGAATACAGTTAGTGGGAAAAATTGCAGATATCATGATGGGTAGAACATTCATACAGAAATATTTGTATCCAAGAAGTCCCATTGTGAAAACACACATCAATGGTATTGAGATCTCAAGTACATCGATTGAATGAGGAGCAGCCATAAACATCATGAGTAAACAAACCATGGAACAACTAAAACTTCCAAATCTTCAATATACACCAACATTCCTATCACTAGCAGATAGATCAGTAATCAAACATGATGGTGTGTTAGAAGACATTTACGTATACTTAGATTCTTGGGAATATATTGTTGACTTTAGGATCTTAACTACCAAGAATAACTTAGTAGGACACCCATTAATATTAGGAAGGCCTTGGTTAGCTACAGTTGATGCTTTCATCAATTGTAGATCTGGTGATATGTTTATCTCTTATGGAAGTTCAAAAAATAAATTCACTTTATATCCTCTAGCAAAATCAATGATTAAAGTAGAAAATGAAGAATGGATGGATGATGACAATGGAATACAACCAATTTTTTCTATCTCACACATTAGTTAAGAAAGTCAAATTCTAAATTCAATAGAAAATCATGAATCATCTTCACAATATGAGAATATTCAAAATTTTCAAGAAAAATGTAATATTGAATACTTATCATCCTGACAAATGTCTTTATATTCTATGGAATAATTTGGTAATTCTTCAATTGAAATCTTTCCAAGTAAAACTTTAAACATAGACAAAAACCTAGAAGAATTTCAGAAAGAGGAGTTAATTAAAATATTGCAAAAACATTCTTCTGCATATGCATGGGAATACACTAACATGAAAGGAATCAACCCTGAAACTCGCATACATCATATCTATATTAAGGAAAATTCTAGACCAATCAGACAGCCTCAAAGAAGAATGAATCCAAATATTAGGGAAATTGTAAAGGAAGAACTACAAAAACTGCTGAATGTGAACTTTATTTATCCAATATCAGACAGTCAGTGGGTTTCACCTTTAGTAATTGTCCCTAAAAATAATGGAAAATGGAGGGTGTGTATTGTTTATAGGGATTTGAATAAAGCTACTTTAAAATATCACTTTCCATTACCTTTCATAGATCAAGTTTTAGATACACTAGCAGGGAAGAAATATTTTTCATTATTGGACGGTTTTAGTGGGTATAATCAAATTCAGGTAGCACCCAAAGATCAAGACAAAACCACATTTACCTATCCATGGGAAACTTATGCTTATCGAGTACTTCTTTTTTTATTATGAAATTCACCTGCAACATTCCAAAGAGCAGTCTTAGGTATTTTCTCTGATTTAATTCATGACTGTGTGAAAGTGTATATGGATGATTTTACAGTCTATGGAAATTCTTTTGAAGAAGCCCTTGAAAATTTGGAAAAGGTTCTCATAAGATGTAAGGAATAAAATATCCCATTAAGTCATGAAAAATGTTTTATGATGTTTACTGAAGGAATTGTTTTACGACACCATATTTCAGGAAATGGAATTAAGGTGGACTCATCTAAAGTTGAATTTATTTGCAAATTAGCAATCCCAAATTGTCAAAAAGATGTTATGATTTTTCTTGGTCTTAAGGATACTATAGAAGATTTATATATAACTTCACAAAGATTGCATCTCCACTCCTCAAATTTCTCACAAAGGATTGTGAATTTAGCTGGAACCCTGAGTGCCAAAAGGCATTTGAAACTTTGAAAGCAAAGATATGAAGCACCCATTTTAAGGGGACTGAACAGAAAATTACCTTTTCATGTCTCAATTGATGCTTCAGATACAACTCTGGTAATTATATTATGGTAGAAATAATTTACCCCTTATGCTATCTACTACACTAGTAATAATTTGACGTTGGCTAAGTTAAATTACATTGTTACTGAAAAAGAGTTTCTAGATGTTGTCCATGCTATTAACAAGTTCAGACATTACATCACTGGCTATGAAACCTTCATTCACACAGATCATTCTGCAATTAGATATCTAATGAATAAATCTAAACTAATGGCAGAATCACAGGATGGTTACTATTATTGCAAGAATTTAATATCACCATTTTAGATCGACCTGGAAAAAAAATACAGTTGTTGACTTTTTGTCTAGAATTAAAAATGATAATAATGATAAACCAGTAGAAGATATTTTTCCTGATGAATATATTTTTGCAATATCTACTAAATCTCCATGCTTTGTAGAAATTTCTAATTACTTAGCCAGAGGAAAACTACCATCATATTTGTTTCCTATAGAAAAGAGAAAGATAATTCAAATAAGTGCATATTATTCTTGGGTGAATGAGGAATTGTACAATACAGGTCCAGAACTCATCATTATAATATGTGTATGAGAGGATGAAATACCTGAAATACTAAAGGCATGCCATGATGAGACATGTGGAGGACACTTTTTTGATAAGAGGACTTCCTACAAAATCCTTCTTCTACGATATTATTGGCCTTTCATTTTCAAGGATTCCAAGGAAAGTGTTAAAAGATGTGACAATTTTCAGAGAATGGGGAAACTTGTTCCTTCAGATGAAATTCCCTTACAACCACCGGTACTCATCGAACCCTTTGAAAAATGGGCTCCAGATTTTTTTGGACCAATCAATCCACCATCAAGACAAAAGATGTATATTTTTATATTCATTGATTATGTCACTAAATGGGTAGAAGATAAAGCACTTTCCTTTTATAATGAATATGTTGTAGTTTCATTGATTTTTGAGGATATTTTTACTCTTTTTGGTGTCCCAAGGGAAATTGTGGCATATCAAAGAACTCAGTTTACATCCAGAATGGTGCAAAAGATCATGGAATAGTAAAAAATCAAGCATAGGAAGTCTACTCCATACCATCCACAAGAAAATGGACAAGTGGAGTTTACTAATAAAGTGATTGAAGAAATCCTCACAAAGACTATACATTTGCATAGAAGGGATTGGGAAGAAACTATTCCTTAATCTTTGTGGGCCTACCGTACTACATGGAGAAACACAATAGGACATACTCCCTATGAACTTGTTTATGGGAAGAATTCCAAATCAGAACATTCAAAACAACATTCAAATTGGGACTTGACTTGTCAGAAGCACAAAGGCATAGAATGGAAGAACTCAATGAGCTTGATGAAATAAGACAAGATGCAGTTCAAAAGACCAGCCTAGTTCAGCAACAGAGATCCGTATGGCATGAAAAATACATTAAAGAAAGAAAATTCCAAGCAGGAGATTGGGCACTTCTTTTTTACTCAATGTTAAAAGAGTTCCAAGGGAAATTTCAAACTCATTGGCTTGGGCCTTATGAGATTGATATATTCTTTTCTAATGGAGAAGTCGAGATTAGAACTATTGATGAAGAAATGGTTCCTCCATTTTTAAATGGACATCTACTAAATTTTTATCATAAGCCATTGACAAAAGAGGATTTTATCAAGATTTTTCAAGATAATGCTGATATGAAGTTGGTGAAGAAGAATATTTCTTATTCCCCAACTTAGTCTTCTTTTTATTTTCATATTTCATATATATATATATATATATATATATATATATATATATATATATATATATATAAGTATGAAAACCAATCATTAATTGGCATTATTATACAGAAAATATGAGGTGAAAATCAGAATTTGTTTCTCACATCCTACATTTTCTTCATTCCAATTCTAAAAATCCCAATTTCTTTGTATTTCCCTTTCTTTTTCATAGATTAAAGTTTAGCTACAGAATTGTTGAAGTTTTGCAGCTCTCATAAAATTTTGCAGCTCTTATACACTTCTACATCCCATATCTAAAAATACCCTTTTGACAGAAGCAATTGAATACTATATTGAAGATCATACTAAAGAATGTACTGGAGAATACCTGAAGAACCAAGATAAAGAAGAAAAAAATAAGGTTAGCTATATCAAAGGTATGCAAATACAAAAAAAAATTAAATAATAAGGTTGCAAACATTGATATATATGAACTAGATGATCGTATACCACCAGCTCAAATGTCATCATTAAAAATACTGATTATGCCAAATCAATATCTATTCTCTTGATTCTCCACTAAAAATTCATCACGATCTCCCCAACAATCAAATCCAATTTCATTAATTAATGATTTAAATGATCATTTCTCATTCTAAAACCCCACTCATGCTCTTAATAACCCTGAAACCTCACTCATTCAGTCGTTTACCTATACATCTCTACCATTCCATAGCATAACTCATCCATGTTTCCAAACTCATACCAAAACCCTCAATTCACCCAGTCAAATGAGGCAGTCTTAGAGGTGAAACTCTCGGAAAGGTATGGGTCTGATTGTGAGAACAAAGCTTGTGGGAAAGAATTCATGGAGGGATATCTACAAATGAAGGAAATATTGTAGAAAGTATAGTGTCTTAACTTCGTGGAGAAATTCGACACGTTTCATAAAGAAGTCACTAAATATTTTGCTAGGGCCTTTGACAAAGTAGAAGTTGAAATTGGTGACATCAAATTTGTAGTCACAAAATCCTTTATGGAAGAAGCTACTAGAGTTCCAAAGATAGGAGAGAGATGGTTTAATAACATAGGAATCAGTGGAGAAGAATGGAAAACCCTTTTAAAGAACCCGGATATGGACACTAGCATTTTCAAAAAGGGATTTCCTAGCATAGCTCTTAAAGGTAAATGGAGAAATATGTTGTTGATAATTCAGAAATTTGTTACCAGTGAAGGGAGGTTTGGATTTATGTTCTTCTATCATGTTATGCTATTAATGAATTTTCTTGAAGATAAAGAGATAAAACTTCCATAATTTTCATTGAATAGCTTAACGAAGATGACAAGAATTGTTCAAAAGAGGATTCAATTCATAGATAATACAATGTATCATCATGGATTGATAAAAATTCTTATTGATTTTCATTTAAAAATACTAGGAGATACTTGGGAAAATTTATTAATCCGAAATCATTTCCAAGAAAAAGAACAGGAGAAACCTAGTGATAATAAAGGAAAAAGAGGCAGAAAAAGAAAATTTGACAGCCTTGTTGAGGATGAACAGCCTTCTCAAGTACAGTTAGAAGATGAAATTCCTATTGCAAAGATGTTTGGAAAAATTCAAGAAACAAACTGATAAAAAGAAAGAAGGCACCATGAAAGGAAAAAAAAAGTCATAAACATAGAGAAGTCAAGCTCAAAATCTTACACAGCCAATAAGAAGAAGTTACATAATTAACAAATCATCCAAAAAGTCACCGCCATAAGTAACATAACTTGTTGATTTAGAAGAAGATCTTGAGGTGCCATCACCTATTATTACTTCTCCCACACAGAACCCAAGTAGAAGAACTCCAGAAATTGATCCAGTTCAGCAAGAAATTTATGATTACATTGAGTCTACAGAAAGAAGAAATGTAGGAAAGACATCAAGTTTTGAAGAACAACCTTCTAGTCCACAAGAAGTTGTGGTAAATACTCTAAAACAAGAAAAAAATTTAACTAGACACTAAATAGGCATATTAAGCAGGAAAATGAAGCTCTGAAGATGCAGAATAAAAATTGAGAAGACCATCAATGATTATACTCTTCTACATTTTGTATTATGGTTAAAGAAGAACAAGAAGTTGAAACAGAAGAATAGATATCTGGGAAAATAGGTTATAAATTTGAAATATAAACTTCTAATGAGGAAGCCTATGGTAGCAGTGACCTCAAAGAAGGGAAAGAAGATAAATTTAGATGTTATAGCAGAAGTCTTAGAGCATATGCAGTAATAAGATGAAGACTCACAATTTTGTAGCTGCATGAGGACAGGCAATGGTATTTGTGTGTGGGTACGTTGAGCCTCGAGACTGTCTCTATTTTTACATCCATTTCACTACATTTTCCTCCTTTTTATCAAACTCCATAAGCTCAATAAATATTGATTTTAGCATTTTCAATCTGGTAAGGTACCTAAATTATCTCTTTTTCATATTTTAAATGTTTCTTATTATTTGAATAAAACTTGTCTTTAACTACAGAATTCATGCAATTCTTCATCTAATCTTTGTTTTTGCAGCCACCATCATGGTTTAACAGGTTCCGAAGAATGAACGAAGGATCAAAGTACATGGGCAGTTGGGAAATGATCCACTCATGGATTCTATCCTATCTACCTGTCCATAATAGAGAAGGATAGTGCCTAGAATTACGGTTAAATGGTCTGTCAAAGCGGAGAACAGAGACAAGCGATCAAAAATATTAAGCTTCACGATTTGATCTCCATGTAGAAAATTGTGAAGACTATGAAGATTGCATTTATTTTTAGATTTCTATGCCTAGTTTGATGAATCTTTTAAGGTGTGATCACCTCAAACTTTTAGTTTGACTCTGTCATAAATACAAGGTTATGTAAACCAGAAAAAATATTGTTTTTTGTTGTAAAACTATCATAAATTAAAAATTATTTTTATCAATTAAAGGAGAAGGTGTTTCTAAAATCATCAATGCGTAGTTATATTTGCAAATAAATTCAGAACTATTATTTTATGGAGGGCCCCTACATAGAGGAGGTTTAGTAGTTTAGTTTTTATTTTATTTTGTAGTTTAATTTCTCATGCTTTTTTATGTGTTTTCTGCATAGTTAGATGCTCTGTTTACTTCATTTTTCTTATCAAAATTTATAGCGTAAATCAGTTTGCATTTTCATTTCATAGGTTAATCGATTATTTCATTATTTTGTACAGTAGACAAATACTTTGTTTTCGTTTCATATATTATGCATATATTTCAATTTTGCACAGTAGACATATACTCTGTTTTCTTCCTCATTGCAAATAGTTTATGAATTACCTTAGTATAGTTACATAGATTTGATATTGTTTTTTTTTTTTCCATTTTTAGAAGTTATGATTAAGATAGATTATTTTCTTTATCATTGAACAAGCTTAGAGTTAATTCAGATAGACACTCTACTTTATAGAGATAATTCAGATAGATGTTTTATTTTGTAGATTAGAGATAGATTTGATATATGCTTTGTTAGACTTAGAAACAATCTATATTAATGTTTTGTTTAGACTTAGATATGGTTTAATTAGATGTTTTGTTACTTGATTAAATAAATTTAGAATTAATTTATATAGATGTTTTTTTCATTTGATTGAATAGATTTAGAAGTGATATAGATAGAGGTTTTTGAGATAATTTATCATAGTTTCTAGCATAGATTGATTTGTTATAGCTTGAAATTTATCACTTAGATTACTTTCTTTTGATACAATATAAGTTTATCATAGATCAATTTTCTTTCTTAAAAGAAAATTTCCTTTTCTTCCCTCTTGCAAGGTTTATCATTCAGTCATTAGAATACTTTCTTTAAAGAGTGATTCATAGATTAAATTTGTTTCTTATATCAAAATTAAACATTTCATTTTCTTCCTTCTTAGTTTTATTTTTCAATCAATAAAATTCTTCTTTAGGTGTGATTACTTTCTAGTAATTTCTTTCTTTTACATAAAAACTCCAAAACATACAAAAAGACTAAAGTTTCTTCTTGTTTCTAGTTTCCTTGGAGTTAATTGTTCATTTTTTAGATAAGATAAAATGGAATTCTCATCAAAGCTTTGATAGTTAAATTTAGACTTCATTTCACAAACCAATTCTTAGTTTCTCAATTTCATTTAGACACTCAAGATAAATACAAAATCCTAAAAAAAACATATAAACGAATTAAGTAATAAAATGCTTCTAACATATATAATTCACCTGCACTTCATAAGATTACTGACTCTGGTCGATAATTTATGATAGCAATTTAAGACATTAAATTGACTAAACACATACTTCACCACTCCACAAGATTAGCAACCTCCACTTAATAAAATTTAGTAGCAGTATTATAATTAATCAAAAATAGCCACAATCCTTTTTACTTAGCCAATGGTTGTGCCAATTTACAAATATCCCATCACGCAGTTCTATTATAAATTCGAGTTCATTGAAGTGCCAACTATTTACATGGTAATAATATTACAAAAACTTCTTACTTTTTTCTTTATACCTAATTTAAATATGGATTACCATTAGCGCATTATCGTGCTATGTAGCATTACTACATTCTTATGTTTTTATGTTACACATGCATTAATTATGGTTCAAGTATATTTTGAGACAATTTCCTTCTCTTCCTTATGTTGTCTACTTATCCAAGTAGCTCCTCTATGTCCATATTATATTTCTTGTTTTCTTATTCCATCATAACAACAAAAGTTAAATTCCTTTAATTCTGGCCTTTTTTCATGTTGCATTATAGGTGACAGATAAAACTTGTATGAAATTTGCTTCCAAGTTTGGTCATAAAATTTATCTCTTTTACATTTGTATGTATATTAACTATCCCACACTCCATTAGTATAGTATAGTGTTTTCCTTATATATATATATCAATTATTGGCATGCCATTCTCCTTATTCAGTTAGTAAGTTACTTTAATATTTTTAACCTATAGGGTCCTACAGGTTATTTAAAAAATAGCAAGCTTAGCTCTATACACGATTAATTATTCATTCTGCAATAGTAATACTTGTTATCATCCTTTTTTTTTATTCTTTTTTTTTTTTTAGGGAGAATCCCTATTTTTTCCCCATGATGGCTTACAACTAAAGATATGTTCTTTAGACACCCTCATTGTCCATAATGTTACAACAACATGTTGTCCAGGTTCTAGGGAAACCACTTCATCTCACCATTTCCACAACAAGTATTACCTTTTTTCTTTGTTCAGGTGTCCCCACTTTCATTCACATTAATTATCCATCATCTCCTCACATATAATTCTTAATCATAATTTATTATTCAATTATTTTTTGTTTCCAATTATTTCTTTTTTTCTTTCTCAATACCACCAAGATTAAAAAACACAGGATAATATTAATGAAGTCACCATGATGAATTAAGAACAAATCTCATAATAGTATGGAATACTTATAATCAATGAAAGAATACAAGGAATTCTCGTCACCAAATTTCGTAGCAATATTTTGCTAGCTTACCTCACTTAGGAGTTCCTCTTAGCCATCATCTTGGTGTTTATGTTCTTTTGTTTTGCAACTGTTCATTAGGTTATATAGGAAATATTTTTCCCTTCAATACATCATCTTCATATGGTTTTCTTGTTATGGTAATTTTTAATTAATAATTCATTTTAGTCAATCACTTGACCAAACTTCATTTGTGTCTGTCGGAATCATTTATGAGGTACTTAACCAGGTAATATTAACTGGTAGAATGTTTCCTTTTCCATGTCGTAACGCTTATGTTAATGTGTTATCACCATTTTAACTTTAATTTTTTTTAAATTAAATGGCACATTCCTTTGCTATTTTACTCAATTATCTATTCATTTCTAATCATCATTTTACTTCAACCCTCTACCCATTCTTCAAGGCATGCTAGGACAACGAGATCTTAGAAATTTACATTCGTTGTCATGTTTACCTCACACACACACACACACATATATATATATTATGTTTTCCTTTCCAACTTTACGATGTTGACCAAAAATTTTAAAGAAAATATATCAAATCAGTAAGGACCATAATTTATAACTGTGGCATTTGGTGTTAATATAATTTCCTACAGTTCTGCCAAATTTCCCGTAAAATTTAACATAAGTTTACTCATGTTCCTTATTGTATCAACTTATCTCAAGTATTTTAAATGTCACAGTAATTTCAATTAATCATATTTCTATTTTCATCTTGTTTTCAATCACACTGAGCCTTCTCAATTGCGGGATGGTTATAAAGTAGACCATTTAGTGAGTCATTATAAAATACAGAATCCATGATCCCCCTGCAAACACAAGGGGTAGGAATTTTCACTCTATCTGGATTCCTTTCCCATTTTTTAGAGTTATTGTACTCCTTAATAATTTTTCATGTTTCAGCCTTGATATTACTTACTTGTACTTGCTAATTTTTTATATAATTTGTATATATCCTCTTGATCACAACAACATTGCTCTAATGTGTTTTCACTTCTGTTTGGTATTAGGGAATAACCCAGATACAATTACCATGCTCTTTCCAACTTAAAATTTCCAATATATTGTTTACTCATTGTTGCCAAGATTAATTTCCTTCCATCATATTTGTCAAAACTTATCTCTATTTTGTAGTTTTTTAGGTACCACTCATGACCACTTAATTGTTATAATTATCCATGCTAATGGTTTGTTCCAACTGTAATACTATGGTAAGCATTCTCTTTGTGGATCCCTTTTAAAATTATTTCCAATGAAATTTCATTATCTCCTTTATCAATTTGGATTTTATTTTCATTATTGAGATATATTTTTTATCTTTTATTTTCATTACTGGAAATATCTATCATATCAATCGAAAGGATTCCGAACATCCCCAACAATAACCCACCATGGACTCATATTTGTGCATATATTTTTTTACCATGAGCATCCTACGTCCTCATTCAACTTGGACAAGAATTATCCTTAAGAATGATGAATCGAATTCCTTAGGTATATTCATATACCCTAAACTTTGCTTTATATAAAATAAGGGTTCTTGATTTTTCCTTTTATTTGAATGCATTCATCATGTTGAGTGTTTTTTTTATAAAATTTAGATGGATCTGAAGTATCCTATACATATTTAATCCTTACTTATGTGTTTCAAGTTGTTTCTAGGTTGTTGGGGTTTAACTAGATTAGCTCGAAGGCTAAGCTAAACTCTTATAATGATTAGTATTACATTATCTTGGTTGAAATATTTCACTTCATTAGTTATGTTCGTTAATAAATAATTTTCTTTTTGATATGTGGGCATTGTCTCTATATCATATTAATGTTATTTCTTGTTTAATGTAGCCAATGTTTCCATATTTTATGGACAAGGTTCTCTATCTTATACAACAATGGTTTTCTTTCATTTAGTATTCTATGTAAAATTTCTAGTGAAGATAATATATACATGCTTTCATTACTGTGTCTATAAATTCTCTTTATATGCATAAATAATAAACAATGATCCTTATGGCAATCCTTATTGTTTCAACATGGTAATTTTTCATCCATATTAAATTTATTAATATCACTCTTATAAGCTAGGTATTGAAATGATACTTATGTAAATTAACAAAATAAATTCACAACCACCAATAGGAAGTATTCATATAGATAACCCCAAACTTCTCAGAATGATCTTACAGGAAACACCCATATTTCTTCTTAGACGTGTCCATGCTTTACTTAGTTTTTCTGCACTTATATTTTTATTTTTTGGTGCATATGTTTCCTCATTGTTTCCGATTAATGGTATTTTCATTTTCCAAATCAGTGACAGATTTTCATTTACTTAATTGTCAAACATTAAATAGATCTTTCAAGTAGTTGGTTGTTCTCCTATGCCCTCAATAGGTCAATATTTGTAATAAGGGTGGCCTCAGAAATGATTCAACTAATACTTTGAAATTTTTTCTCATCTACCCTTAATGAGGCCACAATATTGAACCCTTTAGCTCTTATACCACTTGTAACACACCTCAACACAACAAAAATGCTTTTTTATTTTATTTAATACTTGAAAACAAACCGCCATATATCTATAGTTGTTGTTTGGACACCTAAATTTACAAATACTAATTATAATTTTGAACCCCAATCATTGTATAGAATTGTTCTTTTATCATATATAATTGATCAAGTATTGTGAAAAAATATATATAAAGTTTTTCACATGTAAATATGCTACAGTTCCATGTAGATGTATTAATTTATTGTTATTTGTATTGTATTAATAAATTTTTAGCTCATTATATATATATATGAATACCCTTTGGAAATATTATTATAATATTTGAACATTCACCATGCTCTCATAGTTGCTTGACACTTGTCACTGATAATTGGAGTGCTTCGATCTATGGTTCTACTTGATTAGGTTTCCAATCAACGGTATGTATTTGATAATGTAGTTAGAGTGTGACCACCCCCTCATCGCCCAACATCACACCATAATTCATTCCTCTGACCTTTTCAACCAAAAATGGCTTTTTAATGACCCTAGAACTCTTGCTCTATGGCATGGATAGTTAAACCCGATCCTCGGTAAGTAACTACCAATATTATATTGTTATAGTGGTCTCATTTAACTAGATGTAGGGTTTTATCTACTATTTCAGTTGATTCTTTGGTTATCAATTACTTATGTTCCTTTTATATTAACTTCGCAAGGAGAATTCCTAAGCATTGGGATATCTATGGGAGGTCCAACCCTTCCCGGGTGATTTTCTTTCCTTTTCATAATTCAACAGGTAGTTGATTCCTCCTTTATGACTGATATCATCCCCCTAATTTCCTTTCTCTTAATTAAGTGTAATTTCATAAGGGGTTTGAGATATGGGTTCTGACTCTAGGTGTGCGAAAATAAGTCTGACAAAAGGAGGTTTCTCCTTCAACGTATACTTCTATTAATAGTTTTCTCTTCCAAGGAATTTTGTGGTGTTAAATGTGTTTGTATTAATTGTATTAATTTCTTCTTCGGATTATTAATAGGTAGAGTTTCTCTACAATAGCCTTTAGCAAGTGGCTTTCTTTCTAGGGTTCATCGACATTTTCCAGGTTATTCTTCTAATCGCTTACCTTGTTCTGTCTTTCCAAGATATGAGCATAGACTCTATTAGGGTTTCTAAGCTTAGGGTAAGTTCTATCATTGTAAATCTGTATAATATTCAAATGATATTGCCCTACAAAGAACTGGATTTTACTGGGGCTCAGTGTTTCAAGACTACTATAATGTTATCTTGTATTGTATTTGACTTTAACTAAGAGGGCCTATTGTCATGACTCCATAGGGTTTTGGGCAAGCTTGAAATAGTTTTGTCAAATTTTTATAGTTTCTCTGTTATTTCTTATATCTAGACTTAGACTGAGTTATTTGTTAGACTGGCATTGGTAAGGAACCTTTCATGACTTGGAATGTAACTATGTTTCTGTTAATATAGTATAATTATTTCTTTTATGTTCTAATAATTACTAGAACCCTCATTAGTTATAGGGTTTCTTTATACATTCTCTCTTACTAATTTTTAGTCTTATTTTATGAAATGTAATGCGCAATGGTAATCAAGTATTCAATATTTCTTGGTCAGTCATTCCTGAGACCTTTATAGTACTAAGGATTTGTGATGATGTAAATCTTATTGTAAAATTAATGTGTTGACATTCTCTTGATTATTGTTATATGTTAACATCTATGTGGATTATCTTCCTAAATCCAAAGTCTATCATGGTGATGAAAAACCTATTACTCTCTATAGGGTTATACCAGCTCTCAATTTGTTGTATATTTTTTTTTTAATCATAAATCTTCCATAAAATCACATAATCAATTGAGAAACACACCACATTTTGAATAATTGTATCTTTTTAAAACTATGAATAATTAAGTTGAAGCCTTATGGAAACACAAAATTACATTGGATGTGCCTCCATTGACAATGTTATATTATATGTTTTTTTTTAAGCCTCTTTGTAAGACTATGTTTAGTTATCGTATCAGTAATGGGCAGGATGGCACTGATCCTAGGTTGTTGATTCCTACGACTTTGCCCGAGAACTAACCCATTTCTCACCCCGGGCTATAACTCAATTCTCTTTGTCCCATTGGTATAGGTATAAAATAGTGCTTGTTGAGCATTTTTACTGGATGAATGGTTTGATACAAAAATATCATTCCTAGGCTTATTTTTCATATTTTCCTTTAATAAGAGTCACAATATTTATAGGGCTTCTATTTTCGAAAACATTAATCCAAATTTTTATCTTAAATCGCGAGCTTTGAGGGATTAATGTCTATAGAGTATTCTTCTTTTAATATATTTTTAATGAGACTGAGTTTTTTCTAAGAAAAACCTGCTCCTGGGGTCTGCTTAATCTTGTTTAGTATTTTCCTTGAATTATGGATTGTTCCTGGGTTGTTGGTTGACCATATTGGCCTAGAACTAGCCAAAATTCACTTTTCAAATTGTTCAGAAATTAAATAGAGTTCACCTTTATCAGAATAAATATAACTCACCATTTCACATACTACAACATCTTCTCATCAGTTAGAAACAAACAATACATTATATACAATGATTCCAAATTACTTATTTTAGCTATCTTGAGCAACCACAAAATCACCAAGAAAGAGAGTGCTTCACCCAATTGATAAGTATTGTTTTTTCACAATAAGACTCCCTGTTAGCTAGTTTCTTCCCATAACAGCTACTTGATAGTGACCCAGTCTGGTTTTTCCAGAGGCATCAAGACATTTCCAGTCCAGCCCAGGAACTCAGACTCACAAGTCTGTATCAAGGATCCCAGTGGTCACCCACTAGCTCAAGGATACCTCAAATGGCAGTGTCCTTCCAACCTTCAACAACGTCTTGTTTCAGGTTCCAAAGCTTAAAGCTTCAACTCCTTTATTGGACCTCCTTCAACTCAGCACCAAGTCTCCAAGGTCGCCTCATGTTTTCTTCCCTCTCGTCCTTTTGGCTCCCTTGCCCCAACTAAGATTAATTATCTCTAGGGAGAGAAATAATTGTCTTCTAACTGTTTGGTAAAAGAAACTCTCTTTTCGCATGTTTTCCCATAATTTTATGGTTTTTCCATAGTTTATATTATTTATAAAAATAAATCCAAGTTAGTAAAATAATATTTATGTTTTACCATCCACCTAGGCCTCTACTTGGCCACAGTTTTTACCAATTCTTGTGCAATAAAAAAAAAAATTACATATTTTATCAAGGGTGTTACATTGATATTTAAATAACATTAACTCGCAAGTGTAGATACATAATCGATATTAATGCAACCAAAATCAATATTTAAATTTCATTAACTCGCAACTATAAATACATAATTGGTATTAATGTGACCTAAATGTCCAATTGGTATTAATGTGACCTAAATTTCCACATGCTATAGCCTTGTCAATGATCTAGATAGAAGACGCAGAAACAATGCTATAATGAAAACACAAGAACATATAAGAACCTCGCATAAGGAAAAAATTGGGTATAGTGAAATATTGAAAATATGTAATTTAACATTGACTTGTAAGACATCTCACAAGAATGCAAAAATCATAAGCACCACAGAGAATATTCCCCCATACTATGGTGGTGAAGCAGGATTGCTTTTCTGCAATTGTTACACATATATCATACTAAGTCTAACAACTTGGAAAAAAAAATGGAGAAAGTAGAAATCCAAGTAGAGTGGAAGAGAGCTACTTTCTAATTATATGAAAAGTTCATTGTAAAATTAAAGATTTCAATAAATAAATGATAAAATTAGAAGGATCACTAAAAATCAACAATAAAATAGAGAGAAATACAAACTATGTATTAAAATAATTATATATATTTTAAAACAATTATGTATTAAAATAAAAACTAGTTAATCTAAGTTTAAAAAGACAAACATTAATTTATTATATATATTAATCATAAAAATAGAAATAAATACAAATAAAACTTATTTACTCAAATAAAAGTTAAACAAAGTTATTTCTCTCACCTAAAATGTTAGAAAACCTATAAATAAATCTCAATTAATAATACATATAAAAGAAAATCTATACTAATAAAAATATATACTTTACAAACCAAAAAAATTGAAAACAACCTACATGTTAAAAGATAGGATACTATTCCTAAAAATACTCAATGCAAATATAAATATTTTTTTTTCTAATCCCACATAACTTTATCTTGTATATCTATAGAACATATAATGTGGATTTTCCCATTCCATAATCTTATTTATGATAATATTCATAAAAATACTCAATGCAAATATAAACATTTTTGTGTTCTCAATCTCACATAACTTTATTCTATATATCTATAAAACATATAATAATGATTGTCCTATTCCATAATCTTATTTGTGAATATAGACTGATTGCATATCAATAATGCATTTTACATGCAAAGTAGGGATGAATTAAAATGTGTATGGACCATTATGTTTTTGTGTGTAGATGCAGTTTAAGTACATAAAATTATAATTTATTTATTTTTTATGATTTTTTAAATTTTAGCAGTAATTTTTTTATGCTTATTTTACATAGATGTCTATCAAAATTTATGGACCATTATTAATTTTAACATTAAATATAATATAACCCATAGCATTTAATAGTAAAACCATTATTAATAGTAGAAAGTAATATGTCAAGATAAAGATTTAAATGATGTTCAAAACCAAGTATTATATATATGAAAATAAGTAAAATTAAAATTGACTATTAGTTTTTTATTTTTTACTTTCTTTATTATAAAAATATTGTTATTTTTTTTATTATTTATTTTTTATATCATTTTCAAGATTAAAAAATCAATTATTAATTAATAAAGAAAATCAATATTATCGTTTTCCAAATTTTTTTTAATATAATATATATTAAAAAATAAAATGTAATAAATATATAAAAAATGAAGTCAATTATTAAACATGGTTTAACATTATTATTTAGTAATATTTTATTTTAAATATTAATTTCAAATGACTAAATAGTATTTAATACCAATAAAATAAATAGGTATTTATTATTTTGATAAATAGTAGATTACTACAATAAATCCAAATTAGCTTACTTTAAATATATTTAAACTTATCAGATCTTTAACTTTTTATAATAATATTTAAAACCAATAAAATAAATAGGTATTTATTATTTTGATAAATAATAGATTACTACAATAAATTTAAATTAGCTTACTTTAAATATATTTAAAGTTATCAAATCTTTAACTTTTTTTTAGGATTTACATTTCTAAATTAGCTTACTTTAAATATATTTGAAGTTATCAAATCTTTAACTTTTTTTAACATTTACATTTCTAAATTAGCTTATTTTAAATATATCTAATGTAATCATATCGTTAATTTTTTTAAGATTTAGATTTTAACAAATTAGCATTTGATAAGAATTTAATTCCACTTAAGAATTTAGAATTAACAAAAATTTAAATTAATTGATAAAAATTGTGCTTCGGAATTTTAAAAGTGTTTTAAAACTCCAAATTAAGCATCAGGAACTTTGTATCGTTGTAATTATTTTGGCCGCAAAGCGGTGTTGTTTCTATAGTGGTGAAAACCAATTGTTTTTTTCAAATGTTATACAATGAAATTTTCAACCAGCTTTTGAACGTAACTATATATAAAATAAAAATTCAATGTAAAATATTTTCATAGTGATTTGGAAAAACATTGACTTAAACTATAATGTTCCGAATAGACCATTGCAAAGTACCTAATCGCGGAGTGTTATTTGTTATTTTTAGGTTACAGTATAAAAAATAATTAATTATGTTCTTATACATTTTCCAACTGTGCTATTTCTCACATTCACGATACCAAAATTGAGATTTGGTAAAACAATGGAATTTAGCATGAATATGCAGCAACACGATATACTACAAAATTTGAAATCCACACATCAAGATTCAAGATAACTATAAATAAAATCTAGTTGGAGCCCATAAAACCATATTTACAACAATCCACTTCAACCAAAACACATAGAATTATAATAAAGGCATTAGAAAAATCAAATCAGTATTTAAATAGCATCACATTAACTCGCAACTGTAGATTTTTTTTCAGAGGAAAAAAACGCTATTATATTAACAGTTCATATGACAGACATTACATCAAATAAGATACAGTGATAAACAGATCCAAAAATCCAGTGGCCGAGACTTTGTATGAAAGTTGAACCAAATGCAGGATGGGATCATTGGAAAATTTTGGGGGATATATCCACCCAATTCAAAAATGAGCCAACACAGATAAGCCCCCAGAAATTACAATTTGCATGAGCCAGCCC
Organism: Pinus albicaulis; assembly: GCA_034641835.2. Lineage (NCBI taxonomy): Eukaryota > Viridiplantae > Streptophyta > Pinopsida > Pinales > Pinaceae > Pinus > Pinus albicaulis. Next base: position 641,662,119 of record CM076579.1, read on the forward strand.
TCCAGGAGCTGGAGGATGAGACAAAACAACAAAAGAATCTGTCTCGCTTATTATGGCGAAATGTCCCAATTTCTAAACCAGATGACCATAAGACCAACAGTGAAATGTGAGAAACAGGTTCGCTTGAAAGGATGTTGTGAAGACAGGCACAATTGATAAGATCCAGCAAGACGACATGTAAGTGTCAGATGTGGCAAAAAAAAAGGACTGTTCCAGGCGAAGATCTGAAGAGAAAATAAACTTATGACAAGCTCGCTTGTAATGCTCCTAATTGGCTCGCTTGTTGTGAGAAGAATCAGAATCTTACGGTCGATCATGGGAGATCAATATATGAATAACAAATCCATTACATGTTTGCTTGTTGACCCTGTTGAGAGCAAGAAACCTGCAAAAAGATGGCAGTCTACACCCCGAAAAGAAGATGTCACTCATGAGAGAGACAGGTCTGCATCCATGTACTGAAAGAAATTACGCAGAGAGTATATCATAAAACATATGGACGAGAAGTATATGGAGCTTGGAAGAAACAGCAAAATCTAGGAGTTGAGAAGGATAGGAAGAAATGGATAAGATCAGATAGGTTATGACACACTGGATAGGGAAGATTATGATCAGAAGATATAGAAGATAAGGAGAGGTGTAGTTATTAGAAAACAGAAAACAGTGGAGAGCAAAACGAAAATTGGATGTAGGAAAGTATCAGATAGAAACAGAGTTATGGAAGTGGAAAGGAATTTTCCACTTGAAGGACTCCATCCTGGAAGTGGAGCATCTGTATAACACATATGCAGCATTTAAACCCCTTTTAGATAGTCTATCAGCACTCGAGTTTAGTTCTCTGTATATGTGCTCGAGTAGTGGGGATCCCAGTCTCTGCCAAATCCTCCGGACTGTGAAGATCTAGCCCTGTAGGGACGGGATATGAATCTGTGTTCAGTCCATGATGACGCCCACAACCAAAGCAGAGTCTCCATATATGTGAAGATTCATAAGATCCATTTTGGCCGCCATAATAAGTCCTCCCCAAAGGGCCATTAACTCGGCCTTATTATTGGAGCCCTATCCACCATTCCAAAATAAATGGATTCTTTCCCGGTCAGATATCTTAATCCAAGCACCACATCCAGTGTTGCCCTCTTTGCACGCACCGTCAAAAAATATTGCCGGGAGTGAAGTCTCGTGAGGCTGAAGCCGATGAGAGCCATCAGGGGTTCTATTGGACTTAGAAGGGATGGCATCGATCCAGCACATGATAGCCATGTATATCTGTGAAAGATTGAAAGGGACTGCTTCAAAAATGCACCAGTTCCTAGCAAGCCAAACCTCCCACATGAGAAAGAATGGCAGCGTTCTAAATCTGTTCTTGATGGAGTCCCATTTGTGCACGACATCTATGAAAACAGTAGGAATCCAATCAATGTCAATAAGGTGAACAGAGAATAATCTCCATAGTTGAAGGACCTTGGGGCAATGAAAAATAGGTGTTCAACAATTTCTTCGGCAAGGGCACATATGGCACATCTGTTGGGACCCATCATACCTCTTTTAATCAGATTATTCCAAGTCAGGATTTTATTCCTCCAAGTAAGCCAGCCAAATAGTATGATCTTGTTTGGAATCCCACGCTTCCAGAACTGTGCAAAACTTCCGGAACACGGAGATGAGTAGGATTGAATATTGATACGGTGATAGGAGTCTTTGACTACCGGGAGATCCGCAGTCATCGGCCCATCCCAAATAATGCAGTCACCTCTGATATTATAACAGACTCCAGCCACACTTAAAGAGTCGTGAATCTGATCCCATTCAGCTGCTAAATCATCATGTAGTCCCAGTTGTAGTGCATTCTTGAAGTTAGGGGTCCATGACGAAATAGTTTGCGATAGATGACAGATTCCCCAATGGGTTAGGACATGAATAAGTCTATCAGATGGTTTAGTTTGGCTATAAAGTCCAAGAATATTGAGGTTGCAGATTGGAATTCGACGACCGTCCCTGAACAGCCATGTGAGCCTGGCCAAGATATGACCCAATATATTTTTGAAACTGCCCCAGATAGCCGAATAGGATGCAGGGAAATAGAATTCGTGGCAGAGGAGGGAAATTAAGGGGTCGTCGGTCAGATATTTGCTTTTGATTATCTGTGAACAAATTCCAGAACGACAGGTAGCCTGCCAGAATGATTTGATGAGCAAAGCAGTGTTGAAATTCCTTGTGTCCAGGATGCCCCAACCGTCGTGATCCTTGGACCTGCATATGGAGGAAAGTCTGACCAGGTGGAATTTATGAGAATCCCCTGATCCATTCCAAAGAAATTTGCCGATGATCTTGTTAATGTCGTCTACAATATTCGCAGGCAGATAAAAAAGATGTCCCCAATATACCAGGAGTTGGGACAAGACGGCCTGGATCATGATATATCTGCCTCCCAAAGAAAGCCATCTGTGAGTCCATGTGTTGATCTTCTTCCGAAACCGCTCAAGCATCCATAGCCAATCCACCCGATGGTAACCGCAAGGTTTGATTTTGTAACCCAAGTATGTCAGTCCGTCTGTTATTAACTGAACACGAACCCCCAGAAACTCCGCAATGAACAGGATTTCATCCAGGTCACCATACTCGTAAAGAAGAAATGATTTGTCCTTGTTTATGTTCAAACCCGTGGCAGCAGCAAACCTGTTGAAAATGAAGATAATGTAGAACCAATGGTTCCATCTCAGACTCCCAAATAATAGCATGTCGTCAGCAAAGAGGGAGTGGGAGGTCGAAATGGAATCAGAAAAAGTAAAACCTGATATGAAACCATTACTAGTCGCCATATGCAGCAATTTACTGAAGCCATCCAAAATAAGTATGAAGATCAGTGGGGACAAGGCGCATCCTTGTCTTAATCCCCGGCCAGCCGCAAAGAAAGAGGTAGGCAGACCATTAATAAGGACAGCAAAACAGACAGAGGTGATGCAAGACATTACCCATCGGATAATACTGAGAGGATATCCTATTTTGAATAAAACCAGTCGAATGTATGACCAGTCCAGAGTATCATATGCCTTGTGGAGATCTACTTTCAAAACCAAGGCCTCACATTTCTGAGAATGAATGGAGTGTAATACCTCCTGTGCAACAGCAATTGCATCATGAATCGATCTACCTTTGAGGAAGCCGAATTGTTCAGGTGATAAATGAGCAGAGAGAATCGGCTTTAATCGGTTAGCGATGATCTTGGAGGTGATTTTATATATAAGATTGCACAGATCAATTGGCCGATATTCCCCGAATGATGAAGGGTTATCATTCTTAGGAATGAGAGCTATGAATGTGGAGTTCAGGTTGGCCGGGATTCTTCCAGTAGATCTGAAGGATTCCGTGATATCCGTCAGTTCTTCCCCCATAATATCAAAGAAAAACAGGAAAAACTCAGAGGTCCAACCATCTGGACCTGGGAATTTGTAGTGGGGGAAATACTTCAGCACCCCTTCGACCTCGGCTCTCAAGATAGGCGCCTCCAAGGAAATAATGTCGTTGTCTTCTAAAATTCTAGGAACCTGATCAAGAACCCATTGCTGGCACGAAGCATCTATCTCTTGGTTCTCTTGATAAAAAGTCGAAAAATGAAGGAAGGCTTCGTGCTGTATTTCTGAAGTAGTAGTAGCAACAGAACCATCATTCCTCTTGATGCGCCATATGGCATTCCGATTTCTGCGATCAGTGGCACATTTATGAAAATATTTAGTATTCTTGTCGCCTTGTTTTAACCAGCAATTCCGACTCTTCAATTTCCATGATATTTCATCAATTTTCAGAATTTCTTGTTGACGCACAGCAAGCCTTTGAAAGTGATCATAGTCCTGATTCTCCATAGCTCTATCTTTGAAACCGATGTAGATGGCCCTCATCTGTTCTTTTATGTTGAGAATGTAGCAAGATGATGGAGCTTGGTGAAATGAAGTCGCCTTCACCAAGTGGGCCCGCAGGCGAATTCTTGCTCAAAATCTATTTTTAGACTATGTCTATTTTTAGACTATGTCTATTTTTAGACATATGGAGCATGGTTCGGGGATTCCAGTTTGAGATTCTTGGAGCATTGGTCATGTTGGTAAAAATAGATGAGACTCTATTTTTTAGGTCGAAGAGGTCGAAGGCTGTTTTTAGACTGCCTCTCCTAAAAATATGGAAGTCAAATATTATTTACCCTTAATAATATTTGGACTATAAACAGCAGTTTACTCTCTTGGAGCACTTCAGTTTGAGCTACGGATGTGGCACATGCAACTGCCAGAAGGAAATACGCTTTTCTTATGGGGTATTGAGCTCATGCATGGTTGACTTCAGTTAGGACTTCAGTGGCAGAAGTTTGGTGGAGTTAATGAGACAGATAGTGGAGTTGTGTTGTGTTTATTTTAGTTGAACTAGTTGAGATTAGTTTAACTAGCTAATCAATTAGTTATGAGTGGAGTGAATTAAATATTATTTAATTCATTAATTAGTAACTCATTATTCAACTCAAGAACACATCAGTTCACTACAGTGCATGATCAGTTCAGTGGAGACCAGTGAAAGAGGTAGATGAAAGGGTGGAGTTAGCTATCGGTTGTGACTATACTGTTGCTATTTGCAACACACAGATAGGTGGAGTAAGCCCATGAGGATTGCGCAGTTTAGGCTGGTGGTTTAACTATATAAAGAGGCCATCCCATAGCATTGAAACACGCAATAGAGGCAAGGAAATTAGTGGTGAGTTTTGAACCAGTAACATGTTCAAAACCAAGCTAGTTGTGTGTAACTTCATGAGAAAGTACTGAGTACTTGTGAGGAGTATTGTACTGAGTTTGTTACATGATTTCTCCATTATAATATACACAATAGCTGCGGGGTTTTCAGCTATAAGCTTTCCCCATACATACTGTGTTAATGTGTATGATGATTTGATGTGTTATAGCTTGATTTTATTTCCGCATGTTTGATGATCTGAGTGGAAGAGATTATGTGTTGCATATAAATTCGAATTGTATGTGATCAGGATAGTCTCGGTGGATAATTAATCATTATTGAGCAAATTTCTACATGGTATCGGAGCTATTGAAGCAGAGATTGATCATCACAGTGATTACAAACTTATTTCGGTAGACAGAGTCTGCATGCGGGCCAGGTAGCCTCCGGATTCATTTTTCTTCGGAAAGTGAAAGGTCTGGTAAATGCCCCTTGCAGTCAATCTCTGTGCTAGAAATAATTTGTTCTCACAGATCTAGAGCGGCTGAGCTTTGAGGTGGAATTCGAAATTTTGCAGCAGTTTTGTTTTCTTGGTGCGAGTGTTGAAAATGTCTTTCAACGGTTTGCGACTCGAATATGCTCTTGAAGGCAGTTCGAATTATGTTGCATGGAAGGATCACATGGAGGCAGTATTAGAAGATAATGGTCTGAAGGAGTTCATAGATATGGATGTCCAAAAGCCCACTGATGCAGCTGAAGTCGATGCATGGCAAAAGAAGATGGCGAAGTGTCGAAAGATCCTGTTGGAGGGCGTCAAGGATCATATTGTATCCAGCCTGCATGGAAAGGCTACTCCATATTTAATGTGGAAAGCTTTGACGGATCTATTCCAGAGTAAGAGTGACCAAAGGAAGCTGGCGCTCAAAGATAAGCTCAGGAACATCAAGATGGAGAAGGGCGACAGTATTGCCAAATACCTCAGTATCACCAAAAGCTCACTGATCGCATGCTTGGTTTCAAGTTTGCTGGGATCGGTATGGTTCTTGGACAGCGGTGCATCATTTCATATGATGGGAGATCGAGAGTTGTTCTCAGATCTGGAGGACAAATATTTGGGTGTGCACATCGAGATGGGCGATGATGGTAGATACAGTGCGACTAGTATCGGTACCATATCCTTTCAGAGGGAGTCTGGTAAACCCTTTGTACTGAAGGATGTCATGCATGTACCTGGATTGAAAAAGAACCTGATTTTTGTGGCGATGTTGGAGGATAAGGGGTATGATGTGGTCTTCAGCGAAGGAAAAGCCTTCCTGCGCAGTAAGACTAATGGAGAGACCCGGAAGATAGGGGTTCGAACCAATAACCTTTATCAGTTGCAGGTAGATGGCTACATAGCTATGGCATGCAAGGCGGGAGAACTGGTGAGCCGGGATGATGAGGGTGAACTGTGGCACAGGAGATTAGGCCACCTTCACCATGGAGCTTTGAAGATTCTGCAGCAGATTTCTACTGGGCTTCCTAAGGGCACCCTTGCGTAGTCAGATCAGTGCAAGGGGTGTACTTTGGGAAAGTATGTGAAAGCCACCTTTCACGAGAAGGATAGTCGCGCCATGACGATCCTTGAGAGAGTTCACACAGACGTGTGTGGTCCTTTCTCAGTTGCTTCGACAGCAAAGCACAAGTATTATGTGATCTTTTTTGATGATTTCTCTCAAAAGTGCTGGATCTTCTTCATGCAGAAGAAGAGCGATACATTCGCGAAGTTCTGTGAGTTTAAAGCACTGGTCGAGAAGGAGTCGAGGAAGAAGGTGATTGCTCTAAGGAGTGATAACGGTGGTAAATTCATCTCGGCTGAATTCAAGGAGTTCTGCAGTGTAGAAGGGATTCGGAGAGAGCTCATCGCACCCCATAATCCACAGCAGAACGGGGTGGCTGAGCGGAAGAACAGAACGATCGTGGGTGCTGCACGGGCGATGTTGCATGATCAGGGCCTACCCCTTCACTTGTGGGCTGAGGCATGCAATACAACAGTGTATGTGAAGAACCGTTGTCCTCACAAGGTTCTTGGCATGAGTACACCGGAGGAGGCTTATTCTGGCAAGAGGCCTGATATTTCCCATTTGCGGATTTTTGGTTCTCCTGTCTACATGCATGTGACGAAGGATGCGAGAAGGAAGCTGGATCCAACTGCCGAGGTTGGAATATTTGTGGGGTACACTGATACACCTCACAACTATCGGGTGTATGTGCCAGACAGTCGCAAGACTGTTGTGCGACGGGATATAAAATTTCGGGAGGAGAAAGCCATGCAGTGTTCGCTTGAGAGGGAGCTACACTTGCATGCAGATGAGGAGCTGTTAGTTCCTAAGGAGGAGCTTCCGGATGTGGATCAACCACAAGAGGAGGTTCAGAAGGTGGAAGAAACCACCCAGGCAGCGCCAACCATCAGAGGGCGCATGCGCACTACAGAAGCTGAGCGACTGGCTCGGGATGCAGAGAAGGTTGTAGGACCACCTACAGCACAGCGCAGACAGAGACAGTCACCGGATCGGTACACTGGATACATGGCTCTTATGAGTCAATGTGTTGTGACAGAGCCATCCTCTTTTGAGGAAGGTGTGGAGGAACCCGCATGGGTTGATGCCATGATCGAAGAATATGATTCGATCATCAGGAACAGTGCATGGGAGATTGTCCCAAGACCGGTTGGGAAATCAGTGGTGGGTTCGCGATGGATCTACAAGGTGAAGCAGGCGGCTGACGGGAGTGTGGAGAAGTACAAGGCGAGATTTGTCGCCCGTGGCTTCTCACAGATCGAGGGGATTGACTATGAGGAGACTTTTGCACCTGTCGCAAGGTACTCTTCCATACGGACAATCCTTGCTCTCTCAGCGCAGATGGGGTGGCACATTCATCAGATGGATGTGAAGACTGCGTTCCTCAATGGAGTTATTGAGGAGGAGGTGTACATAGAGCAGCCTGAAGGTTTTAAGATCTTCAGCAGTGAGTCGCATGTGTGCCGACTCAAGAGAGCACTGTACGGGCTGAAGCAAGCACCTCGTGCTTGGTACACTCGGATAGACAGCTACTTCACCGGGCTTGGATTCTCCGAGAGTGAGGCGGATCCAAACCTGTACCAGATTGTGGTGGAGGGGAAGCTGTTGATCATCGTACTGTATGTAGATGATCTGATTTTGATTGGCGATGAGTAGTTGATACTTTCATGCAAGGAGGATCTTGCATGAGAGTTTGAGATGAAGGACTTGGGCATCCTTCATTATTTCCTGGGATTGGAGATTTGGCAGCGCAGCGGAGGACTGTTTGTTTCTCGGGGCAAGTATGCCCGGGAGATTCTGGAGAGGTTCAACATGCAAGGCTGCAAGCCTGTTGACACTCCTCTTCCTGGTGGTTGGAGGAAGGAGGATGCTACTTCGGTGGAGGTAGTGGATGCCACTGTCTATCGACAGTTGGTGGGGTCGCTTATGTATCTGGTCAATACACGACCCGATATATGCTATGCAGTTAACCAGCTTTCGCAAGCTATGGTTAAGCCTACCAAGCTCTTTTGGAAGGGGGGCAAGCATGTATTGCGCTATATCAGAGGCACATCGGGATATGGTCTATGGTACAGACAGGAGGATGGAGTGAAGCTTTCTGGTTTCACTGATGCAGATTGGGCAGGGAGCCCAACAGACCGGAAGAGCACTTCTGGAAGAGTTTTCAGCATTGGGTCGACAGCAGTTTCCTGGTACAGCAGGAAGCAGAGATCCGTGGCACTCAGTTCAGCAGAGGCCGAGTACATGGCAGCAAGTTTGGCTGCATGCGAGGCTATTTGGATGAGGAAGATCCTCGCAAGTTTGTTCAGGTTGCATTTGGAGCCTACAGTGATCTACTGTGATAACCAGAGCTGCATCAAGCTCTCGGCTAATCCAGTATTTCATGATAGGTCCAAACATATCGACATCAGGTACCATCATATCGGAGATTGTGTTCAGCGGAGAATCATGATGCTTTCATATGTTCCCACGGAGGATCAGGATGCTGACATCCTGACGAAGGCGCTCACCAGGAGCAAGTTCGAATTCCACGGAGGCAGGATAGGGGTTGCAGATAATCCATATCTTGCTGAGAGGGAGTGTTGAAAATGCAGCAAGATGATGGAGCTTAGTGAAATGAAGTCGCCTTCACTAAGTGGGCCCGCAGGCAAATTCTGGCGCAAAATCTATTTTTAGACTATGTCTGTTTTTAGACATATGGAGCATGGTTCGGGGATTCCAGTTTGAGATTCTTGAAGTATGTGTCATGTTGGTAAAAATAGATGAGACTCTATTTTTGAGGTCAAAGAGGTCGAAGTCTATTTTTAGACTGCCTCTCCTTAAAACAGGGAAGTCAAATATTATTTACCCTTAATAATATTTAGACTATAAATAGCAGTTTACTCTCTTGGAGCACTTCAGTTCGAGCTACAGAAGTGGCTCATGCATCTGACAGAGGAATTACGCTATTCCCAAGGGTTTGATGGCATCATGCATGGTTGACTTCAGTTAGGACTTCAGTGGCAGAAGTTTGGTGGAGTTAATGAGACGGCTAGTGGAGTTGTGTTCTGTTTATTTTAGTTGAACTGGTTGAGATTAGTTTAACTAGCTAATCAATTAGTTATGAGTGGAGTGAATTAAATATTATTTAATTAATTAATTAGTAACTCATTATTCAACTCAAGAACACATCGGTTCACTACAGTGTATGATCAGTTCAGTGGAGACCAGTGAAAGAGGTAGATGAAAGGGTGGAGTTAGCTATCAGTTGTGACTATATTGTTGCTATTTGCAACACACAGATAGGAGGAGTAAGCCCATGAGGATTGCGCAGTTCGGGCTGGTGGTTTATCTATATAAAGAGGCCATCCCATAGCATTGAAACACGCAATAGAGGCAAGGCAATTGGCGGTGAGTTTTGAACCAGTAACATGTTCAAAACCAAGCTAGTTTGTGTGTAACTTCATGAGATAGTACTGAGTACTTGTGAGGAGTATTGTACTGAGTTTGTTACATGATTTCTCCATTATAATATACACAATATCTGCGGGGTTTTCAACTATAAGCTTTCCCCATACATACTGTGTTAATGTGTATGATGATTTGATGTGTTATCGCTTGATTTTATTTCCGCATGTGTGATGATCTGAGTTGAGTTGAGTGGAAGAGATTATTTGTTGTGTATGAAGTTCAAATAGTATGTGACCAGGATAGTCTCGGTGGATAATTAATAATTATTCAGCAAATTTCTACATTTTATGCTTGTGAACTCTTCCTTTAACTTCTTTTTCTTGTTTATCTCCCACTGTTTTGCTGCTCTTTTCAGTTCCTGAATTTTGTGATGGAAGAGATCCCAGTCGACCAAATCATGATTGTCCACAGCACGCAGCCATGTCTATCTGATCAGGTCATTAAATTCGTTTTCTTCCAACCAAGCCCGATTGAACTTGAAATGAAAACCCATCGGCCTGTCGACCTTCCTCCACGAGAGCAGAATTGGCATGTGATCAGAAACATTTGACACGAGAACCTCACTTCTTGGTAATCCCATTGAGATAATAAGCCTATCCTTAATCAGAGCATGATCCAGCCTTTTTCCAATGAAATCCCCACCAGATCTTTTATTTGTCCAAGTCGGAAATCTGGGCGAGGGAATTATATCCATCAAGTGAAATTCCGACAACATCTCGTGTAGAAAAGCGGACAGTCTGTCAGCCTTGGCTCTGTTCCCCCAAATATCGTCGATGTCCATTGTGAAGTTCAGATCTCCCATAATTACCAAGTTCTTCAGAGAGAGGAGCTTGGATTGTTTAATCTTAGTCCAGAATGTCAGCCGATTGTGATAAGGAGCATATAGATTCATAATATTGATGTTTCCTTCAAAACCTCTAATATTACCCACAAGTATGATTCCGCCAAAAAATCTGAAAGCTTTAAAATTCGCCCAGAAAGGATTCCATAGGGCAATGAGACCGCCAGAGTGTCCATTAGCATCGATAGCGGCAGCCTGCCAACCTTTACAGATTTTAAGAAAAGAATTGATAGCCTTCTTCCTGGAACTGAGAGTCTCTTGGCATAGAATGAGACAGGGGTTCTGAGAGGTAATAAGATCCCTGAGGCAATGTTGTTTTGGGGCATCGCCTAGACCCCGGATGTTCATGGAGAAAAAATGAATCATTCTGGAGAGTAGACGGAAACACTTGCTCTAAGCGCCCGGAAACTGCCAGAAGACTCATTTGAAATGGCGATAGGAACATCTGTGAGGTTTTCATAATCATCGGCTGAAAGCTGTAAAGCTCGAGGGTCAGACAACAGATGATGCACAGAGCGGTTCTTCTTGTTGTGTTTACGAATTGTGACATTAGACACATTTGTAGGAGGGGTGACATCGTTGGGAGACACTATGATCTTGTCGAAAACGGTAAGGGCAGCGAGATCAAGGTCCGGATTATCAAGTAGTGAATCAATGTCACTACCAATGGAATTGTGAGGAGACTGAGGAAGGCCAGATTCTATGTCATAACCAATGGAATTGTGGGGGGACTGAGGGAGGACAGGGCGTTCCTCCTCCGACAATGACTTCGAATGATGTTGTAGGTGACTGGCCGGCCTACTGGACGATTCCCCTATTTTATGTAAGGGGGAGGAGAGGAAGGAAGGGTCAAGATGGGTTGGGGTTGGGGTTGACGATGGATGGACAGCAGCCTTTATAAAATCATCCATATCATCTTTCCGAAGACCATCATCCCCGGAGGCTGAGATTATGACAGCAGACAGATTTGGGGGGACCGTGCCATCCTTGCCACTGTTCAAGACTGTTGGATTTTTGTGGAGATCTGCCTCAGAAAAGGGCAAACTTTTATCAATAAAGCCATAATCCCAATTCGTCCCTTCCAAATGTATGTTAGCTTTATTGCTATGTGCACTAGCAGAAACATACACATCATCTTCATCAGAAAAAAGAGAATAAGAATTACCTGGATGGGGATCATCCTGGGGTCCTGGTTTGTCCTGAAATTGTCCACGTAGATACATAGTCGGTATTAATGCAACCAAAATTAGTATTTAAATGACATTAACTCGCAACTGTAATACGTAATCGGTATTAATGTGGCCTAAATGTCGACATTCTATAGCCCTGCCAATGATCTATAATGAAAACACGGGAACATATAAGAACAAATTGGGTATGGTGACATATTGAAAATCCGTAATTTAACGAGTCATAATAAATCATAAGCACCGCAGAGAATATTCCCTCATAATATGGTGGTGAACCACGATTGCTTTTCTGCAAATGTTACACACATATCATCTGCGTCCAGCTTCGATGTTCGCAATGACTTATTAGGCAAACAAATATCTGAGTTATGAAAATGATAAGTTGCTAACCAATCGAAACATAATACTCCATATCCAGACTTGAGGTACCATGACTCATAATCTTGAAAACAAGATAGCAAAGTCTCTATTTACTCACAAAGAACTGAAAAACAGTTACATTAAAGAAGCTCTTGTATCTTGGGGGGTTGCACAGAATTAAGGGAAATATCTATTGGGAGTATCTTGGGGATTGCAGAGAATTAGGGGAAATATCTATTAGGAGCAATGATAGTGATAGAAGTTGCATAAATCTAAAACATAGAATCTAATTAAAATAAATATCATTTTATTATGTCATAATAGTGGAAATAAAATCTTCAAATCAATGAAATTATTACAAATTAGTTTATATATTTTTTATAAAATTGAACATTAAAAAATATATACTGATCAAAAATAAACAAAAGAAAATGGATTGGTTGAATAGTGCCTTGAGAGAGTCTAATAAAAACCAAAAGATTGCCATCTCAAATCTAATAAAAACCAAAAGATTGTTATTATAATTAAAACACTATGGTTTGTAACTTAAAATATATATATATTTATAAATATATTTTAATCATATACAGTTTGAGTGGGCCTAATGGTTAAGAGCATATGTTTCCTCAGAAGAGATCACAAACCAGAGGGGAGTAGAGTATATATGCCTTCGTAGACTTAGCAGTCAAATCGCTGCACGGAGGTAGGTCTCTTGTCCTGCAAACAAGAAAGTCTCATACACCAATTTGGTGTCTAGCTTAACTGTGACCTTAAAATTATATTATTATTATTATTATTATTATTATTTCAATTCCATTTTCTATTTCATAATACGTTTTGCATATCAATCAAATTATCATTTATTTACTTTTTCTATATTCTTTATAAACCAAAAAAAAATCACCATCCTCCAAGAATAACAATAACAACATTAAAAGTATCAATATTCTAACATAAAATTGATGCATATGAAATAACAAATATACCAAATTTTCCATTCAATTTCAATTTAGGTTTTTTTTATTTAAACCTACAATGAAAGATCTATTACCTCTGAAAATAGTGTATAATATTAAATAGAAATCTCAAGAGGATTGACTTGGTTATTGACATTGTGTAATAATAATATTAATTGGATGGGCGATCATAAAGGAAAATGTACCAATTTAATTTTAAAAAAATATACCTATTCAATTAAATTTTTATTTATTTTAAATTTTAGTTGTTACCATTGTATAATATTCATTGATTTATTATAAAATAAAATAACAAATATAATATTTTTTTAATATTGTATTTTTATAAAATAAAAATAGTTAATTAAATATAATTATTTTAAAGACTTTTTTTAAGATGCTTTTAAAGATACTAATATGTATACCAAAGTTAAATAAAAAAATATATAAAATTTCTTTAAAATATATTTAATAATTAATGAAAAAAGAAAAAATAATCTAGTTAGATAAATATTTGGTATATAAAGTTATATTAATGTGATATTTTAATATATTAGTCATCAATGTGATATTTTAATATGTTAGTAAAAATATTTTCATTTATAATCAATTTCATTTGCTCTAATAGTAAGAAAAAATTGGATAAACACATAAATATGAAAAGGGGAAAAAATTATTGATATAAAATAACAAGGGAAATAGGTGTAAAGTAATTAATCTTCATCTTTAAAATCAAAATTTAATCTTAAATGTAACACAAATTGTGAATACATGCATCACAACAATAATATGGATTTTGTCAATAATAACTACTAATAACTACTTCTTGCTAAAAAAAAATGGAAATCTTGAAAATTGTCATGGACAATTATATAAATCATTGAACATGTTGACAAGAGAAGTAGAAATAAGTGTTCCAGTGTGCAAATGAGTGTTCTACTATATAAGTGCATCATTTCAATCTTTTTCATAAAGTTTAAGCTTCAACAATACAATTGCTAATAAATGCTCCAACTATAATTTGAAATGTGATAGACATAATTTATCTTTATAGTGATGTTATAAAAGAAAATATATATATATATATATATATATATATATATATATATATATATATATATATATATTTGAATCATTTTAAAATAAATTATGATTTTCTTCAAATTCAAATCATTTAATTATGTACAATGTGATAGACATAATTTATCTTTATAGTGATATTATTAAAAAAAAAATGATTTTTTTCAAATCTAAATCATTTTAAAAGAAATTATGATATTTTTCAAATCTAAATCATTTTAAAAGAAATTGTGATTTTTTCAAATCCAAATCATTTTATATGGTGTTGAAAATCTTGAAGATGTAAACTAATAAATTCCACTTGACCCGAAGCCATTTGTGAAAAACATGCCCTGAAAATCTCAATTTTGGAACACTTGATCTATTCAATGACTTTTTTTCCTTATTATAACAAACTGATAGCTCATTTTTCAAATATAAATATGAATAAAATGTTTGAGTCAATGTTTTTTATATATGTTTATTGCATTGGCGCATAATGAATATGGAAACATAATTATAATAATATTTATGATAAGTATGATTTTGGGGAAGAATTTTGCGGAGCAGGCGAACATGGAGGCGGCCGAAACCCTAGGTTACCATGGAACTCTGGGCTCGATGGCACCGCTACCAGTTCAATACGTTTGGATACCATCGCTTGGTGGTGAATGAATCTTGCTGCCCTCTGTTTTCAGCTGCTCACCGGGTATTTTTCTCCTTTATGGTTATTACAATCTGTTGTTTACTGCTCGCCTCGGATATCCTGGGCCCCCACTGTCCATTTCCGGGGTCTGCTATATTTTTTGTGGGCTGCCACTTGTTTTATTGCTTGGGACACGCAGCTGCAGTTGTCTGGGGTTTTCAACTTGTCTTGGACGCAGATCCCGGGGGTTTCATTACACTTGGTGGGGACGCTCCTGCACAGTGAACCTTGACTGTCCCTTCTGGACCCATCATCGAGACCGACATTATTAGCACCTGCACTGACCTCTGGCTTCGAAGCCTCAGTTTGTCAGCCGGATTTACATAAATCATTTCACCCTTGTTTTTTTCTGAGGGCATATGTCTTCTCCATCGGTCACTAAGCGGCTATTGAAGCGTTGTCCATTCACTATGAGCTCCTACGAGGACGAGGTGGACTATTCGGAGGACCCCCTGGAGGGGGTCGACATCTGGGGGTTAGCAACACCTGATGAGGTGGATGCGATGTCGGATTTGGACCCATTACCCGGAGCGGATTTGCCTGCTCAGCCCACACAATCCACCATGGAGGGGTGCATCTCACCCATGGGGGACCTTGCGCACTTGACATTTGGCTCGCCCTCGAACGAGGAGATTAGACTTTGGGCTTTCACACAGGTTGAGCAGGACACCCTGGCAAGTGCCACCATCGGTAGCTCCGCACTATTCTCGGAGGCGGTCTTTCAAGAGACCGGTGACACATCTCGCTTCTTGACGCATCGGCACAATGAAGGCCTTCACCCACCTGGGGTTTGCCCGAAATGCCCTTCTGATAATAATGATGCAACACAAGACGGTTCGGAGCCCTTTACACCAGTGCCGGCCTCTGGGGTCTTCACCAACATTCCAGAGGACCTAATCGACCGGGAGAAGACTAGTACTCCGCATGCATATGCCGACACTGTAGAGCCAGAACTGGGGGTATGTAAGAGCAGTAAACCACATAAGGTCACAAAAAGCAGGTTAAACTACCTCACAAATTTTTGAAGCGAGAGTGGTATGGAAGATTGGAGCATCGTTGCTGCCAAGACCCTGGTTGGGAAGATCCGTGACCGGAAATACTCATCATCGAGACTCCAACGGTGGACAAGAGAGATCTGGAGTGATTGCCTTGACTCTCTCCCGGTGGTCGGGGCCATGACCAAAGGCTGGTTCTCTCTCACCTTCGCCCGTCCTGAACATTCCGATTGGGCCCTCAAGCAATTCTGGCACCTATAACTGCATCCAGTCTATCGCAAACGTTGGGTGCCCCTTTTTTATCCTAAAATAGAGAATGCAGGTGCTAGCCCCATCTGGATGAGGTTGCCTGGACTGCCTCTGCATTTCTTGAATGAGACTGCGCTTCGGAACATAGGGGGCCATTTCGGTCGGTACCTCGACCATGATCGATCCTACCTATCCACTGGCAACAGAGCAGTGGCTCGGATCCTGATTTTTCTCGACACCAGGGATGGCCTATATGAGAACTTTATCATGATGTTTGATGGGTTGGAGTGGCAGCAACCTCTAGACTATGAGGGCGTGCCCTTTCGCTGCAGGAAATGCCATGAGGTAGGTCATCTATACAAATCATGTCCAAGGAAGGGGGCTGGCAGGATGAATTCTAAGAAAACTTGCTCCATTGGCATACAAACTGAGCCGAACCCCTGCACCTTGCCGGACAGTGCGGGCATTCAGCCGCGGGCATCTGAGCTCCCTGGAGATGTCGGGTCCAGATCTGCGACTTTGCCCACTTGGACTACCACGCATCCCAAATCCCGGCCACAGGTCTTGTTGGTGCCTCCCCAGCATGATCTCATCATTCCGGGTACTACTTCTTCTGGCCCTTTTACTTCTGATTATGCAGCTATTTCTTCATCCATTACTTTGCCATTTAATGTATCTGTTATTGAACCGCATCTGTCATCTGCTTTCTCCTTACATTGTTTATCATCGAGTATGTCACATACATCATTAAACCTCCCATCGGTTTGCTGCACCATTGCCTCGGCCAATCCTTCGTTTTCCCCTATCATACATCATTCATCTGCTATGCCCTCCCCTGGCCATTCTGCCACCTCTTCGGAGACTCACTCTTCGAAGCACAACTATTTTCTTAGATCCTTAACAAACCCTCAATCTGGAGAGGTTTTTGGCATTGGACCGGGTCCGGGTAGCTTACCCTCCAAATCTCGTGGCAAACCTTCTGCCCTAGCAAAGGCCATCAAACGAGCTAACTTTGAAGTGGAAGAAGGCACACAATCTTCTCTTACGCGGGTCCTTAGAGCACGAAGACCCTTGATGACTATTACATCATGATTTGTCTCTCCTACAACTGCAGGGGACTGGCCAACCCCGATAAGAGATTGGCCCTCAGAGAACTGTTAGCACAAAAGCCCTTTGATATACTATTTCTGCAAGAAATGCTCGGGGTGGGTTTGGAGGTGACTGATACATTATCATCCTTTCTTCCTGATTGGTCCTTCATCACTCTTGATGCTCGTGGTAGATCTGGAGGACGTGCTCTTGGCATCAACAACAAAACCACCCGGATGTTAAACTGCTGGGGCCGGACGAGTGTTCTTGCGATGAATGTAATGTTTGGTAGCTCTAAGATTGTGTTTACCCTGGTAAACGTTTATGGACCCTGCTCTGACAGAGAGCACTTCTGGCACTCACTTTTGTCCTGTTCCCTCATTACTGTCCCCCATCTCATTTTGGGCGGAGATCTGAATTTCTCCTTGGGCATTGCTGAATCTTGGGGACCCCTGGCCACCCCGGACCCATTGGCTGAGTTTTTTAACTCAGCGCTCGGTGCATCTCACCTTGTAGACATTCAGACTACCAAGTTGCAACCTACCTGGCGGAACAGGAGGACTGGTAACGCTGCATTGGCCCGCAGACTTGACAGATTTCTTATTAAACAGGACCTCCTCCCTGTATTGTCTCGTGCACGTCAATGGGTGGGATCTGGAGGCAAATCTGATCACTCGCCCATCATCTTGGAGTTTGAATGTGGTCCTAATAGAGCTCGCCCCCCATTCAAATTCAACTCCAGATGGTTGTGAGATCCTGATTATAACCAGTTGGTCACTCGGACCTGGCAGCACTTTAGATCTACGTTGGATGATGACCCTGGCAGGGTTATCAATGAAAACCTTAATCGAATAAAGAACCTTACCATACAGTGGGTTCGAAATAAAAAGAAACAGGAAAGGGAGGCTCTGCACAGCATTGAGGAAAAAATTGGCTCTCTCAACAATGGTGATCTGTTGGGATATAGTAATGAGGAAGCCAGGGCACAACTTTTCGCACTTGAGACCGAAAAGGCCAAACTGCTGAAACAGAAGGAGGAAGATTGGAGGCTCAAAATTCGGGCCATTTGGATACAGGCCGGTGACGAAAATACAAAAAATTTTCAGCAGCACGCAAATGGTCGCAAGGCTGCTAACACCATTTGGGAATTGTCAGATCGAAATGGCTTTACTGCGAGAACGCATGATCAGCTATCTGAGCTGGGTACCAGACACTTCACCAATCTGTATAGGGCTTCTACTATTATTAATCTCCCGGAGATCCTGCGCATTACTCAAAACTTTAAACTCTTCATGGAACAGGAGCAACAGGATGATCTCAATTCCCCAGTGACCATGGGTGAACTAGAAGGGGTTTTGAAATGGTTCAAACGGGACAAAAGCCCGGGGCCTGATGGCTGGCCCATTGAATTTTTCATCCATTTCTTTGATCTCATATCAGCAGACCTTCTGGCTATGATTGAAGATAGCAGGGTGCGGGGCAGGATTTATGATGGATTTAACACCACTTTTATTGCACTTATTCCTAAATCGGACAAACCAACCAGCTTCAATGATTTCAGACCCATTTTGCTGTGTAACTGTATCTACAAGATCATTTCCAAAATTATTGCAAATCGCATCAAACCTTTCCTGTCCGATCATATTGAAAAGGAACAATTTTCCTTTCTGAACCATAGGCAATTACATGAGGCCATTGGTACTGCCCAGGAGGCCCTTCACTCTATAAAATCTCTCCGACTGAAATCGACTATTCTCAAGATTGATCTCACTAAAGCTTTTGATCAAGTTGACTAGAGTTACCTTCACCTCATCCTTATCCACTCTGGGTTTCCACATACCCTTATCAACTGGATTATGGGCTGCATTTGTCACGCTACCTTCAGCATTTTGATCAATGGTACTGCTACTGATTTTTTCCATGCGGGGAGGGGTCTCCGTCAGGGCTATCCCCTTTCACCATTACTATTTGTCCTCGTCATGGAGGGCCTCTCTGTGCTTATCAACAATGCAAAAGAAAGAGGGTCACTACAGGGGCTCCGGATCATTGATAATTTATATCTTACACAGCTTTTATTTGTTGACGATGTACTTATATTCCTAAATGGCACTAGACAAGACTCTGTTCAATTTGATCTGCTCCTAAAATGGTTTTGCAGGGCTACCGGTATGGCACCGAATTGCACCAAATCCTCTATCATCATGACGGGTTGCACGAGACAGGAACAAGACACCTCCAGGAATCTATTTGACTATGTCTGCATTGATATCAATGGCGGACTCAAATATTTGGGGTATCTCATCAAACCAAATGACCATAAGATCAAGGACTGGAACTGGATCATAGAAAAAATTGAGCGCAGAATCAACGTTTGGTACAACCGATGGTTAACCAGGCTTGGTAGACTCATCCTCATAAAGTCTGTACTGGAGGCCATTCCGGTCTATTGGATGACCCTGGCCTGGATTCTGATTGGCATAACTAACCGGATAAAATGCATCTGCAGACAATTCCTTTGGCGCAACCAAGGTAAGGCATCCACATTTTCCTAGATCGCATGGGATCGTATCAATTTTCCCAAAAAATGGGGTGGCTGGGGGTTAAAAGATCTTCTCCTCTTTTCTCGGGCCCTTGCAGCTAAGATGGGCTGGCACTTAATTACAGGACAGAGCTTATGGAAGGAGGTTATGGTGACCAAATATATATCTCCCAAAAGCCCACTCAAATGGATCCGTGGCTACATCACTATGCATTCAGGGGCTTCAATCATTTGGAGGGCTATTACAAGGGCAACACACATTCTACAGAATGGTATATCTTGGAAAATTGGTTTCGGAAATGCAGTTCGTATTTGCACTGACTCCTGGTCGGGGAGTGGAGAATATCACAAACTGCCGGCATTTATCATTGAACATCTTGCCCACAGGAACATCACATATCTGGCACAGATTGTTGATTGGGCACACACCTCATGGCGGGAACAAGCCTGGCTACAGGCGGGTGACCTTGGGATCCCTCCGGAGGGCACACGAGTCTGGCAGCAATTTATCTGGGCATTGCAAGCCACCAACATCCGCATCTCTGACCGAGAGGACAATCTGATTTGGGCTGTATCAAAAAATGGGCATTATTCTCCAAAGTTAGGTTACCTCGAACTAATCAAACACAGGGAACCCCCCATTAAGGACTGGTGGTGGAGTACCATTTGGAAATTAAAATCCCCGCATAAGCACAGACTTCTGTTCTGGTGCATGCTCAGAGACTGCATTCCTACCATGGAATTCCTTCACAGAAGGGCTTACCATGGGGCATCTAGATGCTGTTACTGTCTAAATGACAGTGAGGACGCACACCATTTATTCCTGCATTGTAGCATTATCCTAAACATTTGGTCTCGGATTATAACAGAATTGGGTTGCAGATTTAATTGGGGGGGTGCCACTTTATTAGAAGTCTGGTCTCTTTGGTGGCAACGCTCTGCACACAGTCCTAAACTCCGCAACCTCCCTCTAATCGTGGCTTGGGAAATTTGGATTGGGCGAAACAAACAGATTTTCAATGAGATTCCCATTGACTGTGAATGGATCTGCGCAACATCTCTTGCCACCTTTCGGCTCATTCCTAAGGACAGTATATGCTGCAAGCCACCTCATGAGAACCCAGAAACCATCGATCACATCCGGGCGTGGGCATACTTTGATGGTGCGTCCAACGCTCATGAGTGTGGGGGGGGCGCCGTTCTCTATTTGAATGACCATCACTATTACGACATCAGAATGGGGTTAGGACCAGGAACCAACAACTACGCCGAACTGCAGAGCCTCAGACTTCTTCTTACATTTGCTCAGGACATTCACTGTGCCTCCATCCAAATATTTGGTGATTCTCTACTTGTGACCAATTGGTTTAACAATCTAGCTCATTGTCACTCGCACACACTGTCTGCACTGCTGTGCGAGGTTCACCATCTCAGAGCACTATTTGACTTCATCACAGTGACTCATATATACAGGTCTCGGAACGAAGTTGCTGATCAACTGTCCAAAGAAGCTTCAGAGCTAACTTGGGGTACCTGGCACATCACTGAACATAATGCTGGACAGATCTACAGATACTATCACCGGCCTTTTATCGAGGAGGCTCCTCCTATTTTGGATGTGTAGCAGTACAGCTATTCTAGGGGATTTTGTTTATTCCACCCCTTTACATATATTCGGCATGTATTTATTTCATATTTATACTTAGTTTCTACAGGAGTTAGTAAGTTATGCACCGAACTTACTATGTGACTTGTTTCATTACTGATGTATCATGTTTTCGGACTGTGAATGCCTACAGTTTTGATTGTGTGGCTGACTGTATTTGACTTTGGACTGAACAGTAGTTTATACTACAGCATTATGTAACATGTAGCTGATCATTAATTGAAAAGTTACGAACTTTTTCTTTGTGAAAAAAAAAAAAAAAATTTATGTTGTTTAAATGAATTCAAAATATATTACATTTTCTATTTATTTGCTATATTTAAGTGAATTCAAACAAATTTAATAGGCTTTCTAATTTAAATGAACTCCAACACATTTATTAAGTTTTCGTAAGTTCAATGAACTCAAACACATTTAGTATATTTTATTTTAAATGAACTCAAGCACATTTAATGTTCATCTCATTGTTTATTTGTTCAGGAAAATGGGTAGTAATTTGGACAATTTGTGAGTTAATTCTATTCATTTATTGAGTTAATGGATAGAAGAGCAAGGGCTCATGAACAATTTCAACTGCAGAAATAAGGGATTAAAAGATACTCAAAACCAAAAATGAGGTATTAAAAGTTACTAAGAACTATACAAATGAGGAAATTGGAAAATACTTACAATTATATAAACCAAGGTTTAGAGGAGATGAAGGATGTGGAAAAGGATCAAATATAAAACTTATTACTTATAATGTACAGTAATTTTGTAATCAATTATTCTTCTTACGGTGAAATTGCAACCCTGTTTAGGTTTAGGTAGTAAGTAGTTAATCTATCTCAGCCTTGAGCTCTTTCCACATCTTCTAAAACTTGTACACACATTCATGATAAAATATGATGGATTGAATTCATTAATAAAAATTGGCCAGCTCTACAATCGAGAGACTAAACCAGGAGATTCTGACTATGCATAACGCTCTACATTCTCAATACAACTCAACCAATATATAACATACATAGATGTAGGGAAGTTAGAACCATACCCTAAGAAATAGAAATTAATTCCTATCCAAAGGTTCTGTGAACCAACTCTCAAAAATTAAGGATTCTCCATTATATTTTAACACTCCCCCTTAATGGAGAAGGGGTTCGCAAATATACCTAACATCTCCCTAAACATTTCAAACTTAATTTTTCCAAGTGGCTTAGCGAAAATGCAGCAAAATTATCACAAGTTTTACAATATACAAGATGGATTTCCTTAGATTGAAATTTATCCCTAACAAAGTAGAATTGTGTATCAATGTGCTTAGTGTTCTGGTGGAACACTGGATTATTAGCCAGTTTGATTGAGCTCTAGTTATCACATTTGATAGTTTTTGCATCTTTTTGTTCTTCCTCGACATCCTAGAGAAGTTTCTCCAACCAAACTACCTCACATGTTGCTGCGCACATTTCTTGATAGTCTACGTCTACTAAGGACAAGGAAATTTTGTTCTGCTCCTTACTGCTCCATGAAATCACCCCAGATCCAATGCTAAATGCATAGTCTGTTACGGATCTTTAGTCGTCTGCATTTCCAGCCCAGTTGAAATCTGTAAACCCTGTCAATATAACATTAGAAGAATCAGTATAAATAATACCATAATATATGGTTCCTTGTAGATACCTTAGAACTCCTTTCGCTACAATCCAATGAGTCTCAAGTGGCTTGGACATAAATTGATTTATTACTCTAACTGCATAAGCTAGATCAGGTCTCGTGGTGCTTAAGTAGATTAAACTCCCAACCAACTATCGATAAAGTGTCGCATCTGCCTCTTTAGAGCCATCCTCACTCTAAAGTTTAATGTTTTTTTGTAATGGTACTATTGTGGCCTTAAATTGATCCATCCTGAATCTTTCCAATAGACCCCTGACATACTTACGCAGGGATAGAAAAATTTGTCCTGAATCTCTCCATATCTCAAGACCCAAACAGTATCTTAGTTCAACAAGGTCTTTCATTTCGAACATTTGTGACATTTTCTTATTGATTTATTTGATTAGATCAGCAACATCTCCTGTAATAATTAGATCATCTGCATACAAATAAACCAACACTATACTCCCCTTTTCATCTTTCATAGTTTATAGATTAGGGTTGTTTTTACTTCTATTGTAACTATGCCGCAGAAAAAATGAATCTATATTTTCATACCATGACTTGGGTGCTTGTTTTAGTCCATATAGAGCTTTCTTTAATATGCAGACTAAATTTTCTTTCCCTTTCTGGACAAACCCCTCAGGTTGCTCTAAGTAAACCTCCTCTTTCAACTCCCCCTTTAAAAATGCAGACTTTACATCTAGTTGGTGAATCATCCAGTGTTTTCTAGTAGCTAAAGAAACCATCATTTTGATAGTATTTAGTTTAGCTACGGGGGCAAAGGTTTCTTCATAATCAATACCCTATTTTTTTGAATACCCCTTCGCTAACAATATAGCTTTTAATTTATCTATACTTCTATCTGCATTAAACTTGGGTTTGTAAAACCATTTACAACATATGGTTTGTTTCCCTTCTAGTAGTTCAACTAGCTCCCAAGTGTTTCTTTTTAGGATTGATTCATATTCCTACTCCATAGCTTCTTTCCATTCACTACATTAATTGGCTTCTCTATAACTAGAAGGTTCTACAACATTCATCATACTAGTTATAAATGAATTTTCCCTATATCTAGCAGGAAATTGAGTCTGCCTACCTGTCTTCTCAGAGTTGGTGTGGCTTCCAACCTGTTCTGAGTTTCCTTTGAAGGACTCAGCTCGATTGTTGTACCTAAACTTTCTGCTTATGCCTTTTTCTGCTTCTCATGGTTGTCATCTTCTTCTTCACTTCCTTCCACAAACAAAGGAATATCCCATTCCTCATTACTTTTATCAGATTCATCATAAACCTACTCATGGAACATGACATCTCTACTGACAAAAAATTTGTGAGTAGAGGGACTAAACAATCTATAGGCTTTATAATGTGAACAATACCCTACAAAGGTGCATCTGATTCCTTTTGAATCTAATTTTATTCTATCTTCCTTTGGAATATGGGTGAAGACTTTAGACCCAAATACTCTCAAATGTTTTATTGCAGGCTTGAATCCATACAATGATTCAAAAGGAGTTTTAAACTCGAGACTTTTTTTAGGACTCCTATTTTTCAAATAAACTACAGTATTCAATGCTTTAGCCCAAAAACCATTTGAAATATCCTTACCTTTTAGCATGCTCTAAGCACACTCCACCAATGTTTAGTTCTTCCTTTCCGCTACTCCGTTCTGCTGAGGAGTATGGGGTGTTGTGAGTTGCTACAATATTCCATGGTCTTTACAATAGTTGGTAAGTTCATCCTTTATGTATTATCCCCCT
The DNA here is from genome assembly GCA_034641835.2 of Pinus albicaulis. Lineage (NCBI taxonomy): Eukaryota > Viridiplantae > Streptophyta > Pinopsida > Pinales > Pinaceae > Pinus > Pinus albicaulis. The sequence goes on from CM076579.1 coordinate 641,686,880, forward strand.
TGATCGGAGCGGGGAATCTTTATATACTTCCATGTCTACTTTTCTATCATAGTTCTGAACTACTTAAAATATTCAAATGTATGGCCTTTATTACAAAGAAAATATACCCAAGAAAAATTTGTGCAATCATCAAAAAACAGTAGAAAATACAATGCACCTCCTAATGACTTTGTTTTCATAGGTCCACATAGCTCAGTGTGCACTAATTCAAGTATATCTCTCTTTTTCTTTTCTACTCGAACAGAGAATTCTTCTTTATGCATATTTCCTAATGCACAAGCTTCACAGTCATTATGCACTTGTTTTAAAGTAGGAAGACCTCTTACCATTTCCTTTTTCTAAAGTAAAAGCACATCATTGAAATTGATGTGACCAAGTATCTGGTGTCATATCTCTTCTGTAGTCAAACTCGATGATGTCAAAGCTCAATGTGGTGTTGTCCTCACATTTAATTTGTACATACCTCCTGTTCGAATTCTTGAAGCAATAGTCTTCATACCATCCAACAAATATTTAATAAAACAATTAGATTTAAATAATTCTACCTTGATATTATGATCTATAATCATGGAAACAAAAATAAAATTCTTTGTAACTCTGGGTACATACATCACATTTTGAATATGTTTGATATTACCATAAGGGAAAATGACAGGAATGTTCTCGTACCCTTTGATCTGATAACCTCTATCATCGCGAAGGTAGTTTTGTGCTCCGTTGTTGGTTTCTTTGAAATATTGGAACCATTTTATATTCCCTATCATGTGTGTGGATGCTCCCAAATCCACATACCAGATGTCTGTTTCAACATTTTCATCAGTGTCAGTCATGAAAAATCTGAAATCCTGAACATGGTCATCATCTGTGAAATGACTTGCATGTCTTTTATGTCTCTGTTGTCCTTTATCAAATTTTTTTTCATGCAATGCTTAGCCATATGACCGATTTTTCCGCAATAGAAACATTTTAATACAAAGACGTTTCTATTCAAGTACATACCTTGAGATTGATTAAGCCTTTTCTGTGGATTTCCTTCATTTTGATGTGATGAATTTCCTTTTGCTCTGGAGGATTTCTTCTTTGCCATTAATGCAAGATCTGTACTCGGGGGTTTTAGAGTTGATCTTAATCCTTATTCTTGAATTAAGATTCTTGTCAGTTCTTCGAACTTTTGGTGCTTTCTCCCTTGCATTTATCCCAGTGATAAACATTTGGTAATCGTCAGTTATACCATTCATGGTAACCATGACCAAATCTGTGTCTACAATTGTCTCACTAATAAATTCCAGTTTATTCTTCATATATTTGATCTGCGATATGAAAGCAACAATCTTTTCATTCTCCTCCATCTTTATGGAGAGGATCTTACTCTTCAATAATAGGAGACGATTTGTATTCTTGATCTCATACATATCCTTCAACACCGTCCAGATGTCGCTTACATATTTGGATTCTCTAATATGTGGTATGATGCAGCCTTTCACTGACATATTCAACATCATCGTTGCCCTGCTCTTTCTCTTCTCCCAGTCTTGAATCCTTCTAGCTGAACTGGCTCCTTCTGTTGGCTTTGGCTCATCCACATTTGCAATCATCCATGCACTCTACGCTTCTAGCACAGTCTGAATCTTGAACTTCTAATTAGAGTAATTGGAACCATCGAGCTTGTTGCTCTTGTTCAAGTATGCTTCTATTATTTAATTGTTCATCTTGACAATTCTAAAAAAAAAACTTAATTGACAAGAAAAACAAAATTATGGATCTACCCCAAATCCTCACAGAAAGCAATATCACGATACAGATATACCTAATCTGTGATCAATCCAGTAGTCTGCTTTTCACGCCGTGCCACAGGCTCTCGGCTCCTCTGCACCAAGCCTACACCGGCAACAGATCTGCTCCAGATCTCTTCCTTCATTGGCGAGCTAACACAGGCAGTAGATTTTCTTTCAGATATCTTTATTCCTCGACAAGATTTCACCGGTAGTAGATCTTTCTCAGATATCTTCCTTCATCGGCGAGTTTCATCAGTAATTTGTCGCATATCTCTTCCTTCATCAGTGACCTTTCACCAGCAGTAGATCTTTGTCAGATTTCTTCCCTCATTAGTAAAATTTTACTGGCAGTAGATCTCAGATCTTTTCCCTTCATCAATGGGTGAACATTGGCACAGATTTGTTTTAGATCTCCTCTCTTCCCGCATCGACACGCTTACTAGCCGAATTTCCACACTAATCGTGTCGAGAATGGAGCTGTATAAGGTTTTGGCCTATCGGCGTGGTTCTTCCGCACATATATACACAAAATTCCACATCATCGCGTTGATCGATGCGATTCCTCCTCCAAAAAACGCGTTGATCCAATCAGTTCCTGAAAGAAAAAAATTACTCATTCATTAGGGGCTTCTCCTCTGCCACTTGGATACTCATAGGGATCACAACACTCCATCTATGATTTGGCCTTGGAGCTTTGATACCATGATAAAATATGATGGATTGAATTCATTAATAAAAAAGTGGTCAGCTCTAGAATGGAGAGACTAAAAGAGGAGATTCTGACTCTGTAGAATGCTCTACATTCTCAATACAACTCAACCAATATATAGCATACAAAGATGTAGGGAAATTAGAACAATACCCTAAGAAATAGAAACTAATTCCTATCCTAAGTTTTCGTGAACCAACTCTCACAAATTAAGGATTCTCCATTATCTTTTAACATTTCATAGTATTATTATGAGCCCTCTACTACACAGGGAAAGTCGGGAAGATGTCTATTCCTTTTCTATTATCATACTATAGATTTATTTTTTATATTAATAGATTTAAAAGTGACAAACTTATGTTTGGTTAAAAATAAAAGTGTAAAGATTAAAATAAAAACATTTTAATGATTAAAGTAATATATTTTAATTTAAAATTTAAAATATTTTTTATTTTATTATAAATTTTAATTAGATTTCAAATTTAATAATAATAATAAATATTTAAATTAAAACTAATTTAAAAATATTAATTTATGTTTTATTATAATATTTTTTTATTAATCTATTATTATATTAGTAAATATTATATTTTTATTTATAAATTATAAATGAATTTTAGTTCTATCAATACAATGAATTTATATATGCTATTTCTAAATTATAAATATTGATTAGTGTTATTAATACAATGAATTTATATTTAATTTATATTAAATTATTATCTTTCAATTGTGTTAACGAAAATGAATAATGATGATGATGGTAATGATTAAAGTCCACTAATATCAATGCATTCTATCAGACTTCAAGAAAATAAAAAAAATCTAATCGTGATTGGGAAAGAAGCACTCCAAAATCGTTATAGTTGGGCTGAATTAACAATTCAAGAAGATTGGAAGTGTGGCAGATGCCAGGGAATTGAGAGCGGATGTGAGTAAGAGTCATGCAACCTAAAAGGAAGTGTTTTTCATCTTCCACCCTCTTAGTATCACAAATATGACAGATTCTATCATCCCAGGGAGTCTTGGGAGTAGACCACCACTCGATTTCACTTCTAAGATCATGAGAATTACTTTCATTTTTTTTCCTAGTGTTGGTCAACACACAGAGATAATTATGATTATCAAGGGTGGGGTTGATCACCTCCTTATAGTATCTTAGCTTCCTTTTACCATCCATTTCTTTTTCATCCCACAACTTATCCTTAAAATTGGAGGTAATAGTATCTTTTACACTATCCTTGCTTCCGATGATGATCTCCTCCTTTATCCCCCAATGCTTGAGTCAATATTGGGCATCTTTATGTAACCCATGGTTGAGGCAAATGTGGGGTTTTTTACTAAAGTTAGAAGCATTTTTTGGGAGCCTCTTGGATTCCATGTTGTAAAGCTTCTTCTTATACATCAGATATATAAACATAATCATGCTTTCAATGGGGGGTAGGTCATCTTCGATCAGGAGGATAAGATAGGGAGTATTTCCCTTGATCTTTAGGTTGTAGGTTATGATTTGATTTTGAATCATCTCAATATTCTCCATGACTCTCTAGATATACTACAACCCCAAACTTCACATATGTATAAGATAACAGGGGTGATGAGAATCTCAAATAGGAAATTTTTTTACTTCAAATGCAAATATTGACCGACTTACAATTGTTTTCAATCTCATAATAAGCTTTCCAACCTCCAATAATCCTTTTCTCAATGCTATAATTCTAGTTCAGCTAACGAGGAATGCCAATACCCAAAAATTTATAAGAAGAAACCTACTCTAAGCAATGTTTATAATACAAGAAACTACTGTGGGTGATCTTTTTGTATTTAATGATCATGACTTTAGTCTTATCGGTATTAATTTTCATACCAATCTTGGAGCAGTAGACATGAAGAGCCTTAAGTTGCTTGTCTATGTCATCATGGCTTTTTGCAAGAAGAACAATATCATCAGCATAAAGGAGAGCAGTAATGATTATACCAGCAAGCTCAGTGCCCTTGCAAACTACAGTTTTCAAACAGTCCTCTAGCTTATAGATGTAAATGCCAAAAATGGTAGGGATAGGGGACATGCTTGCTTAACCCTGATATTGCATTTAGTATATTTAGAACACCCTTTTTTGGTCTTAAGCAGACACTCCTCTAGCTTATCATTATAAATTCCAAAAAAGGTATGGGATAGGGGACACCCTTGCTTATCCCTGATATTGAATTTAATATATTTAGACCACCCTTTTTTGGTCTTAAGCTTGGAAACTACAGTCTCGTAGAGGCATATGACAACAATTCTCAACTTAGGAGGGAATACAAAATGAATAATACACAATAAAATCCTCAACTTAGGAGAGAATACAAAATGAATAATACACAATACATTTTTCAGATTAATGCTTATGATAATAGATTTAATATAAAGGATAAGATATTATTATAATAGTACTGAATTTGTAGATAATATTAATATATTTCATTAGTTCTATTAATAGAAATATATAATAGGTTGATACTATTAACGAAAAAAATTTATATAGTAATATAATATTATGTTAAATTAAAAATAGATATAAGTACAATTAAAATTAAAGTGAATTGGATATTTAAACTTATAGCTATGTTTTATTTTGGCATTTACATCGACAAGCTAGAAGGTTGTTTAGAGGAAGCAGGTTGTGCTGGCACGATCTTAGCTAGAATAATCATCATCCTTCTTCTCTATGTTAGTGATATTGTTCTTCTGGCAAGGTGCCTTTCTGATCTTGATAAGCAACTAAGACTCCTTAAGGATTTCTTCTCTACCATGGGTATGACTATTAACACTGACAAAAAAAATGTTATGATTATCAAATCCAAGAAAGACATTTATGCTAATTTTGTGTATTAAAATAGCAACTTGGAGGAAGTGTCCTCTTACAAATACCTAGGAATTTATATTCATCACAAGCTCAACTGGAAGTATAGCATTGAGAAAAGGATTAATGGAGGGTGTAAATCTTATTTTGGTCTTGAAAATAATTTTAAAGCAGCAAACCTTGTGATGTGGGATAAAAAGAAGCTCCTCTTTGAAACTTTAGTCACTCCTGTTATCTTGTATGGATGTGAGGTTTGGAGTTGCAGAATATCTAGAGAATCCTGCAGAAATATTGAACAAATACATAAGTGTTTTATAACATATAACCTAAAAATTAAAAGCAATACACCCTATCCTATTCTCCTTATAGAAGTGGGTCTTTCCCCTATCGAGAGCCTAGCTATGACTAGGCTCCTGTTGTACAAGCACAAAATCAATAACATGGGAGACCATAGGCTTCCTAAGTGAGCTTTAAATTCCAACCAAAACCAACTAAGGCTCAAACGAGGCTGGTATAAAGATACCAAGGCCTGGTTAACCCATTGGGATATTGACAAAAATGTTGGATTGAAAAATATTAATAACATTAAAAATCTTGTTACTTCTAAGTTTAAAGAGAAAACGTGGTGTGAGAAATATTTAGAGGCTAAAAAAAAAATAAGATATTATAAGGAGGTCATCAACCCTACCCTAGAATATCAAAGGTATCTCTATGTTTTAACTAGCTCGAAGAAAAAAATTAATATAGCCAAGATTATAATGAACTCTCATGAGCTCCATAGTGAAACGGGTCATTCGACAGTTTCTAAAACACCATGGGTGGAAAGGATCTGCCATCTCTGTGAGAATATGAACATTGAGGATGAAAATCACTTCCTCTTACAATTTCTTGTGTACACCTACATTAGATCTCAGTTTCATAATATTTGTTGCGATGTTGACCTTCCTAGCCTTTTAACATGTCAAAATTATAGTGAGCTCGGGACACTTCTCTCCAAGCTCTTTGCGCATAGGAGTACAATTTAAAAAAAAACTAAAGAATTGGTTTCTTTAGGTCCTATAGACCAAAGTTTGGTCTCAGTGGACGTTATCCATCATCATCATCATTAATTTAATTTTTTTTAAATATAAAAAATTAAAAAATAATAAATAATTTGAATTTAAAATTATTCTTAATAATATATATGTGAATTAAAATTAACTGTATTTCATAACTTCTACTCCTAATATCCATTATGTGGCTTTACAAATTTGCAATTTCTCAGCAACATTTTCCAAAATTATATAACCACATATTTAAATTGATTTATTATGTGTCTTTACACATTTTTAACATTACAAATAGTGATTTCTCAACGACATTTTCCAAAATTATATAACCACATATTTAAAAAATAAATTTAAAGCATAAGTTATTAACCCTGTACATAGTTGGGCTTGCAAAACATTATCACCTAGCATTTTCCTCCACACGTGTTAGCTGTTATCTGTTGTAGTGAGATAAAAAGATGAACATGAACATAGATTTTAAACATAACTTATTAAACCTACGTGGTTGGGCTTGTGAAACATCCTTGTTCGAATTCTCTTCCACACATGTTACATAGTGGGATACAATATAAAAAAAATAATTGTGTGTGTTGTTAGTTGCTGAAATAAAGTAGGGTTAATAGGGTTTCGTGCCACCTTGTGAAGAGGATCACAATCCTATATGGCTCATTGAAGAGGAGAATTCTCAATGGTTGAGATGTTCAGAAGATGACAAAGTTTTTAATCATTTTTTAGAGGATTTGCTTACGTTTAGTGGTGCTTTCAACTTAATTATCTGCAATGATCTAGATATATGGAAAAATTCTAGGAACTTCACTTGTAACACATACAATGGGGTAAGTGTCGTTGACTATGCTATTGGTTCACAAAGCCTAATAGAAATAATAGATGAAGTTAGGTTTGGAGAGCATATTTGGGACTTAAATTCAGATCATAACCCAATATATATAAATTTATACTAGTTAGAATAAAGAAAGAATAGGAGGAAAACCCAATGTTCTCAACAATCAGCATCAAGGGGAAATTTTCTTCTAACAAAAGAAAATTGCACTATCTTCAAAAAAATGTTGAGGAGATCAATTCAGAAGGATAAATTTGATCCCCAGAGCCTCAACAACCATGATTTAATAGAGATAATCCAGGGTGCACTTGAGAACTGCAAAGGGAAAAAATTAGGAAATCAGAATCAAATTGTTTTCCTATGAATGCGTGGTTCGATGAGGAATGAAAAATGGCAAGGATAAAATTGAAAAAGGAAGGAGAGGGGAAGATGAATGTAAATTTATATAAGAATATTTTAAAAAATAAAAAAATGAGTTCATGCAAACAAGGCGGGAAGAGTTGATATATCTAGGAAAGAATAACCCAAAACGTTTTTGGCAGGAAATTCAACCAAGGAAGAAGCAATTTGAAAATAATATTACTGCCATTCAGTGGTTTGACTATGCAAGGCAACTCTATGAAAAATAATTAGAGGCTAAGCCTCCTCCTAGGATCAACACATCTACAAAGCTTTTCACACTACATGAGGTGGAGGCGGGAATTAAAAAGTTGAAAACAAGGAAGGCAAGGGACTTGATTGAACTTCAAGTAGAATATCTAAAGTGGGGAATGAAAATTTTGGCACCCCACATCATGGAAATATTGAACAACGTCATTCAACAAGGATTCCCAAGGGATTGGACAACTAGTCTAGAAATTCCCCTTTTTAAAAGTGGAGACATTAATAATCCTTCCAACTATAGAACCATTATGATCAATCCTTTGTTTAAAAATCTTTTCAGTGGCATGGTAGAAAATAGAATCAGTAAGTGGGCAGAAGTAAAAGAAAAGAGGGAAAAAGGGCAAGAAGGTTTTAGGCCGAAGCATTCTACATTAGATCATGGCATCACACTGAGACACATTGTTGAAAAGGTTTGGGTGAACAAAGAAGAAGTATTTTGCTACTTTTTTTACTTCAAAAAAGAATTTGACACGGTCCCTAGAGAAAATTTGTGGCATAGAATGGAAGAACTTGAAATTTCTTTACAATATAGAGTTATTGTTCATAGGATTTATGAAGAGGGGTAAGTCAAAATTAGAACTTCAGCAGGCATTTCAGAAAGTTATAGAATTGACGTCAGAGTCAAGCAAGGTTTCCCCTTATCCCCTACCCTTTTTGGCTTATATATTGACAAACTGGAAGAGTGGCTAAATTTTCAAGGTGGGGATGGTGTTCGATTGGTGGAGTTTGTGATAAAGCTTCTTCTATATGCCGATGATCTTGTGTTGGTTGCTAAATCGGCCCATGGATTGCAAATGCACCTATATGCCCTTGAGAATTTTTGTAAAGAAGTGGGGATGCAAGTCAATACCATTAAGACCAAAATAATTATTTTCTCTAATAAAAGGAAGCAAATCCAACATACGTTTTTCTTTGAAGGCAACATTCTTGAAGAAGTAAATGAATACAAGTACCTTGGGATCGATTTCAACAACAATATTAATTGGGAGGATTTAAAAAATAAAATAATTTTAAGAGGGTGGAAAGCACTATATGCACTTCAAAATAGATGTAGAGAGGCAAAGTTATGGGATTGGAACATGATCAAAGTACTTTTTGGACTCCTATTTTTTCCAATGCTATTATATGGGTGTGAATTGTGGGCTAGCAGCATCCTGGTTTCAAAATGGAAACAAATTGAAAAAATTCAAAAATGCTTGATCATAAGCAAGTTCAAAATAAAAAGTTTGGTTCCCTATGAGATCATGTTGAGTGAAAGAGGAGCAGCTCCCATCAAAGCAATTGACATGGCGCGTCTTATAAGGTATGTAAAAAGAATTGAGCAAATGGGAGGAGGTAGATGGCCAAAATTTATCTTCAATGAAGGTATGAGTGAAAGAAAGAAATCATGGATGAGACAAAACAACAAAAGGATGAAAAAATGGAATATTTGCATGAATGCATGTCCCAAAAATAGCGAGTTAAATAATTTTGTGTTGGATAAGTTCCGTAAGGGTATATGGGGAAAAGAGTTGGGTAGAAAGAAGAAGTATTATGTTCAGGATTTCAACCCCACTTGTGATCTCCAAAAAAAGGAATATATTGGAGCCAAAATTTCGTGGAGAGCAAAGGTTCTTATTGCTCAATAAAGAACTAAGTCACATCAACTTCAGTGTGAAATGGGGCGGTGGAAAAGACCTAAAGAAGCTTGGGAGGAAAGGGTATGTAATTTTTTCACTTCTGGGGCAGTGGATTCAAAAATACATTTCATTTTGGAATGGTATGCTTTCAGAGATACCATGTACAGTTACCGCAGTATGTTAGCATCAATTCCATCGCATTGTCTTTTCAGTGAAGGAACTGTTAAAATGTTGGGTCAGCTCATCATCAATTTGAATAAGAAAAGGATTGAATTACAAAAGGCAAAAAACAAGGAAGTTGGTGGTCCCATAGACTATTTTTAGTCTCGTGGACGATAAAATATCATTCATTCATTCATTCATTTAGGTTTAGTGTTTTAGGATTTTGTTGGCAGGAAAGTTTACTTTAAGTTGGGGATATTTCAAACATTAAGGTTTTTATTTTAGATTAATCTTAAAGTATTATAGTTTTAATATTTTTATGATAAAATTTTAGTTTATATAAAATTAGTAGTTTAGCTTTTAAATTAGAATATTAAAAAATATTTTGAATTACATTATTAAAAAATATTATTAATATTAATAGCCTTTGAGGAATAGGTTTCTAAAGATTTAGTCACTGTATTTATTTTTTATTTGAAGTTTCGAGTCTAGAGTAGATCCATCATCAAGAGAAATTTTGATGATAGGTCTTCTTTATCATCACTGGTAGGTCCTTCTATGGACTCTAAAAGTCAAGAAAATAATGAAAATGAATACTATGGGTAAATCTCAAAAAATCTATTCTCAAATTCAAATCACTACATAAATTTGCAAACTAGAATTCATAATATTTTTATAAATATGATATTAATATTGATAAAAATACTACTAATAATACCATTAATAACATTATATATATATATATATATATATATATATATATATATATTATTAGTATTTATAATAATTCATCCTAATTTTATTATAATATTATTAATTTGAATATTAACTCAAATGTGATTGATATATATTTATCTCACTCATTTTCATAAGTTGGTTGACATATAAAAAGTGAAAAATGTTACCTATTAGTATATTAATTGTGCATTTACTAAAATAGTTACGCTAATTAATACATTAGAAACTTGCTTAGCTAGGTAGCTACCCATCAACACAGTGCATATATAATCCACTCATTTCTCAAAGAATTTGAGTGACTGGTTTTTATCTTTGGCTTTGAGGAAAGGAGGGTTGATTTTTCATGTCTTTGTTGACTAAGTGAATTTGGTAATTGTCATATCCCTATAAATTTCATTTACATTGACATTCAAAATGGAAAATATTATTTTTATCATGTTTAACAAAATGGTTGAAAAAGAACCATTATGATTTAGTTGGCAACTAATTTGAATCAAATGAAGGAAATGATGATTGATAGAGATAAATAAAGTTTTGCAGGTTCGGCTTTCATCTTCATAAGTTGACATTCAAAATGGAAAATATTATTTTTACCATGTTTAACAAAATGGTTGAACAAGAACCATTATGATTTAGTTGGAAACTAATTTGAATCAGATGAAGGAAATGATAACTAATTGAGATAAATAATTTTTTATAGGTTCTTTAAATTCATTCGTAAAATGGAAAAATGACTTTCATCTTCATCTACTGTAGTTTTCTTATGTGAAATCTCTAGGCATTGATCATCACAACTTTGGTGATGAATGTTGTGGCTTCAACAAAAGGTATTCCTAAACATGAGGTATGCACATGAGACTTCACGGTTATTGTGCACAAAATATGCACAAAAGATAAGTAACCATGACTTTCTTGTAGGTTTTAACCCTGTACAAAAATTATCTGCAAACGAATTCTTAAAGGAGAAAATAAACAATGGTGAGAGCATAAAACATAAAATAAATATACACAGATTTTCCACTGGATCTCAAAATATAGACTACTAGATTTGTTTTTCATTAGATTCCTTTCAATGTTACAACACATATATATAAATTTTGAAGCATTTATAAACCCTAATCCATTAACCCTGGATTAGAACATAATCGTAGTTCCCTTGACTGGATCTAAAAAATACCATAGATAGAAAACCATCATGCCCAAAAATGTGAAAAACCCATGCACAAAACCATCGGTAGGTCTTCCCACCTAATATAGGATCCAAAAAAATTTCCCGGGGCACTACCCAAGACCCCATGCAGGGGGGCTACCACTAGCGCAACAAACAGGGGGGGAAATCCCTCCCCCCTTCCCCCCCGGGCATTCAACTAGTTGTGGAAACAATATAACACACCCCAACATTCTCCCACTTTTTTTTTTCTCTTCAACACAAGGGATCATAGGAGAGTTCAATCATTGGTCTAGCCCTGCAATGACCATCAAACAGGGGGGGAAATCCCTCCCCCCGAGCATTCAACTAGTTGTGGAAAGAATATAACACACCCCAACATTCTCCCACTTTTTTTTTCTCTTCAACACAAGGGATCATAGGAGAGTCCAATAATTGGTCTAGCCCTGCAATGACCATTGTTTCTCTACACCAAGAAAACTTCTCAATGCTCACAAAATTTGTCAATGCATCTGAAACATTCTTCAAAGTGTTCACTCTTACGAGCAAAACCTTTTTGTCTTCAACCATATCCCTCACAAAGTGATACTGAACATTAATGTGCTTTGTCTTTGAATGATGCAGCAGGGTTATTTGCCAAGAAAAATGTACTTCGGTTGTCACAATCTATCCTTATAGCTTGTTGAACCAACCCCATACTTGAACACAATCTCTGCAACCAAACTTCTTCCTTTATTGCATGAGTGGTTGTCATGTATTGAACCCATGTAGTTGAAAGAGCCACTACAGACTGTCTTTTGCTCATCCAATTGATTTCTCCTCCAAATAGGTTAAAAACATACCCACTTGTAGATATTATCTGATTTAGATCTTCAGCCTAGTCTGCATCAACAAAGACACATATGTCCAAAACTGTAACTAATCCTAGTATTCCTTGGTAGCACAGACCATAATCACTAGTGCCATGCAAATATCTGAAAACCCACTTCATTTTTGTCCAATTCTCCTTCCCTGGCTTTGTCATAGACCTGCTCAATACTCCCATTACATGTGTAATTTCTGGTCTAGTATAGACCATTGCATACATAATGCTACTCACTGCACTTGGGTCTGGAACACAGGACATGTCCTCTTCCTCTTCTTGTGTCCTAGGACACTATTCAGTAAACAATTTTACACCTACAGGAATAGGAACCTTCACTATTTTACTATATTGCATATTAAACCTCTGTAATATTCTATCGACATACTTCCTCTCATTTAAACAAAGTTTCCTATTTTCCTGATCTCGTTTAATTTCCATGCCAAAAATATAGTTTGCAGCATGAAGATCCTTCATGTGGAATTTGGAGGACAATTGGGTCTTCAAATCCTAGATAATTTATTTTTCATATCTAATCAGCAACATATCATCCACATATAAGACGAAATAAATAATACGATCACCAATAAATATAAAATGCACACAGTGATCCTCTTTGATTATAGTGAAGCCAAGTCCCCATATATATGTATCAAATTTTCAATACCACATCCTTGGTGACTATTTTAACCTTCATATCAGTTCTTTATTACCCTTCACTGCAAATTCATTTAGATCCCCTCTTCTAGATCCACGTGAAGAAATTTTTTCTTTACATCCATATGTTCTACCTCAAAATCAGATGCAGAAGCAACAGATAAAAGTAATCTAATAGAAGCTACCTTGGCAACATAAGAAAAAATATCACCAAAATCAATTCTCGGCACCTGGGAATAACCTTTTTATACCAACCGGGCCTTGTATTTCTCCACCTTTCCTTCTACATTTATCTTCTTCTTAAACATCCATTTGTTTCCAATGATTTTTGTTCCAACTGGTAATTCCACCAAATCTCGTGCCTCATTTTTGTGTAAGGATTCCATTTCATCAACCATAGCCTCCTTCCAGAGTTTTCCATCCTATAAATCCACTACCTCCCTCACAGTTCTAGGATCATCATCAGTGATAGATAAAGAAAAATTTGAATAGAAAGAAGATGGGCTATACCTTTCTAGCTTCCTTCTTTCTCGAATTGATCTTCTCAAAGTTGGAGCTTGAGGCTCTTACTAATCTGATTCTTGTTCTTTTGTAAATTATGATTCTTCCTCCTTTAGCTCAAACTCTATCCTCTCAGGTTAATTTGGTAGGACGTCATGTTTAATAAAATCTTTCACCTCTTTAAACACCACATCTCGGATGTACACAACCTTCCTTATTTCTGGGTTCCAAAGCTTATAACCTTTTAAACCATCCTTATACCCAATAACAATGCACCTTTCAGATTTACTATCCAACTTGGTTATTTTTTCCTTTGGAATACGTACATATGAATCACAACCAAATACAATCATATGTGACAGAGAGGATTTCTTACCAGACCATACTTCATGTGGAGTCTTATCCTCCAACGCTAATGAAGGTGATCAGTTAACCAAGTAACATGCGGTCTCTACTGCCTTTGCCTAGAATTATTGTCCTAACCTGACACCACTGAACATGATTCTTTCCTTTTCCATCAACTTCATGTCCATTCTTTCTGCAACTCTATTTTTTTCAGGTTTGTATTGAGTAGTATTTTTTCATGATATACAAAACTTCTTACAAAACTCTTCAAATTCCTTCTTGCAGAACTCTCCACCATTATTTGTCCTCAACACCTTTATCTTCTTCTCTGTTTGGTTTTTCACTAGAGCCTTAAATTATTTAAATTTATTAAAGACTTAGATTTCTTCCTGAGGAAATATATCCATGTATTCCTTGAGAAGTCATCAATAAATGACACATAGTACATAGACTTACCCAGTGATGGAACTGACACAGGTCCAAACACATCATTGTGCACAAGCTCTAATATCCCTTTCGCCCTCTTACCACTAGAGGGGAAACTCACTTGATTTTGCTTCCCATATACACATTGTTCACAAAAATCGAAATCCAAAGATAAATTAGACATACCTTCTACCATGCCATTACCATGAAGTATTCAAAGGCCCTTCTCTCCAATATATCCAGGCCTTTGATGTCATACCATGGTCTATTCTCCAGAAACCACAAGATTTTCTACTCCACTTTCAAGAACCACAGAATTGTTGCATCGATCAATAATAGTTCTACCCAAAAGCTTGTATAGCTTTCTAATTTGAACTCCCCACATTAATACCAGTGCTCCCCAAACCATCTTGTAGGTATCATTCTCGAAAAAAAAATTTACACCTACATCATGCATCTTCCTTACATAAATTAGATTTCTAGCCAATGCAAGAATATTTAGAACACCAGGAAGTGTTCTAATCCTTCCACCTTGCAACTTCAGCTTGAACTTTCCATGTCCACTGATTTTGGACATTTTATCATCTCCTAGGAAGATATCACCACCATCATATTTCTCATACTCGTAGAACCACTCCCTATGGGTAGTGAAGTGAAAGGATTCACCTGATTCAATCAACCATGCCTCATGATCTACATGTGTACTTGAAGAAGAAGCCGAGTACACATCCCCGCCTTCATCTGAGGTGGTTTTTGCCTTTGCGTGAAGGAGCATCATTAGATCCCTTTCCTTTCTCGAGATATCTATATCTACAATCCTTTTTGAAGTGCCCTTCCTTTTCACATTTCTAGCACACCTTTATAGGTTTTCCTTGAGATTTATATCTCCCACTTGAGGACCTTTTTTTTTTTCTTTTCTGGGACCATCCTCATACAAACAAGGCATCTCCATTATGGCTCTCCAAATTTTCTTGTCTCATTTCCTCTCACAGCAAGATGAGACTATTTAATCAAAATTCAAGGTAGTTGTATTGCTACCTATTACAACAACTAGATTGTCCCATGATTATGGTATAGAACACAACAAACCGATGCACTTATCTTCATCTGAGATTTTAATATCAGCAGATAAAAAAGTAGCTTACCATATTATTGAATTCATTCATATTCTCTGTCACTGAGTCTTTGTCCTTCATCCTCATGTTATACATATTTCTCCGTAGGAACAATTTTTTAACCAAAGACTTAGATTGGTACAAATTCCCTAAATTTTCCCACAAATCCTTCTTCATAGCTTCCCTTGATACATTCAAAAATATTGAATCTGAGATACACAACCGTATTGTGCTCTTTTCTTTCTGATCCAACTTCGCCCAGTCTTCATATAACATTTATGTTGGTTTAGTACCCAGATCTACTACAATCCACTAATATTTATCCATCAACAGATCCTCCATCTTGAGCTTCCACAACTCAAAACTCTGACCATTAAATTTCTTGATCTCTATCTTTCCAATGCTCATCATATTCTTTCACCGCAAGAATCAATACCACAAATCCCCCATTGAATGGGATTTACCACATGCCCGAGAAAAACCCCTCAACAGCAAAGTTGTCCCCTTGAAGCCAAAATAGCTCTAATGCCAAATTTAGGTTTTAACCATGTACATAAATTACCTACAAACGAATTCTTAAAAGAGGAAATAAACAACGGCAAGAGCATAAAACATATAAAAAAAAGTATACATAGATATTATCCCCTAGATCCAAAAACCGGGACTACTAGATTGATTTTTCATTATATTCCTTTCAATGTTACAAAAAATATATATACATGCCGAAAAATTCATAAACTCGAATCCATTAACCCTAGATTAGAACATAACCACAGCTCTCTTGACCGGATCTACAAAATACCATGGATAGAAAACCATAAAACCCAAAACCATGTGAAAAAATCATCCCAAAACCATATGTAGGTCTGCCAACGTAATATAGGGTCCAAAAAAAATTCCTTTCCCGCTGCCCCAGACCCCATGCAAGGGAGCTATCGCCCCCCTTGCATGCGACTAGTCGTGGAACGCCTCCCTCACATGTGATTAGTCGTGGAAAGAATATAACGCACACCTAACATTTCTTTTGAAAGAAATTGCATGTGTTTTGTGCAAGGAATTATAGGTTATTTTATTAATTGAAAATATAGTTCTACACTCTTGAAAGTTGCATAGATATTTGTGTAGAGGAATTAATTATTTCATTGAAAGGTTTTGCATGGTTTCTATGCAATAACTTTCTAAAAACATGCATGAGAACTTTACATATTAAAAATAAATAAATAAAACATGTTGCTTTATTAAAAAAATATATTGCAGGGATGTTGTTTCTCTTGAAAAGAGAAGTCACGTGAATCCTGCACACAAAAAAAATTAAGAAGTCATACTAATTTTCATAAAAAAATGCATGTGAACTTCCCATGGTAAAAAATAAAGAAATCATATTACTTTCTTGAAATAAATTACATGGTAAAAGATAAAGAAATCATATTACTTTATTGAAATAAAAATTGCATGGTAACAAAAATATTAAAGAAATCATGATATTTTTCATGAAAATAATGTACGTAAACTTTTCTTATGAAAAGAGAAAGAAAATAACTTATATCATTAAAGAAAAGATTGTGAGGAAATTATGAAAGAAACTTAGATTATTAATTTCGTTTGAAATATTACCATGATTCCTGTAGACTCTTAATAGGAATATGTGCACAATAATAATATCCATTATATTAGAATTCTTGAAATAAATCTCTATATTCTAATTCTTGTAAAGAAAATATTAATTGCATGCATTATTGTATGAGATTTAGAAGTGAAATTTCTTTCCATACATTATCAAGTTCTTGGAAAAGAGAAAAGTTAATTATATTAGTTTTCTTGGAATGGTTTTCATGAATTTGTATGCATATATTACCCATATTTTTTATTTAAAGACTGTAAGGATTTGAGTGTAGAAAGTCTTGCATAGGATTTTTTTCATGAATTAATGAAAAATAAAGATTGTTTTCTTAAAAGATGCATATGAACCTTGTTCATACAAAAACAAGAATGCATGCATGTTTCTTGAAAAGATTATGTGCATTGAAGTAAGGATCATTATATTAGAAAAAAACACACATTGCATGCACAAAAGGGTAGTGGTTGTGATATAGAAAATATGTTTTTATGTGTAGATAAAGAAAGTTATCATGTTAATTTCCTTGAAAAGAATATTCTTTTGAAAAGATTGTCTCCTTAGATGAATTGTGTTAATTTCTTGATTTAGGTGCATAAAAGGCTAAGTTAACCTTGTTATTGTTTCTTAGTTTTTATGCATAAAATATGGTTATCTATGGTAATTTCTTGAAAAGGAAGCATGAGAAACTTGCATTTAGAAAGATAGAAAAATGAGGTTATATTAACTTCCTTTTGAAAAATAAGTATGTATTTTTTTACATGAAAATATTAGTTAATGATGGTAGGATTCTAGAGAAGGGAATATGTGTCGAGTACATTAAAGAATGGGCTATTATGATATGCTCTTGCATGCATAAGGAATATTCATTTTGTTATAGAGATATCTTTTTTGCATGGTTAGAATAACTACTGATCTATATTTCTTTAGAAAAAAATTATATTTGATTACTTTTATGTTATCATGACTATTATGTTAGTTTCTTTTGGAATAATATCATGCATATGCATGCAAGATTTTTATTAGCTTTTGTTGGAAATAATATACAGTTGTTTAGTTTCTTTTGGAATAATATCATGCATATGCATGCAAGATTTTTATTAGCTTTTTTTGGAAAGAATATACAGTTGTTTAGTTTCTTTTGGAATAATATCATGCATATGCATGCAAGATTTTTATTAGCTTTTGTTGGAAATAATATACAGTTGTATGTGGTAAATGATAGCATGTTGTATTAGCCTATATTGGAAATTTATATTATTTAGGAAAGAAGATGAATTAAATGCACAAAAACCATAGTAATGTGTTGGTTTCCTTCAAATATAGATATGGGTAATGTTGGCATAATCTTTGGAAAAGAAGACATGTATTTGTATACTTTATTGCATTAGTTTTATGGAAAATAAAATATGTTTTTGCATTCCCTATTATGTTATATTTCCTCGAAAAGGAAACATGTTTTTGCATGCTCTATTGTATTAAGCATTCTTTTGGGAAGACTATTTTGGGAATTATATGCATTTACGTGCATAAGAACAACATTCATTGTGTTATATTCGTTTACATATTTGCATGAACCAAAATTAATAGTTGAAGGCCTAGTTTTTTTGATAAATTTTATGTAATTCGCATGCACGAAGATCATAACCAATGTGTTAGTTTCCTTTAAAGGAATGTCTCGACAGTTGTAGTGGTTTTTCTTGGAAGAATGTGTGCTTATGTGAGGGGAATATTAGTTCATGTGGTATTTTTTTTATAGAAATGCATTGATGGTTATATGCTTAAAACTAATGCATATTCATTGTTTTTAAAGAAAGCATGTCATGATACTTTGTTTGCATTTCATGAATGTACATGAATACATGGTGAAGCATCACTAGTATAGATTTATGAATTAGTTGATTAATACTTGATTTAATCATGATATTAAAGGTTGTTGACAATAGTAGTTGCAGGAAAAAGGATGTGACATATAAATATGGATTAATTTACTGTTATGGTATACAATAAGTTAGTGGTATATGTAGAATGAAGGAATGTCGATTGTAAGATAATCCATTGATGGCAAGAACCAGGCCCTAAAGACACAATGCCCAAGGGTTTGTGGGTAAATGATATCATGATTATTTTAATAGATTATAACAAGTTATGCTTTTTTAGACAATATTATTTGTAATATTTTATGACAATGGTCAAGGGATTTACTCCCTTATAACCATCGAGTGAGGAGTGAACACCCTCATGAGCATTTAATAATAAAATTAAACGTTTGTTGGTTTTCACCGTATGAGGTTTCCGAAGTATATCGGTGTCTAATTATGTGGTTGTATGTTTTCCCATTTTTATGGTGTTGATTTCTTATATGATGTGACGTTTATATTATTAATAATATGATTAAATAGTTGAGTTAAAATAATCATGTAATTGATGCAAGTTTACATTAGAAATTTTATGTTAATATGCTACAATAGTGGTTGTTAATGTCATGTGATTTAATATTCCCTTACTAAAGTTACTCTACATAATAATGAAGATTCTATCTAATGGTTAATGGGTAAATTGTGTAAAAAATTTCCAACTCCATACATTTTCATGTGAGGTTACCGTGGGATGTTACAAGTGGTATCAGCACTGAAGGTTACAACACTGGATCCTTTGGGAATTGTTAAGAAGAAAATAAATTGAGGTATGCTACTAGTGGGCATTAGCTCATTTATGAGTCTAAAAATCGACATATTGATATATGCAATAGACTACTTTTGACATGAGATGCATGATTTATGTTTATAACTGCATTGAAGAGTAGTAAGTAATAAAGTTTGGTGCAAAACTCTCTTCATGACATTTGAAACTCAATGATGATAAAAGACAATAAAACCTTTGTTTCACCTATGAACAATCTTGAAAAGTCGCTAAGGAATGTAAGAATCAACTGCCAACCTTTGCAAATATGAAAATATTGATGATACATTTAATGAATACGACTAAAGTTGCAATGTGCTACTTATAATGAGTGAATGCATGAATGTAAAATATGGGGAATTCCCTTGAAGAGGACGATAGAGTGTTTTAAAATGACATTGGAAGAACCCATTTAGATGTTAAAAATGAACAACGAGTCGAGTCACGAGACTTCACTGTATTAGCTAGTTGTTAATTGAGATGGTTGGTAACATTGATTAGTTAGTGTTTCATGACTAACGGTTAAAACTTATATGCATGAGTTGGATTTGAGTTAACCTTATTGCTAGTTGTAAAAAAAGTGATTATGGTAGTAATTTCATGTATCGATTTGTTGGTGATAGTACACTATGGGAATTGGATATGTTTGGATTTTTACCTTAACTGTTATTTACATTTACACATTAATGAATGTTTGCATATACTTTTATGTGTGACAGTATTGTATGCATGAAACTAAAATGATTGGAAAAGTGAATATTTTTTTAATCAATGCATATTTATGACTAATGTTGTTGATGGGATTAAGCAGGGGTAGCGTTGTAGTTGCTACAACGCCACCCAAAATTTTGGGTACATTCAAACTTGCAGGTCCCCCTCTGCTAGCTCAACCCATTAAGGTTTCGATCCTATCTCTAGTTGGTTAATCTCCCCATGAGCTATTCCTACCAAACCCTATTGCTGCACCCATTCATGCGATGCACACCACACTCATTTGTCTTGTTGTCTCATGATTTCATTATGGTTTGGGGGTTTTATTCTTCAAAGAGAATTGAGAGTTCCTCTGTGAATTCGAAGCTAGATTGTCCATAGTAGTCATCGCCCAATAGTGGGGCCACTAAGCATAGACAGACAAGGATTCAACTTGGCTTGCATTATGTTGACAATACTAGGGTTGGGAGAAACCCTAATTTGGTAAGAGAGTGGTCCCCTTCTTGATTTAACCTAATTCACATGTCTTTGGGTGGGCATTCTCACTGGCATCGCACATCATCATGGTAAGATTCATTGCATCACGTACTCCCCTAGGTTCTTGACTAGTCCTACACCTCAACATGTACATTAGGGTTGGTGGTGACTCTTGTCCCTTCACAACCCTAGACCATTATGAGTGCCTCCAACACCCTCTTTCAAAGGTTTAGGTTAATAAAGATATCCCCCTTAAATATTTCTACTCCGCTTGAAGAAACATTTATGATATCCTTATTAATAGGGTAAATATCTCTTAGAACTCCCTTAGACCATCCTTTAATTTCCTGGTGTGTTATTAAAGCTTTGTGGGTTAAAAACATGCAAACACATTGCCATCTATGATTTTACTAATTTATAATTTACCATGCCATGTTGGGAAAGCTAAGGCAAAGTACCTAAGACCTTTGCTAAGGAGAAATCAAAGGGTTATATCTTCCTATATGCATATAAACCATGGAGACAAATATGTCTAAGGAACATCGTTTAATATTAAAAAAAAATGTTGGAACATAGTACGTTGTGAAGCGTAAGCCTATCCCTTGTTGTCGGTCCACAAGGGCTATAAATTCCTATTGGTTCAAAAGGGGTATAGTGTAAGGCTACTCTTACAAGTGGGAGGAATATACAAAATTCATTTGCGTTATCACTGTCTACAAAGGCACACTAATTTCATGCAAGGGCCATAACAGCCACTATGCCATGTCAAGAGCTATATTAAGAAAAGAGACTGCAGGCGTGATCGTAACGTCGCCATGGATTGTGTTGGCAAGTCTGAGCATAGCACAATTACATATAGTTACGAAGGGAAAGGATGCATTAATAGCGTGTCTAAGGTGACCAATAATAGCACTGAAGAAACGCATATCGACTTCGTGATGGTATGCAGGGGAATACACCATAGACTCCTGAGTGCCAGCCAAGGGGGCGGTATTTGGTATGTCGTGTGTGAACACTCAGATTCGTGGTTGTACAGATAAATGCATGGGAAATGTGTTGTTGCACCCTTAGATATATATCCGAGCCACCCTTAAGTGGTTAGCATCAAGGCGTGTGATCCACGTGTAATTGTTTCACACCAAGAAGAGGCTCATGTCAAAGCACGCGGTGAAGAAGCATTAGCCACGGGCAGTAGGGATAATTACATTGACCTAGTATGGCAGCATATTTTGTTGGAACTTATCGTACACTTGTCCATCTTGACACAGTTGAAACAACTTTCAACAAATATTGATCGAGGCTCTCAGTTGTTGTAAGTACATATGCAACATCCTTTGTATGACATGAAACTCCATCAAGGAATGGCTTCAGCTCTTTACCATAAAGTGGATAAAGTAATGAAGCATAAATGGCAGTAGACATATGATTCAAGGGTGATAAAAAAAGACTGAAATCATTTGAATCCATTATGGAAATTCACTTCACATCTTCAGCGAGTGTTGCTTGACGACGGTCATGTTCTACCTCCACTTTAAATCAATTCCCACCAATATTCTTTCATACGCAGCTTTGATGGAAAACAAGATGGTATCTTCAGTTTTTTTGGAAACAACAATCGTCTCTGAGGTCGATATCATTCTCACCACCCCTATCTGATTAGACTCTTCTGCAATGAGTCTCCCATAAACCATTGTTTTTCCGACATTACGTGCCATGATATTTGATTCCTCGTGAAAGTGTGTATGATGGTCTCCAATCCGTTTATCAGTGCATTTCTTGATTGGAACAAGAATATCCTCTACAAAATATAGTTCTTTGTCCCATCACCATTATCCACTAAACAATTAAGACTTTTCAAGTATTGTCTTTCTTGAGCTCTATGGTGTCCATCAAGTGCTATTCTCTTCATCTGTTGGTGTGCATGTCGTTGAAGGTCGGATTCACCTGTCAAAAAAAAACTATCGAAACAATATCCAAGCATAGCATGTATCATGAAAATTTTGTGGGTTACCTAATATTATCCATGATTTCTTCTAATTCCTCAATAAACTTGCCCGCATCCAATGTGTCAAACACACTATATATAAAATTTATGCATAAATTCGAACGTTTAAACGATAACCATCTTCCTAGTGGCAGACGTCCCATGTTATACCACCTCGTGCAGGCCTCTCTGCAAGGGCAAGAGAAACTTCTCTCATGTCTTTTAAAGATTTTGTAACCTAACTTACACCTGAAAATATCTTTGGTTTAAATAACGCCACCGAAAAACTGCTAAGAGGATGTAGGTGTTCCTTAAGAGCACTCTGCGCGTTTCATCACAACCTCAGACCTTGGATTCGGTTTCTCGAACTGGAGGTAGGACCTGATATCCTATGACTATCACATTGAGATATTGATGAGGGTACAAAAACATCGGGGTGGTTGTGCATACAGTTGAGCGCGCTGACCGAAGGTTCCAGTTGAGCTAGATGGCTAATCGACATGCCATTATCATGATGCAAACAATCCCAAACTTTTCAAATAGGACGATCATGGATTTTGATTTAGTCAGTCAAGCCATGGAGGTAGCTGTCACATGCATTCTCAAAAGACTTTGGTCGCAGGACATCATTACGACTAAATCCCATCCCAGGGCTTCACATACCGCGAGGGAATGCGACCACACTGATTCACGATGGTGAAACCTCTCTTTAGATCTCGAGGTCGCAATAATGTGAACGCAACCTCCGCGATAATGTGACCTTCACCTCAACAAGTCGCAGGTTTGCATTCCAACGCCTTATGAAAGCCTTCAATAAATGCGTCCTGGCCAACACATGAATGTGCGACCTCCAGCAAGTCAAATTTCCACGGAGTCGCACAGTCACATTTTTATGCCTCGGGGGAGAAGCCAGGAGTGCAACCCGCCTGAAACTGCAACTATGCGACCTCCCCTGAGGTCGCTAAGTCATGAAACTAGTGGCTGGTGTGACTGGTGCGACTATGCGACCTCGTTAGTTGTAGTCAATTTTCTTCCCATCGGATTGCAAAATCAGTTCCAGTGTATTCGAGAAGGTAATAGCCTTACGACCTACTGGATGATATATGTACATGTTGCAAAGGGATATAGATGCGACCAATGCATGAGAGGGTGCAAGCCACGGGCAGTGACTTACTAAATAAGAGGGATTAAAAAAAAAACACACATGAAAAAAAAAAAAACATTGGATAATAATGTATCCACATGGAATTTAGAAGACCATGTAATGTACATTTGCTAGCACTTATGTATATAACAAACGCCCAAGAAACGGTCCACCGGTACTGAAACAAAGATGCAATAATAGATTAATAACACCAAAGTATATTTAATCATGAGTGGGTAAGATGGAGAGGCCTCACCACACATAAGATGCAACCGGTGGAATGAGTATATCATGTTGAATGGGACAGCTGTAAACAGTCAAGTGCATACCATAGTTACCGAATTCGAATCGGTGAAAAAAAAGACTATATATCCTAAAAATTATTGTGTTTGATACTTTTTCACTTACTATTTTTTAAATTTATTTTGAATTAAAACTATTCTTGTACTTTTTTTTCAAAACTTTAATTTAAAATATTCTTCTAATTTAAAAACTTATGTATCTTAAATTCTTCATAATAAATACAATCATATTTAAAAGATATATAAAATCTAAAAAATAGTCACTTTTTTTAAAATTAGAAATGCATTACATATTTATATGGAATTTTTTTTTCTTTTTCTATTTTCTAAGCTTTTTAGGCTTTTAAAGAAAAAATGAAATTAGAAAATGGTCAACTTTCTTATTTCATTATGATTTTCCATTTTCTTACTTTCCTTTTCCCATTTTTCTAAGCTTTATACTTCTTTGAAAGCAAAAATAAAATTTGATAAATGTTAACTTTCTTATTCCATTATGATTTTCCATTTTCTTTTTGTATTTTCTTACTTTCCCTTTCTTATTTTCTAATATTACGCCGTAAGGCATTATTATTTGAAAACAACTTTCCTAGCTGCCACTTTCTCAGTATTTGGGCCATTGAATGAAATGTTAGACGATTGAAATGTTTTACACCATTAAATCTAATAACTTCTTCAACCTAACTAACTAACTAACTCAATGAATATTATTAATCTCTTCCACCTTACTATGAAATAGGATACATTAGCCCAGTCAGAGGCAACGCAGATCAACCGACTTCGTCATGCGCTGCTCAGCATTGTTGAAATTGACACCAGCGCATACCCGGGTACAGAAGATCACATGGATACCCAAAGCAGGACTGTAATGCTAGGCTCAAGTGTTGGAATTTTGCTCCTTTCTGGGTAACTAGGTGGGAAAAGTCACATTAGATAGTGAAAAGCGGTTTGGGGATGAAAGAGGAAAAATCTTCCGTTTTCTGGTGTTCTTCAGTCTTGTAAGACCTATATTTTGAAAAAAAATTGACACTTTTGCTTACTTTCTGTTACTTTTCGCGTATTTAGAAATGGTGGCCCATGCTTTTGAAATAGGGTAACTATAGATATGAGATGAGCATTCACTTACAATTCCTCGAGAGCCTAGTTTCTCGAATCTTCTTGGATGATTTGTTTTCAAATGCTAAAATTTGCCAGGAAAGAGTGAGAACACTCAAAGCTGACGCTTACGACCCTTTCTTGTACCAAACCCTACAATTTACCATTGCATTTTACATATTTCTAAGGGAAGAAATCATGAATTCTTAAATATCTTTGCTTCTCTTTAAAACAATGTTCATGCGGAGTTTGATGCATTGTCTATTTTAATTCTTTATTTACGCAGTTTCCTCATAATTCTAAACAGCCAACACAATTCTGATATAGCTTTCGTCTTTTGTATCAACTGTGTAACGTCACCTTAGAAAATGTCAATGCAGAAGTTGAGCTAAGAAGCAGTTTCCGTAATTTAACTTTCTATTATAAAGAGCGTCAACCATGCCCTGAATTGAATATCTCCAGAACTTGTATTTACCAGGTATGGTGGGGGTCACCAAGCGCACAGTAGGTTTGGTACTTATTTATGGCAGCACAAGGCAGACTTCCTCTCGCTATGTCCTTCAACAGATTTCGTGTAAACTCTATAATGCAATAAAGTCGGTCCTTAGCACTCCTATTTATAAATAAACTGTATTGGCTGTTATAGAACATTCTGAGGCATTTCATATGGAATGTTTAAGATTAAAGAAAATTCCAATAAGCATGGGATGTGAAATCTTCAATCAAATTAAGGTCAGCTGACTGGCATACTATTAGTATAATGTGATTGAGCACTCACTGTTCCTCGCGTAATACTGTGTTAGAACATGATGAAAAGAATTCAGCTATACATTACAGTCCGTGGGAATCGGTCGCTGAAGGTCAAATGCACCGCAAAGTTTCACGTTAATTTATTCTACTTCAATCCAACATGATTTTTCCGAAGAAACTATCAGTTGGTTTACCTTTGATTCGTTGAAGCAAAGCGTCGGGTGTTACAGAGAGTCCTTCCATAACGATGGCTTCAGTTATTTTTGTTTCGAACATCGCAAAAACTATTTGGGTTTCAACTTTATTCTTTAATTTCTCAATTAAAGCCAGAGAATTTTGGCACGCATACCTTCCATGAGTCTATTCCATACCGGTTGAGAGAATGGTGGACCAACATCCATTTCGTAACAGTATCCCATTAACCGTGATTGGACAACGGTTTATGTCTTGATGATCACTTCTTCTTCGTAAATGAATGGCAAAGTAAGTATTTTGTGTTAAGGACGTAGTTGGTTTTCCACGAGTCTATTCCATACCGTTGAGAGAATGGTGGACCAACATCCATTTCGTAACAAAGATTCCACGCAATTGCACCGGGAGGTGCAAAGGAACGCTGAAAGGAAACCTTCCAATGATGTAAGGGGGGCAAAAAAGGTAGATGTTGAGTTAATTCTTCTCCAACTCCTCCTAGGAGAACAGAGGGAGAAGAATAAATGGCCTCCAGGGACTGAAATCAACCGAATTCACTATCATGCCGTCTCTAGTAACATAGCAATGGAATGTAGGCTTTCGGGAGGGTGTATACTTGCTATTGCTTGGGGTTATGGTCTAAGAAGTTCGAACATCAAAATATAATGAGAGGATATTGCCTTTTAATACAGTTTACAAGGGGAGGATTTCTATTAATATTCAAGCACTTTATAAAAGAGAGAGATAGCCTATGTGCATTATTCAAAGGATATTCAATTGTTTTTATTATTATCGAATAAATTAAATGTTAAAAGTAATGAAATAATATTTAAAGTTTGAATTTATATATTTATTGTATTTTTAATAATTACATGCTATGATAAGAAAAGATTTCAAAACCAATAAAAAAATAAGAAAAAAAGAAAAAAAATTAATTAAATAAATAAATAGAAAAAAAATAAAATAAAATAAAGATATAATTAAAATTAAAAATAAAATAGATAAAAATAAATAAATAAGTAAAATAAAATAAAATTAAATAAAAATTAAATTCTTAATTACAAAAACAAGAATAAAATAAATAAATAAATAGAAATAAAATAAAATAAAGATTAATAAATAAATAAATAAACAAACAAATAAATAGAATGAAACAAAAATAAAATTACATAAATAACAAATTAATAATATTAAAATTAAAAATCAATATTTTTTATTAAAATAAATATAAATTTTTAAAGTTCAAATTAGAAAGTTTGATTATTTGGTTTACTTTTCCCTGGCATTGTGTGATCAAAATGGAAGGCATATCTCACTGGATTTAACAAGCGCACCTCAAATAAAATGCATAATTCATGAATCTTACAAAGACAATGGCTCCATGAACAAATATGGACCACTTGCAGACTCAATTGGTGGACTTGTGGACAAGAGAAATCCAAATACATGAAATATTCCGTATAAACAAGAACCAATTATGAGCAAGATGATCTTCTTTAACATGTCGCTGAATTATATGATTAAACAATTAGATAGGTATTTGTGATATTGATAATTTGAGATAATTATAAGTAACTATATTTGAATGTCCTTTTATTCTAACGAGACTAGCAAAAAGAGCTATAGTGAAAACATAATAAAGAATTCCATTGTATTGTCTACAGAAATAGAGACGTAATGAGAAGAGATCTATGTAATAAAAATAATATGATGATTGTTTAATAGCTTGAGAAATTGTGTTAATGAGGAGATCTATATATAATAAAAATAATATGATGGTTGTTGAATAGTTTGAGAAATTTTGTTTTTTTTTAATCCAGTCAACGTAAGATTGCAATTGTGATTTCATCGATATAATTTTTCTATTTTATCTTTTGCAATATGCATCACAAGCACACTTCATGTCATTCCACTAGAAGATGTTATCACCAAAATCACGTGACTTTGGTCAAGCATGTATGAATGTATAATTAAATGTGTTAACTGAATGAAAATATACCCATTTTACAAATTACAAATTAGCAATTAAATGTGTTAACTCCATTTTACAAATTAGTGATTAAATGTGTTAACTGAATGTAATTATACTCATTGATTAAATGTGTTTACCGAATGTAACTACACATTTTACATTTTGATATGAATTAACCGAGTTATTTGTGAATTTATACAAAGTTCAGAGAAAGGACTCGTACCTCCCACCTAAAACAAATTGGAAAGATGGAGATTGTGCTGAGTCACATATTGCCAATTTTAATGGAAAAGTCAAAGCATTCATGGAAAATTAATCAATGTTGCTGAGTTGCTAAAAGCATTCATGGAAAATTAATCAATGTTGCTGAGTTGCTAAAAGCATTCATGGCAAAAATAATCAATGTTGCTGAGTTGCTACACACAACAATCAATGTGTTGAACGAGACCTTGTTATGTGCTCTTGATTCACTTTTACTGCACTCTGGGTTCACTACCTAGAGCCCAAGACAAAACATAACCTCTAAGTTACTGTTTGGTGGGATCAATGCATTTACAATTTTACCCTAGCCTTGCTTGGCTTTTAGATTACTTCTAAAAATTTTTGAGTGACTTGTATCATACTTTATGAAAGCATGTGGTGTATGTACTTTCCATGTTGATAATAAAAATCAAAACTCTGTTTTTATTTTAAAAAAAACAAAAAATCTTCAGAATATAATATTTTTAATTCTTTTCGTATATCTAAAACCCATTTTAAATATCTAAACATCACAATCTCACTTCAAACAAAAACCCAAACACTAAAACATTAAATTAAACAAATCCAATTTATTATACCAAATATGTTCCCTCGTACAGTTTGATCTTAAACCGGCAATAAGAAGGTCAAAGAATTAAATAACACCGATTTATTGTACCAAAGATAGTCCCTCGTACACTTTGATCTTAACCAGTAGTTAGCTTGGTTACGTCTGGTCCCTCGTTTTTAATCAATGTGGGAAAAGGAATTTAGATAGGATGACGCTTACAATGGCAACGTGGGAGGAAACTTCGTATAAGAAAGTTGTATATAAAGCAAAATAAATATATTAAATAACAGAAGTATTAAATAAATAACACAAGTGTCCAAACTCCCAGCCAAGGTTAGATATGGAAGAAACATAAACACGCAAGAACATTAATATATTGCAGGAGATTCAGGTAAAGCGTCATTTTCACTCTACGCGAAGTTGCTGGAATTGCAGGTATTCATTAAATATTTCATACACGAAGCTGCCAGGAATGGAAGGTACCCATTAATTATCCCACACTATATAAACTCAAAAAACCCACGCCTTAGCATTTGAAGGCTTAATATTTGACTTCACACACCAGAAAACGAAGATAACGGACTTGAAATATATACATATACGAGTCTCTTGAATTTCAGTTCTCGGTATTTGCAAACGGGGACAAACAAACCAACATTCTATCGTAAGGTCTTTGACGGATAGTTCGTTAGAAATTGCAGGGGACGGGGGGACGACGGTATGGCCCCTATGTTATTCCCCGGTCAAGGAATGTCGGAATTTTGCAAGTGAAGTCCACGTAGACAGGAGATTTTTTTTTTCAGTAATGACTCAATGACTAAACCAGAGCTGAAACGGCTGGAACTATGGTATTTTTCATTTAGAGCAAATTTTCTAGGCTATTGCTATTTACTCATTGGGTCTAATTAATACAAGCTAAGCAATTCATTTCACAAATTAAGTTTGACTAATACAAGTCAAGTTGTTTCGCTTTCCAAGTCACAGAGCGAATTGAACTTAACTAATTCAGGCTAACCAAGTCATTTCGAGAAAGAATTAAGCCTAACGAACACAAGCTAAACAAATTATTTCGACGGCGAATTGAATATGGATAGTAATGGATTTAACAGCCCAACTAAACCACTGAATGTACCCTTATACTTGATAGAGACTAATTAAATGATAATGGGTATCACAGCGGTGCAAGTCGGAACATGGCTACTAGTCAACCTTCCTTTTTTCAACCTGGACGGGAAAACCACCGTTCATGCGCGCAGTCAAGCTGTGAATGAGCTTTGGAGATCCCGCAGCCGAACACTCAACAGGCCGCCGCAATTTGAACATGGAAATCACAGTAGCCGCAACATATTTCATCTGAATAAACGCCATGTCTTTGCCCAGACAAATCCGCGCGCCACCTTGGAAAACAGCGAACTTGAAGGGGCTCTGCGGGACGAAATGGCCGGCCTCGTTCACCCACCTCTCAGGCTTGAATTGGAGACAGTCAGCGCCCCAGATGGCTTCCATACGACCCATGGCGTATTGGTGGTAAGTAACCCGAGTGCCTTTGCCCACGAAAGTCCCGTCGGGCAGGACGTCGTCGTGGAGGGCGTGCTTGGAGTCGAAGAGGACCGGCGGATAGAGTCTCATCGATTCGCAGAGCGAGGCGTGCAGGTAATGCATGCCTTGCAGGTCTTCGTATGAAAATAGCAAGGGGTTTCCGTCCCGTTTGGCTTCGGATTTGGCGGCTATGAAGCCGGCTATCTCTTTGTGTATTGCTTCCTCGACATGGGGATGCGTGATGAGTAGCCAGAAGAACCACGTTAGTCCAGCCGAGGTTGTGTCTCTGCCGGCCAAGACGAAACTGATGATGGAGTCTCGAAGAAATTCTTCGGAGCGATACGTGTCGCTTTCGGGTCGATCGGCTTCCGGATTTGCCATCGCCATGAATCTGGACAACAGGTCCTGTTTGTACGGAGCGCTCTCGGCCATCTCCCGTCTCCGCTGACGAATGACGTGCAGGCAAATGTCAAATTTAGAGTGGCGAAAAGAACGATGAAAACCCGTTCTCATTGGCTGAGCGAAAAATCGCATTCGCAAACCCCATAAAGGGAACGCTTTCAGCGTAATTAACCGTGATTGGACAACGGTTTATGTCTTGATGATCACTTCTTCTTCGTAAATGAATGGCAAAGTAAGTATTTTGTGTTAAGGACGTAGTTGGTTTTCCACGAGTCTATTCCATACCGTTGAGAGAATGGTGGACCAACATCCATTTCGTAACAATATCCCATTAACCGTGATTGGACAACGGTTTATGTTTTGATGATCACTTTTTCTTCGTTAATGAATGGCAAAGTGAGTTTGTGTTAAGGACATAGTTGGTTTTCCACGAGTCTATTCCATACCGTTGAGAGAATGGTGGACCAACATCAATTTCGTAACAGTATCCCATTAACCGTGATTGGACAACGGCAGACGCAGATCAACTGACTTCGTCCATGTGCTGCTCAGCATTGCTGAAATTGACACCAGCGAATACCCAGGTACAGAAGATCACATGGATACCCAAAGCAGGACTGTAATGAATCGGCTGTCCATCGTCTACTCAGTAATGATAAGTCACATGATCCTCATGGACAAGATGCCAAAGCAGGACTGTAATGAATCGGCTCTCCATCGTCTACTCAGTAATGATAAGTCACATGATCCTCATGGACAAGACGCCGAATCATGACTGTAATGAATCGGCTCTCCATCGTCTACTCAGTAATGATAAGTCACATGATCCTCATGGACAAGACGCCGAATCTAAAGACAATAGCGATGAGAAAGACAGAGATCTGCTCTTAAGATTTCTGGACCAGGTGACCCTTCGCTGTCTTCCAATTGAGTTTCATGGTTTTCCCCTGTTTTTTCAGAACACATACATATAAATTAGGCGGTTGGCAGAAGAATTCTTTGTTAGCATATTTTTTTGTTTCAAGAATTCTGTTAACCAGAGTCGATTATGTATGCATGTCCCTTGCTACCCAGAATGAGATTTTCAAACCCACATAACTGAAATCTTACAGAACCATTAGGCAAAAAACGAAATTTTTACTGATGTTAATTGCACAGTGATCTGCAATTGTGACACCCAAAAACTTGGAATTCCAATCCAAGTTTCAGAAATTTCTTGTCATCATACATCATAGGTCAAAACCTTCTTGATTGAGATCGATTGAAGATATTTTAGTCAATAAAACTAGTAATCGTCCAAACCGCATTTCTGCCTTTGAGAGTCCCCTCCCAACGTATGATTCAATTCATACATTTAACAGTTTGAAAATTTTCTAAACATCCAGCAATGTAATTTGAAATGTTGTTGAAGTCATTCTTCCTAAACCTATCAAATTGAACCTGCACACAGAAAGCAAAATAGGTACACTCGCAAGTTGCCTGTTTACAGCAATTCAGACTGTGGGTATAGATGGATACCACTAGATGGGTAACTCCTCCTCAAAGCCCTTCCAGGTTCCCAGATTTTTTTTACATTTACAATTTCCCACAGGTTTATTTGACTGGGCTGTTCAATTTGGCACTTGTGGATGTGGGGGGCAGAGATCAGGATCAATCCACATTCCCAATACCTCCTATATTGAAATGGCGGTGCTTGCTCTAACATCAAGGCTGAACTTTTGGGACTATTACTATTTGCAAACAGGATCCATTTATTACACATTGCCATATATGGTGATTTAAAAGCCATTATTGAAACTGTTAATGGTAGAGCACTTCTCTCCACACCTTCATTGACCAATTGGCTGGAGCCCATCACAATTTTGATAGATTCATTCTCCAAGATCACATTCTCTCATGTCTACAGGTACTGGAAGGAGACTGCAAACTCCTAGTTGAAGAAAGGATTATGCGTGGACCTTGGCTCCATCCACTATCAACAGAAAGAGGAACGAGACTGCAGACTCCTAGTTGAAGAAAGGATTATGCATGGCCCCTGCCTCCATCCACTATCAGCAGAAAGAGGGAAATGAGATCATAGATGATGGGAAGTTCACTGTTGAGTGACTAAATGCGTTTTCACTTAGAGCATTATACCATGGTCATTTTGATTTTTTGGTTGCTATATACTGTGCAATCTTGATAGTTTATAGCTCTCAAGTTTGAAGTCACTACACACTGTTAATTAGGGTAGACTGCTAATTATGCAATGTATATGTAATTAATGTATATGTACTTTTAAGATTCAAGTCTTTTAGCATATAGTTTTATGTTGAATGTATATGTATCTTTAGGATGGAAATCTGAAGCCTAACGTACAGTTATATGTTGAATCCAGATGTATTGGTTTATTGGTTTTCTTTCATATAACAAAATCCAGTATTTTTTCCTAAAAAAATTCAGACAGAGTGCTTTTCCCCAAATTTCAGGATTGGTATAGGTGGTGTGTAAGGTAAACTTTGTTTCTTTCAAACTATTTTCTTGCAGGTTTTTTCCTAAATTTTAGATTATGGCAATTAGCTTTTCAAAAATACATAAATTCGATTGAGCAACTTAACACGGACAAAACTCAACCTCTTTCCCAAAAAAAAAGTGTGCTTTGGTCATTTTAAAATGGTTCACATGGTCTAAACTTAAAAAAAATTAACATTTGACCTTGAAATTTCCCTAACGTTTTGATCGTTTTGATTGTCCATTGAATTGAAGTATCCGATTGAACGTTGATTGGGACTATCCTATTATATAATATTTAAAGAAATCAATACTCGTAGCATTGCATTCCAACAATCATCTTACATTTACCGTTCGCATAAATTTTTAATCAATTGTGATGTACAAACATTTTTCCGTATCGGTCGTTTAACATAAAATGTTTCTTTATTGTTTAACATCCAATCCATGCTTAGCTAACTACACGTTAAAGAGAAAAAATGAAAGAAGATAGCTATTTTGCTCAAGAGATTGAGATTTTCAAACCTGCTTAATTGAAATCTTACGGAACCATTAGGCAAAAAATGAAATTTTTACCGAATCGTTATTAAAGGATTCCGTAATTGTGATACCCAAAAACTTGGAATTCCAATCCAAGTTTTAAATTTCTTGTCACCATACATCATAGATCAAAACCCTTCTTGATTGAGATTGACTGAAGATATTTTAGTCAATAAAACCAGTAATCGTCCGCACCACATTTCGCCTTTGAGAGTTCCCTCCTAACGCCTACCATTTACAAGTAGAGAACGGTTATTTTGGTCTGTGAAAGTCGCTCGGCCATGAGCTCATGAGGTGGGACTGTTATTCTCTCACAATCCCACCTTCATCATCATCACTCGAGTGGATAAGAGGCATAGTGCTGTGTTGCATGGTGTTTTTTAATTAATTAAATGGTTAGATGGGTAACCTCCACCTTGGTTTCCCCCCCCCCCCCCCCCCCTAAACCATCATTTTCATTTATAAACTAAAAGAGTCTGCAATAGCCTGCCAAGGTTCCCTCATTTTCATTTATTAATAAGAAAAGTCTACAACATCCTGCCAAGATTCAGACTCCTGGTCACTAGAAAATCAAATGTAACTATACATGAATCATAGCTACACACGACCTTCCTCTGTGGCTGCGACACCTTCATTTTCAATAGATATTCCAAGATCAATATAGTACATATTTCTTAGCATTTATGGAATGAATTTCAAGTGCCATTTTCATTATAAATTTAAAAAATGGTCTAGATAAGGTCCGTGCCTTTGTAGATTTATATGTCACATTAAATTACTGTACACTTAACCCATAATTCCAATGAAATTGTAAGAACAAGTTGTAAAAACTCAGGTGTATGACACTATTCAGAGGCCAAACAAAGTAACTATAAATAAGTAGGTACTATTATATGTTGTGGGTAACTATTATATATTGTGGTTGTAATCTGTTCCCAGCCCCAACAATTCGATCGAATATCATAGGAAATTATGTTTGTACTTAGAAGGTATGTTTGTTTGTTCTAAAGAATTCAGACCGTGGACCTGTAGGAATGGCGAAACCGTTTATGTCAGGGTCAAATGATTGGGGTCAAAGAGATAAATGGCCATTGCCAAGTCCAGGAGAAGAAGACTTCCAAGCAAGGCAAAGTTATAAGTCCCTGATATGCACATCTGAAGAAGATTATCATGAAACAATTGTTGAATATGCATTGGCACAAATATGAGATGATATTCAATAAAATTTTATTTCTTCTCCCATTTATTGAGACTCTTCTTTATTGTGTGTATTCATCTATTCACCGTCATTTGTTCTGAGGTCATGGGTAATAATTATTCTTTCTCCTACTTCTCAATTCTTTCATCTATACAACTACAATTTGTTTGCTCATTTATATGGCTCGAATATGAATGCGAGTTAATTTTTTCCCTTTACTAAAATTGACCAAAATCACTACAGATATCTTGCTTAGCAACTATTACATCTCTTTAAGATTCTTACGGCATTTCCTTTGCAATATCTGGTGATGGTGCAATTGCTAGTTTAAGGTCTTTGGAAAGGAAATTAAAAAAAAAAAAAGTTCTTATTCCACTCTAATCTTCCATTTTCTTTTATATTTTCTTATATTGCCATTAGTATGATCTATTATTAAATAAATAATTACCATATGTTATTGAATAAATAATCCACTTATATAATAAACTATTAAAATTTTAAATAATATTTAATTTTTAAACTACCGAACCAAATTTTAACAAACAATACAGTAGTTCATACCGAACGAGCGAATTTTCGTATTTTTTGGCCCGATTTGGGCGAACTTGGTAACTATGGTGCATATAGTGATCTTGGAGGGGAAAAATTAAATTGCCACATTACAATTACACCACTGATCATTCCAAGGCCTCTCCACACATGACCAAAATCATAGTACTGGATTTGAGGTGGTTATAGAAGCCTTACATGTTCTAGTTGACCAAGAGGGATCCCTCAATGCACCTCATCCACAATAGAAGAAATGAACTCCTCTTCTTAAAGGGCCACTGCAGACACCCAACACTTTGTGCAAGTGGTATAAGAATGTTTTCAAATGGGGATTGCAAGCATCTGCCATTGTTAGTATTACCCCATGCATTGAAAATGCCACAACAGTAGGAAGGACTATCCAGGGGTCCAAATTTGCTTTTGTTTTTCATTATTATTTTTAATTTCGTAGTGTTGTTATTTGATTACAAATACGTATGTTTTTTATAAATTTCTTTCAGTTTGAACAATGATAAGAATGTTGACTTATGTGGGAGAAAGCTAGGGTTTCTCACAAAATTTGTAGGCTAAAAAATGTTTAAACATATGCTTTAGGAACCAGTTAACCATAAAAAAGGCACTGCATCAAAAGGAAGGAGGAGGGAAGTGAGATGTTGGTTTATGTAGAAGGATCAGGGTTACTTACTGTAGAAGCTATACAGCTAGGGTTTCAGTGAGATCAAAATTGGATCCATTTAGGCTACTAAAATCTGGTGGCAATATCAGGCACATAATGAGAGAAGACGATTGGATGCAAGTGAGACATAATAGAAAAAAGTTCAATTGTTCATGCAAGTCTATGTGGTTTCATAGCAATGTGGCAATGAGAACTAACCCTATGATTTCTCAAAACCTCTCTTTTCTCTCCTCACATTCTCTCTCCTATAAGTATTGCAAGTGTTCTCATCATGGTGTCAGCAGTTATGTTGAGATCAATTAAGCTTGTACCAGGCATTAGGCGTGAGGGAGCAGTGAGGAAGTTCAAGAGTCATGAGAGTAGGTCAATAGTCATGGCAGGTGAATAGTCACCTCATCTCTATAAATTGTCCCACATGCCTCATTGGGAGGTACTTTTAGCACTTGAGTTGAGGCTAGGACTAGACAGTTGATTTGTGCTTGAGAGATAAAGGGAATTAGCTCTTGGTAACTAGTATAGGGAGTTGTAGTGAGGCTATGGTTTTTCATTAGGAAATGGTATGACTAGCCCATGTTCCATTGTTGGGTTTTGACCAGTTGCAAGTTATGTACTTGAAGTTGCAGCAACATTGATAAGATGTTCTCTCTATTTGGCACTGATTCCCATGCTTACTCATGGTTTTTGTATTAGTTGTCTAATATTTCACTATATTTGTATGTGTGCTTTCATATACGCAATACGTTATGGACTTATTTATATTGGTTGCATGTATGTTTTTATTTTGAATATTTGTTTACTTTTTCCTTACCATGTCAGTGATATATTGTGAACTACTTTGCAATTAACTTCTGGCATGTTCTTATTCTTGTATGTATGATTGTGTTTTAGCTCACTGAACCCTCTCATGGCATACCCCCTCTTATTGTTGTTGAGACTTGTTTATACCTCTTTATGTATTTTTCCAATCTTGGGCTGATTTTATTTAATTTCTGGGCATTTCATTCTTGTCCTCACTCTGACACCATTTCATTTGACAACGAAGAGTGAGAAAATTCATGGTGGCAGTAAGACCCACATACTAGATGGGGTTCCTATCCCAAATGGTGTGAGGCCTAATTGGGACTTCACACCGGGGAGACCCCCTTTTTGTTGGTAGGACATTCTATCCCATAAACAAAATTGGCGCTAGAAGGAGGGCAAGATGAAAATTTGAGCCCCTGGAGCCTACAATTTAGTCTCATATATGTAGATGGCTCTGTCCTGAATATTAATCCCAGGGTGTTTCTCTAATTTATCCATTGGTCAATGTTTAATCCTCAATGAGCCTCTCTATCACTTGTCTCAATTAAAGTTTGACGGTGAGGATGGAACATCCTTGGCTGATCATATTTCGTATTTCCTTAAAGGTTCAAAAATCTTACAAGATCGATGATGAAGAGTTTGTGTTTGTTATTTTCTTCCTCACCCTTGAAGATCACTTCAATCAATGGTGCCACATGTTTCTAGCAGCTTCCATCCATTCGTTCAAGCAACCCATCAGTAACATCCGACAAGGTTTTCATAGGTACGATTTTCAAGATGTGTTAATAAGGATAATGAGCTCAGAACGAAACCTAAATAATCTCTAGAGGATTTTGCTGTTAGAATTTTCAATATTTTTTTTTTAATTTCATGAAAGAGATGTTGATTGGGTGTATTTAAGTGAACAATTTCAACAGTTGGTTCTCGTTTCTCTGCAACACCCTCAATATGAAAAAAATCTTGATTCTTACGAGTATCATGATTATATGAAAGTTACAAATTATCCATATCTTGCCCCTAATCTTGTCTTTCCTATCTGTTTGAGTTGGGAACAACTTCAAGCCACTGAGGAGGAAATTAATTCTTGTGAAATTTCTCATCCTCCCCCTGCTCTGTTACCTAAAAAATTATTGGTCACATATAATTTAGATGATGAAAAATGCTTGCAGGGAAATGAGCCAACTTACATTACCTCCAAATATTTCATACATCCGGTTGAATTCGAACATGAAGATCAAGTTGATTTATAATCTCTCCCTATTGATGAAACCAATCTCAAGTCCATTGAACATATGCCTAGATCTAATCTTGAATCTCATTCACCTGTCAGAAATAACTTGGGTCTTGTCCCGGATGAAGTTGATTTTCCTATAAAATCTACGAATAATGACTTGCATACAGGTTCATTGTTCCCTCTAACAGACACAAATGTGCGAGATGAGAGTTATGGTATGATTGGTGCCCCTTAATCTAGATTGTTTCATCCATTATACCCTGATCTATTTCATGAGTCTATTACACCCATGATTTCTACAAACCATTCAGAACTTTCTCCTACTGGTGTTGGTTGAAATGATGTAAATGAGAGTGATGTTTCACAATTGCATTGTGAGAATGATGATTCTCTTATTCATGATCCCTTACATCCCTAATATTTAACTGGTCAATAAGGAGACCTTGTGTCTCGGTAATTACAAGATGGTTCTCTCACCGATTCATCCTCACTTTTAATCCAGGAAGAGCCTAATGTACCAGATGCCTGATCTAGTCAAATGGTGGCTTCAATGATTTTTATTTTACCGAAAACATATTCGCTCACAGCTTTGTTGATTTCCATTCATATCCATTTTTTGATCCTATGAAGCCATCAGAATTTGATGATTCACCTTTTGAAGTTTTGGGAACTCATCAGGAATTTGAGGTACTTCAACCTCTGTTGATGGTTATGTTAGGTTCTGACAATCTTGATGAGACCCCTGAACCACTTCAAACTAGGGCTTCTGATGTTAGGGTTTTTTCACACATCTCTTCTTGGCATCATCTTTCTGGATGCAAGCTTATCGTGGAAAGATTATGATTTGAGTGATGTTCCTCTGATAAAAAAAATTCATCCTCTATCATCTTATATGCATCAACCTCTATACACTAATTTGTTGGCTAAAGGGAGTACATTGACCATTGTCTCAAATATTTTTTACTGTCGCCCAGCCGGTATGGATTGTGAACATGGACAAGAAGGTGATGTCTTACAATCCACTATAGGTGGGGCTACCAATCACCTAACCTCTCCCTTGCCTGAGACTCTTCCAGTTGATTCACATCATTCTTGGGAATATAAAGAATATGATTTTTTGAATTGTCAATCTATCAGTGTGAAAACATCTCATCAAATTAACAATATGGTCACTAATAGTTATCATTTCACCGCTAATAATGACCATATTCATTCAACAATTAATCTCACAAAACCACCAAAATTTGATGGCTTCTCGTTTGAAGGTTCAAATTTTTTCCAGGGCAGTGAGGCACTTCAACTTGTGTTGATGGTTATGCAAGGTCCTCATGTCTGCGATAAAACCCATGGACAACTTCAAACTAGGGTTTCCAATATTAGTGTTTCTACACTGGAATCCTCTGGTATCTCAATTTCACTTGGAGAATGCTTATCTGCTCCATGTCATCAAATTGATCATCCGCAATTTCACAATAATATTGCTAGTTGGCTTGAAGGATCCTATCTGGAAAATGTAATTGCAAGTAGGCAGTGTCTTGCCTCACTTTCGCTAAATTTAGGGTTATGCATGAATGGATGTGTGTCATGGTTGGGCGATAATAGGTTTCAAGTACATATTTCTGTTTATTAGGATTGGATTGCAATTCATCTTGAACATTATTTTTTGGCACGTTTCCCTATAAGTAGACATGAGCTTCTTATTGTTGTGCATGTTTCACAAGTGAGCATTTTGGTTTTTGCACAATTATTTTCATGGGCTCTAATCTCTCGCACCGTTCTCTTTGCAGGTCAGGAACTATTGTGGTGGCTACATTCGAAGTTTGATTTCACATGACCTGACATCCTCTCTCATTAAATTATGGTTTTAGGAGTAGGCTAGCTAATGTTTTTTAATTAAAATTCATTTTTCCAATTTTGTTAATTAAGTTTTATTTCCTAGGATATGCTTTATCATTTAAATGTTTTGTGTCAGGTTTTCTTTACTGTAGGTAGTTTAGTTTTATGCATTATTATTTTACATTAGCTTGCATTCATATTCTTGCATTGGTCATTGTTTCATAACGTGCATAAAGTGTTTGCCTAGTTCTTTTATCTGCAATTAGATGATCTCTTCCACACATAGAATTACATTACATCATAAGCCCTGCTTGTTGCATTGCATCATGTATTTTCCTTCTTACATAGCATACACAAGCCAATGACCTAGCCTAGAATTTTTCCCTCTATGTATCATTCCACTACATGAGCCTTCACGAACCTGTAGCCTTCAATCCTTTGATGCTATGACTAGCTTCCTTACACCTTCTTGCACATGGTCAAACCCTAAGGGAGATTGCTTTTACCTCTTTGCACATGTTGGAACCCTAGAAAAAATTCCCTTAGCCACCTTGCCCTAATGTTGAAACCATAACCCAAGTGATTGTGTGTGATTGTGATGGTTATTCCAAGACTATAGCTTCTCTTAGAACTCGTCATCAAAGTTACAACCTGGACATATTTCCTACGAGTCTAAGTCATTTGAAATGAAAAATGAACAGGTCGCTTGTGGGGAACCCTAATCAGTTTGAATTACCTATACCCATAACCTGAATCTTGTGCTCAACATGGTTTTGAATATCTCAATGAATTTTTTTCATGGTTCACCTATTAACTGGAGATGAGATGTAGAATCTTAGCATGAGGGAAAATCCAAATCAGAATATCTTTCAGTTAATGTCAAACAAGAAAAAACCTCTCTTGCCCATAAACTAATTCGAGATCCCTCATATGCCATGGCACAATAAACGCCCAATAATAAGTATTAATTTGCACATAAAAGAAAATTAAATTAAATAAAGGTTAAAGGATCAGGAAAGGATTCCTACGCAGAGAGATAATGCAACGACTTTGATGGGGTATGGACTAGGCTCGTTGGCAGCAGAGCAACATTTGTGATTTATTCAAGTGACTCTATCAAGGTATTTTCCAGGCCTGTTGGCAATAGAGCAACACCAGAAACTTATTTTAAAAATTATGAATATAGTAATCCCTCTTCCATGTTCTTTGCATCATCATTAACTACTAGCATGTGTGAAATTCTAATTGGGTGTTTACTGACTTGCATGACCTAGATGAGACACAAAGGGAAGGCATATCTGAAAATTTCAAGGTAACACAACAGGTACCCATAGTGAATGTTCAAGATTCCCTTGCATTAGTTTTGAAACTCGAACTATTGTAGGGATGTTGGTAGAGATGCTAGATTCTACTAGTGGTTTGCCAATTTTTGTCGCTACTACAACACTACCCAAAAAATTGGGTATATTCAAAATTTCAGGTCCCCCTATGCTCGCTCATCCCATTAAGTTTTTGATCTGGTCTCTGCTTGGTTAATCTCCCCATGATCTATTCCTACCAAACCCTATCGTTGTGCCCATTCATGTGATGCACATCGTACTCATTTGTATTGTTGTCTCACAATTACATTAGGGTTTGGGGGTTTGCTACTTCAAAGAGAATAGAGATTTCCTCTGTGAATACGAAGTTATATTTTACACAGTAGTCATCTCCCATTAGTAGGGACACTGAGCATGGACATACAAGCTGTGGAAGTTTCTAAATCTTTACACTTTATGCATAAATTATTTACTGTTAATCTGGTTATGCTCCTCCTACTTAGACAAGTTATTAACTGGATAAATTCAAGTTAAAGTAGAAGAAAAACTCATAACATATCTCCGCTAATCCATATCTAGAATAAGTTCATGCACACATAGAAAAAGTGACACAGTTATTTCTAGACAAATAGTCCCCGAAAAAACCCAATGCAGGAAAACTGATCTTCTGGCTACTGGAGGGTTTTATTATTAAGAATTTTATGAATACAACAAGCCTGGGTTCCAGATCTGGAAAACCTGACAAATAAATAATAGATCTATAGCTCATTAGCTGATCTAGGGCCAAAATAATGACTGATCCACACCCTCAAATGGGATTTACAAAACGAAGCCAAAATTAGGGCTTAAAAACCCTAGCACTACTCCTGAAGTTTTTATGTCAGCCTCTGAAGCCCCTTTGACCCTCAACACTGCTCTGGAAAGATCTACATTACCCCAGACTAGGTGACACAACCCTTACGCTGCCCCTTAGGGTCTTTGCATAACCCCTAAGGGTTTCTTGCAGCGATTACGATGTCCTTGAGGGACTGTGCAGCACCTGCATAGCACAAGTTTCTACCCTCCTTCTTCTTTGTGCTGCCTCTCTGAGTTGACCTCTGCCTCTTGTTGATTCTAGACCCTGGGATCAGATCATCCCCTTGGCCTAAATTCCCCTCTCTACAACTAAAACACTTCTAATATTTCTTAGCAAACCCACCCTAGAATCTCATCTTAGCTTTAGTGGTTTGCCTCTGTGTGGATTTACAAATGACCCCTAGATTTTCCTTTATACTTTTCTCATTGGGAAACCAACGGCGATGATCAGA
Source organism: Pinus albicaulis (assembly GCA_034641835.2). Lineage (NCBI taxonomy): Eukaryota > Viridiplantae > Streptophyta > Pinopsida > Pinales > Pinaceae > Pinus > Pinus albicaulis. The sequence goes on from CM076579.1 coordinate 641,729,976, forward strand.
TCTTGAATCAATGGTTAAGATTAAAATAAAGCTTGTTCCGTGTGACTTAAGACAATTTCATCACACGTTTAATTAAATTTACTTGAATTATTTAAGTTCCCTAAGTTTTAACTTAAGAAATACATTAAAATAATTAATTAATTTAATATCTCCTAAACCAGATGAAATTTCGTAAATCAATTTCTGGGTCATGTAGATCAAGTGTACTCTAGTCCCTCCACAAAATTTGGGAGCTAGAACACAATTGATGCTACCCCAAATACACAAAATCTCAACACTCTCTCTTTTCATCAAGGGTGCACTCTAGAAATACATCACACTATGCATTACATGATTTTGGGCACTAGTTCTATGTTGATGATGCTTGGCCTACTACCAATCAACTCTGCACTTTTGCTACCATTATGTACTACTGCCCATGACTCAGCCACTGCCACTGCAACATCTATACTGAAGCTCCCTCTCAATATTTTGCATGTGTGTTGCTCATAGCACTGCCATTTTTTATTTGTTGCACTGCAACTTCAGTTTTTGAGAGAAAAAACTGAATCTCCTACCCAATATTTGACAGACAAGTCATATGGGTTGCATCCTCATCACTGAAGCTCCATAGGCTTCAGAACTGTGCTGACATTTGAAGGATGATACACAGCGACAGCTTTGCACTGCATAAGAAGACTCCCTCTCACTACTGAAGTCACATCAACCCCTTGTGATGAAATTTCTCACGTCGTTGCTGCACTGCACTGTCCCTCTGAAGCCTTATGCGCTAATGCAGCTCTACAGTGTATAAGCATCTCTGCTCTGCACTGCTGAAGTCACATAATCCTTTGCACTCCTGCTGCTTCTACGTTGTTGCTTCTCTGCTCTGCACTGCTCCTCCCAGTCTTCAGATCTTCCTCTGCTTCATCTGTGATCTATGCACCCACTGCTCCACTTGTCCTGCTATTGTCTTAAGGCTGTCATAGCTCGCATGTGATCCAAGAGATGAGTTGCTCAAGGACCCCAACTCATTCTATGTAGCTCCTCTACATATCCATGTCACCCCACTTCCATGTTTCATGAGCACTCATGGCTGCATCATCTTCTAACCCATCATCTACCATAGAAGCTTTGAAGAAGAAGCTTCCTTGTCCTTTTTCTTCTAAGGACAATTTCTGGAAAAATTTCCCATTTCACCACACTGGAAACACTTGATATTTGAGAGATCCTTCTTCTTCTTTGGTTGCTTCTTAGATGCCAAGCCTGCATCTTCCTCATCTTCCTTGTTCACTTTGCTCGAACCAGAGCTATACTGCTTCTTCGTGAATCTGCAGAGTTATTCTTGACGTAGAACTGACCACAATTTATCCCAATTTGGGAGGTCTGCTCTTCCCAATAAACTTTGGACAAAGGTTTCCCACTCATCCATGACTACATTAAGGGTAGTCCTCACCATCACATCGTCTTCCACCTTAGCACCAGTTGTAGTCAACTGATCTCTGATTGACTGCAATCTGAAGAGGAAATGGTCCATGTCTTCTCCCTTAGCCATCATGAATGACCTCTTATGTGTCTCCAAAAACGTCTTCCTTTGGATAGATTTTCCCTCATATAGGGAGATAAAGGCCTTCCACATCTCATTCGTTGTCTTCTTCTCAGCTAAGTGTGGTACAATATGGCCCTTGATTCCATCCATAATCGGCCACTTGGCATACCCAGAAGCCTCCTTATGCTTCCTAAGGAGATCCGAATCTATCGGTGTGGCTAGAGTTTTCTCTGCATGGTCTCTAAGATTGTATGCCTCAAGGACAATCAGGATCATAGCCTTCTAAACTGAAAATTTTGAGAGGCCATCCAGCCTGTCCTGATCCCGCAATCCATGAGGAGCCATCTGCTCAGAATATGTTGGAACTTCCTTTTGTCCTTGCTAGATAAATGGATCTAAGGCCCTTCGTGAAATAGACACCTTCGACTCCCTCTGACAACTAATTTCCCTCCTTGGATATCTTCCAAATCAAATATGATTCATCTCTCTTTGATCCTCTGATAAAACTGCAAATTCCTTTGGCTAGAAACTCTCTGATAAGTTGATCTCCTCCTGCTCTTTGTCACTTGTACTAAGGATAAAAAATATTAAAACTTCAGAAATTTAACCCCACCAACACCTTCTGAATTTCTATAGCGTTTCTTCTGTCTTTTCTGGTTCTGACAAATTCAGATCTACATCACACTAGCTAGCTTCAAACCAATCCAGCATTTTTTCTGAGCTGCCTCTACGCAGTAATTGTGTGGGCTTGCTAGGAGACAGCGTTAGACTGCGTCACCTTTCCCTCTGCGTGAATCTGCCTCTGAAAACTGCGTTGTCCCTTCATATATGTGTTTTTGCTACTTTTCTAGCTGCTTTTTGCAGCTAGAACTTTCAGATCCTTGTTTCTGACCCTCCTAGATCTGCAATTGCTTCGATACCATGTGGAAATTTCTGAATCTTTACACTTTATGCATAAATTATCTATTGTTAATTTTGGTTATGCTCCTCCTACTTAGAAAATTTATTAGCTGAATAAGTTCAAGTTAAAATTGAAGCAAAACACATAACAGATCTCCACCAATCTAGATCTAAAATAAATTCATGCACACATAGACAAAGTGACACAGTTATTTCTTGAAAAATAATCCCCTGAAAAACCTAATGTGGGAAAACTGATCTTGTATTTGTTGGAGGGTTTTATTGTTAAGAATTTTATGAATACAACAAGCTTGGGTTCCAGATCTGGAAAATTCGACAGAGAAATAATAGATTTACATCCCACTGGCTGATCTAGGGCCAAAATAATGACTGATCCACACACTCAAATGGGTTTTACAGAACTCAGCTGAAATTGCGGCCTAGAAACCCCAAAGCTGGCCCTAAAGCCTCTGTGTCAACCTCTGAAGCCCCTCTGACCCTCAACACTATTCTGGAAAGGTCTGTGTTACCCCAGACTGGGTGACGCAGGCCTTACACTACCCCTTAGGGTCTCTGCATAACCCTTTAGGGTTTCCTACAGCAATTACATTATCCTTGAGGGAATTCGCACACCTGTGTAGCGCAATTTTCTTCCCTCCTGATACTGCCCTCTTGCTTCTCTGTGTTGCCTCTCTGAGATGATCTCTATCTCTTGCTGATTCTAGACCCTGGGATGAGATCATTCCCTTGGCCTAAATTCCCCTCTCTGCAACTGAAACACTTCTGATATTTCTTAGCAAACCCACCCTAGAATCTCAGCTTAGCTTTAGTGCTTTGCCTTTGTGTTTCTTTACAAATGACACCAATCCTTTCCTTTATAATTTTCTCGTTGGGAAACCAACAGCCATGATCAGATCTTGAATCAATGGCTAAGATTAAAAGAAAGCTTGATCCGTGTGACTTAAGACAATTTCATCACATGTTTAATTAAATTTAGTTTAATTATTTAAGGTCCCTAAGTTTTAACTTAGGAAATACATTAAAATAATTAATTAATTTAATATCTCCTAAACCAGATGAAATTTCTGAAATCAATTTATGGGTCTTGTAGATCAAGTGTACTCTAGTCCCTCCACAAAATTTGGGAGCTAGAGCACAACTGATGTTACCCCAAATACACAAAATCTCAACACAAGGCTCCAACCTGGGTTGAATTATGTTGACCATAGTAGGGTTGGGAGAAACCCTGATTTGGCAAGGGAGTGGTCCCCTTCTTGATTTAACCTAATTCACACACCTCTAGGGGAGCATTCTCACCGACATCACATGTCATCATGGTAAGAGTCATTGCAACACATACTCCCCTAGGTTCTTGACTCGTCCTACACCTCAACATGTACATTAGGGTCGGTGGTGACTCTTGTCCCTTCGAACCCCTAGACCATCATGAGTGCCTCCAACACCCTATTTCAAAGGTTTAGGTTAATAAATAGATCCCCCTTAAATAGTGCTACTCCTCTTAAAGAAACATTTATGATATCCTTACTAATAGGGTGAATATATCTTAGAACTCCCTTAGACCATCCTTTAATTTCCTTATGTTTTATTAAAGCTCTATGGGTAAAACACATGCTAACACATTGTCATCTATGATTTTAATAATTTCTAATTTAAAATTTAATGCAAGGAAAGCTAAGGTAAAGCACTTAATACCTTTTATAAGGTGCAATATATCTTCAAATATGCATATAAACCATGGAGATAAATATGTTTAAGGAACATCATTAAAGATTAAAAAAAAATGTTGGCACATAATAGGCTATGAAATGTCAACCTATCCCTTGTTGTTGGTACGGGCTCGAAATTCCTATTGGTTCAAAAGGGGTATAGTGAAATGCTTCTCTTACAAGTGGGAGGTGCATATCAAAGTCATCTGTGTTATCACTGGTTACAAAGGCACACTAATTGCATGCAAAAGCCACAACAAAAGCACTATATTAAAAAATGAGACTACAAGAATGATCGTAACATCGCCATGGATTATGTTGGGCAGTCTGTCTATAACACAATTACATATGATTATGAATGGAAAGGATACATTAATAGAGTGTCTAAGGTGACCAATAATAGCACTAAATAAAATGTTGTCGACTTCGTGAGGGTATGTAGGGGAATACACTGTAAAAACCTGAGTGCCAGCCACAGGCATGGTATTTGGTATGTCGTGTGTGAACACCCATATTTGTGTTTGTACAGGTAAATGCATGGGAAACGTGTTGTCACACCCTTAGATATATATGTGAGCCACACTTAGGTAGTTACCATTAAGGTGTCTGATCCACGAAGGGCACGTTTCAGGGTTGTATACGCCATGTGTAATTGTTGCACGTTGAGAAGAGGCTCATGTCGAAGCGCACGGTGAAGAAGAATTCACCAGGGGAAGTAGGGATAATTACATTGACCTGTTATGGTAGCATATTTTGTTGGAAGTTATCATACGCCTAATCAACTTGACACATAGATGAAACCAATTTCAAAAAATATTCATCGAGGCTCTAGGTTGTTGTAAGTACAGATGAAACATCCTCTGTAAGACATGACACTCCATCGAGGAATGGATTCATCTCTTTACCATAAATTTGATGAAGTAATGAAGCATAAATGGCAGTAAACATATGATTCTAGGGTGATAAAACAAGATTGAAAACATTTAAATCCACTATGGAAATTCACTTCACATATTTAGCAAGTGCTTCTTGATGATGGTCATGTTCTACCTCCACTTTGAATCAATTACTTTAGCCCAAATTACTTCTTCATAGATAATTCATTCAAATATAAGCAGTGTAAATAACCATAAACTTTGAATGAAGTTAGAATAATGCATGTAGCTAAAAATAAAACAATAGCACAACCATAAGAGACCAAATATTGGTCCAAGATGAGGGGAAAACCCCACTAAGGGGGAAACCCTTTCAAATCTTCTTCTTCAATATATCGTCATAAAAAAAAATCAACAGAGAGAAAAATGAGCCCAATACATATATGCAGCAGAAACAAATACATCTGATCTACATATCTACAGATCTACAACATCAAGAGAATGGATTTGGTGGATCACCAAAACTAAGTGATCTCAACTTCCAAGTCCTAGATCTGAATCCAAGATGTTGTTGAAGACTGATCTAAAGCGACTGTGACTGAGAAACAGATAAATAAAGGCACTACACAAGCAACTGAGTGTGATCCAACAGAGATCGACCCTAAAAATCCCTTAGCCACAACCTTAACATTGTGATTCCATGGCTATAGTAGCCTTGGTCGCGACCTAAACACTCTAAGCCTATTGCCCACATCCAGATTAGCCTGATCTAACTCAAACACCCTAACCTCGACCTGAACATTGTTTGCCCACAGCTATATCAGCTTAATCGCACTCTTAACATGGCCTGCCCATGCCCTTGGCATGAGAAAATCTGAGCTATGCCCATGGCCTTGGCTCAGAAGACCCATATTAGAGCGAGCCTCTCGCCTATGATATTGAACCCTTGCGCGAACTTATCATGACGAACCTATGCGAGCCAAAAACATAAAAACAATCCAAGGCAAAAAGTACAAGATGAAAATATCATGAGCGAAAGTGTGAGAATTATCTTGAGGTTGCTTCTATTTATATATTTGGGAGGGACAACTTGGGCCTTTGACCGAATCCACATGTGTTAAGGCTAACCCATAAATAAATAAAATAATTCATAACTTAGCTTATGATTAAACGATTAGGGTGATCTATAGATCGATTTTGGTCCTCTCGAAAATAGGAACCTAATTAAATTATAATATTAACCATCTAAGTTATACAAAGTTGAATTTTACTCTAGTTTAAAAAATTAACACTTCCTCGCAACTAGGAAGAATTCCACATTGTAATATATGCTTGTATATCTTTACATCATGTTGTCATCATGGCTCAAATCCATCTGTTGAAACATTCTCGAATCTAAAAGAAGAATTGGGGGGTGAACACTTCCACCCATACCTAGCAATACGATAATCCATCATACTTGGAGCATATATCCAACCCTGGAATCTCATCGGGGAGTCCATTCTCAACCCGGAATCATAAAAGGTGAGAAACTCTCAACCCAATCTAATTTCCTATCAATCTTCCCATATATAACTCTCATGAGTGATGTGGTAGAACACCTGCATCATAATCGACTTGGCTTGTACATCCCAATTACACTCTTAACTCGTTTGCCAAATGAGGAGCGTTATTCCCAACAAGCCTTGCTTGAGGGTATGACACCAACTGGGGTATACTCTGCATAAACCATATTGGAGAGCAGCATCTCCTACCCTATGAAGATATGGGAGTATCATCTCAACCCTAGGAAACACATAGGCAAGAGCCTTATTTTCCAAAGATCCCACAACCCCAGGAGCCATCTATCTTACTTCCTCAACCCAAGAGCTCAACCGGGATAGGAAGAGCCTGCTCAGTGTCCTCAATCAATGTTTCTCCTTATCTGTAGGGGTTACATCCATCAATTGAATTTGTTCTCTAGAAACCAATAAATTTACTTTCGGAAGTGCCTTGGTGATAATATCTACTATCTACTCATCATTCTATGTGTGGTGGTTTCTGACAGCTCCTCTCTACACCATGTCACGAATAAAGTGATATTGAATCTCAATATGCTTGGACTTGTCATGAAATACAGGATTATATTCCAAACGGATCCCACTCTTGTTTTCATAGTATGTCATTGTGGTATCTAATACTTGACCAAACATCTCACCAAATAGCTTCCTTAACCACATAGCTTTACAACTAGTCATGCTAGCAGCAATGTATTCTACTTTTGTGGTACTCAATGCTACCGAATTTTGCTTCCTTCTCATCTAGGATTTCATGGAAAAACCAAGACTAAAATTAATCCAAATGTACTCTTTCTATTAGAGACATTACTTGCCATCATTGTATCCATGAAGTTGGATATCTCCAGCAAAATATCTCAGACCAAGTGTGATTGATCCATGCAAGTATCACAATACATGTTTGGCCGCAATCCAATGTGCATTAATGGGCTCAATCATGAATTGTCTCAATGTGTTAGCTACATAACATATATCTGGACGAGTGTTCATGAGGAACATAAGAGCCCCAATTAATTGTATGTACTCGGATAGATTTTCCATATCAGTTACAACTACTTTTCCACACAGCTTCTTAAAATTCATCTACATCGGAGTGGTCATGGATTTTCACTCGGTCATGCCAAACCTTTCCAGCAGCTTTACCACATACTTTCGCTGTGACAAATATATTTTCAGGCCTTTTCCACACCTCAAGGCCCAAAAAGTAGTGCATAAGTAAAATTCATTTCATCTTAAAATTCAGCGAAACTTCCTCTTACATTCAATCATCATCGGTTCACTAACTGTTAAGAACATATCATCAACATATAGAAATATGTTGTGAAACGAGCTCCAAAAAGAGAAGAAAATAGATATCAACACCTTAGAAATAAGCCACTTCGAGGGGGAAACCTCCAATACATTACATGAATGAACAATTCTTGGATGAAAATTACAAAACCTCCTTCCTATATATAGGATTCCATGCTGCCGCAATGTAATCCTAGTGGGGCCACAATGTAATCCTAGCCGACCTAACAATAATAATTTAAGGGCACAATAATAACAATATGGGGGTTACAAGGGTACAATAATAACAATAAGGGGGTTACACTAACAACAATAAGGGACTATACTAGTAATATAGGGACCTAACATGCCCCTCTCTTTCAAAAAAGTGTTGTCCTCAACACTTGAGTAGCTCTGGGTGCTTCTGTATAAAATTCTCATCCTCCCATGTAGAATCTTCAGTGGGTAAGTTCTTCCACTTGATGAGATACTCTGAAATTGATCGATTCCGTAGCTGTCGAGTTCTTTTTTCCGTGACCGCTTCAGGTTCCAATATGATTTTTCCTTCCTCATCAAGTTCTGGAAATATTGTTTGAACTGGAAGATTTTCACCTATAACCCTCTTTAAGCATGAAACATGGAAAACTGGATGTACTCGCGAAGAAGCAGGAAGCTCCAATTTGTATGCCATAGTACCAATCTTTTGCAACACCTTGTAAGGACCATAGTACTTTGGCGATAATTTATTATCCTTCTTAGCTTGCTTGAGGGACATTTGTTTGTATGATTGTAGCCGTAAAAATACCCAATCTCCTACATCAAAACTTCTCTCGCTGCGATGTTGATCTGCCTGTTGTTTCATTCGATTTTGTGCCAAATTCAGGTTATCCTTTAAGAGTTGGAGAACTTCTCGCTGATGCTCGATGTGATCTTCCACTACTTAAACCTTCGAATTTTCCCTTAAAGATGATGTGATCGATGGTGGATGATATCCATAAAGTGCCATAAATGGGGTCATTTTTGCTGCAGTATGGAAGGAAGTGTTATACCACCATTCAGCGAGAGGTAACCACTTGACCCATTGTGTTTGTTTATCAGATACAAAACAACGAAGATATCCTTCCAAACATTTATTTACTATCTCCGTTTGACCATCGGATTGAGGATGATAAGATGAGCTATGAGCTAATTGAGTACCCAAACAAGAAAATAACTCTGTCCAAAAATTTCCAGTAAAAATGGGATCTTTGTCGCTCACAATAACCCTTGGGTTTCCATGTAGCTTTTGAATTGTATCCATAAATGTAGTAGCAACTATACTTGCTTTAAATGGATGAGATAATGCACAAAAGTGTGCATACTTGGTAAGTCTATCAACTACCACCATGATGACACTCTTTCCTTCGGACTTAGGTAAACCTGTGATAAAATCCATTGAAATCTCCTCCCAACGTTGACTTGGAATGGATAAGGGTTGTAGAAGTCTCGGGGTCTTAATTGTCTCAACTTTATTTTGCTGGCAAACCAAACATTCCGCCACAAACTTTTGAATATCAGATTTAAGGCCATCCCAAAAAAATTCTTTCTTCACCCTGTGGTAAGTTTTTAAAAATCCTGAGTGTTCTCCTAAAGGAGAAGTGTGCAATTCCAGAAGAATCTTTTGTTTTAGTTGGGAATTCTTACAAAGATATAAGCGATCTTTGTACCATAAGGAATCATTTTTCCAACTAAATGTATGAGATGTACTAGGATCTTGCTGCAACTTTTGAATGAGTGTCCATACATCTTTTTCCTTCTTCCATTCATCTCTTGCTTCGGTTATCCAATCTGGTTGGATAATAGAAATGGCACAAAGCAATGCTTCCACCTCTTCATTCTTTCTTGAGAGTGAATCTGCAACAACATTTAGCTTCCCTTTTTTGTATATTATTTCAAAGTCATAACCCAACATCTTTGTGACCCATTTTTGCTGCTCTTCTGAAGATAGTCTTTGTTCCAAAAAGTGTTTAAGACTATCATGATCAGTTTTTACCTTCAAGTGTCTTCCCATTAGGTAAGTTCTCCATTTCTTTAGTGCATGCAGTATTGCTAACATTTCCTTCTCATAAATAGGTTTCTGTAAATACTTTCCTTTGATTGGGTGACTTTCAAAAGCAATGGGTCTTCCTTCTTGCATTAAAACAGCACCAATTCCATTTCCTGAGGCATCACATTCCACAATAAAGGTTTTTGTGAAGTCTGGCATAGCTAAGACCGGTGCTAGGCACATTGCCTCTTTAAGATGTTCAAAGGCCTTAGTTTCTTCAAGAGTCCATGAAAATGCATCTTTCTTCAATAATGTTGTTAGAGGCACTGCTATTCTCCCATAATTCTTAACAAACTTGCGATAATACCCTGTTAACCCGAGAAATCCTCGCAACTGCTTTATGGTTGTGGGGACTTTCCATTCCTTAATGTCTTTAATTTTGTTAGGGTCTACTTTAACACCCTCGTGAGATACAATATGACCCAGATATTCCACCTCTTGTACTCCAAAGAAACATTTGGATGTTTTTGCATATAATTGTTTCTCCTGCAATAGTTTGAGCACCCTGTCAAGATGTTGAACATGATCCTTCCAAGACCTGTTGTAGATTAGTATATCATCAAAAAATACTAGCACAAATTTTCTAAGGAAGGGTTTGAAAATGGAATTCATCAACCCTTGAAATGTAGATGGTGCATTGGTAAGGCCAAAAGGCATGACCAAAAATTCATAATGACCCTCATGAGTTCGAAATGCTGTTTTTGGAATATCTTCAGTCTTCATTCTAATTTGATGATATCCTGAATGAAGATCCAACTTGGTAAAATAAATTTCTCCTTGTAATTCATCCAATAATTCATCAATCACAGGAATGGGAAATTTGTCTTTAATGGTGAGCTTATTGAGCTCCCTATAATCTGGACACATTCACCATGATCCATCCTTCTTTTGTACCAATACTACAGGAGCAGAGAAAGAACTTTGACTAGGTTGAATTATACCCGCCTCTAACATTTCTGCAATCATACGTTCAATTTCTCTCTTTTGGACATAAAGATATCTATAAGGCCTGATGTTTGGAGGAACACTTCCTGGAATCAAATGAATAGCATGATCATGATCACGAATAGGTGGGAGTCCTTTGGGAGTTTCAAACACCTTGGAATGATTGTCCAAGACTTGTTGGAGATCTGCAGAAATAGATGATTTTGATGTTGGAACTTCTAATGAGCATAATTGTGCAATTACACCTCGTTTTTGTTTCTTTAGAAGCTTTGTCATGACATTAGAGCTAATTGTCTTTCCCGGCTTCCCTGCAATACCCCGTAATTCGACTTCCTTTCCTTCTGAAAAAATTTCAAGAAAAGTTCTTGAAAATTAAAAGCTACCGTCCCCAAAGATTGTAACCATTGTACTCCTAGTACAACATCAGCACCTCCCATAGGAATTGCAAGTATTGGACTAGTCAATACATATTCCCCCATGGTTAGCTTGATATTATGGCATTTTCCAGAGCAATTTATAGTTCCTCCATTTGCAACCATCACTTGACATTCTGGTGCTGGGTATAGGAAACAATTTAATTCCTTGGCTACCTTCTAATGAATAAAATTATGGGTGCTACCTGAATCAATCAACACTATTACCCTTTTCTTCTTTATATGTCCTTCTATCTTGAGAGTTTGAGGAGTGGTAATTCCTGCCAGTGCATTACACGATATGGTCGGATTCATTTCTTCCTCTTCTAGGGGTGGTTCCTGGTGTATATCCTCTTATTGTTCATTTTCTTCTTCTTCTTCACAATCTATGTAAAATAATTTCTTCTCAGCACACTTATGACCTTTAGTGTATTTGCTATCACAACTGTAGCAAAGCCCTTTTGCTCTTTTTTCTTCCAATTGTTGTGGTGTCAACCTTGTAGGTTGTGGAAATCTATGAGTAGCAACACTTCCCTCTTTATAGAAGTGAGTGGTAGGCTTCCTTGTCACCATAATTTTACATTCAATTTTTCTTGCCAACCTGAATGCCTTCTCCAGTGAATCAGGTTCCAAAACGCGAACTTCATGTTGGATGTTATCCTTTAAAGTACCTATGAAGAGATCAATCCTGTGTTCCTCTGAATATCAGTTACCCTTATATTCAATTTTTGGAAGTCCTCAATGTGCTCCCCCACTAAACCCTTTTGTTTGAGATTTATCAATTGGCTAAAGAAGGTGTTTCTCTTTGTATCCTCATAATGTGCTATCATTTCCTCAGTAAAAATTGACCAAGTGACAATTTTTTTATGGGAGCAAAGCCATCGATACCATACAAATGTATTTTGTTCTAAATGTAAAGTTGCAATGCGTACCTTTAGTGTGTTTTGCACATTATGGAGATCAAAATATTGCTCCATCTGTAGTATCCATGTTACAGGATCCTTTCCATCAAACTTCCTCATATCCATTTTTGGAATATGGTGGTTCTTCCTTCCAACATTAGAGTTTATGAAATCATGATTAACATTTATTTTGTTCTCATCACGAGTTTCATCTACTATATTTTCACCATTAGGAAACATTTCTTGTATCAACTTTGTCAAACCTTCCATGTCTGCTTTTAGATCCTTCTTCATGTTTTCCATTTTTTCATCGATCTTAGCTTCCATGTCATCAATCTTAGATTCCATGCCAGCTTCCATGCCATCCATCTTAGCTTCCATGCCATCCATGCCATTCTTCAAACCATCCATCTTAGATTCCACGCCTTTCTTCAAACCATCCATCTTAGTTTCCACGCCTTTCTTCAAAACTTCCATGTCATTTTTTGTTGCTCTTTACGAGAGCGAAATTTGTTGCACTTGCTCTTGTAATTTTGATATGTCATGTTGCCATTCTTCGTCTTCATGAGTCATAGTAGAGCCTTCTAAAGGCTTAATGGGTGTTGAATTCTTTTTAGGGGCCATTTTAGAATCTAATACTGATATCTATTCTACAATATGCCCTTGGAATCAATTCAACTTGATTCTTAAAACAAGACTTATGCAATTCAGGAAAAAAATACACACCTTTTACTTGCTTTTGAGGAGCTCGATATTGAAATTGAATTATCTCTATAATTGTGGATCCTCAATATCTAAAATTCACCCCTGTAGTAGCCCTATGAAGCTTCTTTCAAATTCCATAGGTCTGATCTGATTTGGATTCTTCAAGACAAATTTATGTCCAATCTCCCACAATGACCCAATTATGGACTGGTTCAGTAGAGTGAAATTGTATGACTTTCCACGTGTCATTTTTTCCTCCTTTGGCTCTAAAATTGATAGACAGAAAACTAGAGTCTGTTTACTTGCAGTTACTTTTTACAGCATTCCAATCTGATGCTCAGAGAGAGGGTTATGAATATTTTCCCATGATAACCTTTTTGAGATGAAATTCAGGAACCTGAAAAATACCTAACTTCCACAAATCATATCTCTGAAAATATTGTGAACCAAGCTTTGAAATTTTGTGAAAATGTTCCTTAGGATTTCAGCTTCACTCTCCAAATATTTCAACTTCTAAATATTCGTAGAAAAAAATTATAGAGAAAATGCTGCGATGACCTGTTTAGGTTAAATTCAGGAACCTACAAAATCCACAAATCATATCTCCGAAAATATTGTGAACCAAGCTCTAATATTTTGTGAATATGTTCCTCATGAATTTGGCTTTACACTCTAAAAATTTCAGCTTTGAAACCTTTGTAGAAAAAAATTTATAGCGAAAATTCCACGATGACCTGTTTGGAGCAGCAAAACCCTAGAATCCCAAAGCTCTGATACCAAATGTTGTGAAACCAGCTCCAAAAAGAGTAGAAAAGAGATATCAACACCTTATAAATAGGCCACTTCAAGGGGGAAACCTCCAATACATTACATGAATGAACAATTCTTACATGATTCAAATTACAAAACCTCCTTCCTATATATAGGAGTCCATGGGGCCACAATGTAATCCTAGCTGACCTAACAATAATAATTTAAGGGCACAATAATAACAATATGGCGGTTAAAAGGGTACAATAATAAAAATAAGGGGGTTACACTAACAACAATAAGGGACTATACTAGTAATATAGGGACCTAACAAATTAGAATCAGTGGCATACCTTGAAAAATATTAAAATAGAGGTTAGGATCAACATTGCTTCTTGTGAAACCAAATTTCATTATGTTAGTCTCACTTAGTTCTGCCTATCACCAATGATCAAATGGGTTCTTTCAAAAAATTTATTAGGCTTTCGAGTCATATTTTTATGGTTTCATTAGGTCTTCAAATAATAATTTGGTCACTGGCTAGTGTGTCTAGGACTACTATTGCTCCTTCCAAAAACATTTCACCTATTGGACATTACCATCTCTCAGTTGGATGAGTCATCATTCCAAGGTCTTCATATTCCTTTTAGTCAGGTCACCATGGTCCTCATTCAGCACAGTGTCGCCATTAGGTCATTAGGGTTCAAGTCACAAAAATCCATCATTTCATTGATAAAACTGACAAATGAGGGAGTAGTAATAGGAATTTTCTCAATAAAGTTTGTTTCATATGTAATTTTATTCAATTATAATGTAATAAGTTCCTAATTTTCAAATCTGCATATATTTCCAAATCACAAGTGGAATGCACTTGGTGGGCCACCACACCTCAATGAAGAAAACACTCCAAAATACTATAAAGGACCATCAAATTAATTTCTCTCATTAATTTCATTGATAAAATTCTCTCACTCACCTGAAAAGATAACCTTGGCACTCTCATCCTCTAAAAAGACTATAGATAATCAATTTCAAGGTGTCACGATGCGCTTTGGCGCTGCCACGTTGCGCTTTCACTAGCATGCAACATTTTCTCTCCTACTTTGTGTTTTCCTTCTCTCAGTAAAAAAAAAAGCTTCCAAGTATTCTTCAGGGAAATTCAAGACTCCAATAGTTTTTTACAAGTAATTTGAAGGCTTGGCACTCCTCATATCATTTTCATTCCTTGATTTGGTTGTGCAATTCTCCATTTTACCCCCACACTGCATTTTTGTGGCTGAGGCTTGTTTTCACATTTTCACGGTGTAAATCCATATCCCTACCATACTACACCCTCCCTCACACTCAAAAAAAACTCCCATAACCTTTTCATTCCCCTATTCCCATTTCCCAAGTCCCAAATACCAAACCCTACCTCTACATTGTGTTTTGGGTGGATTCTAGGGTTTGTACTGTGTTAAATTTCTCTAGCCCATTCCCTATACCTATTTCACCCCCCTCCACTTCCCACAACTCCATAAAACCCCTTCCTACTTCCCTAAATTTTCCCATCCTCATACCCCTTCCCATCACTCACTACCCCTATTTTTTTCCCCACTAGGCTTTACCTTGTAAATCGTGAAACATGGAAGGAGAAAAGAAACCCTATAATAAGGGAGGACACATGGCAATATATGAACCACTCAATACACATGAGATGATTTCCTCTCCATTTTCAAAGAAGTTTTTTCAAAATTTTGGGTGTATGAGATTTTGTGAGCAAGTTCAAACAATCAAATACCATTCCAAGACCACAAGTTTGTTTGCCACTAATATTAAAGGAGACAAGGTCATAATCGCAGGGGTGAGCTTCAAAATCTTAGCTGAAGCCATAGCTATAGCTTTATGGATACCTAATAGTGGTGAAAAATGGTTTAAAATCCTTGACCTTGATGTGAAAAACTACAAATAATTCATCAAAGGTCACTACAAAGATGCCATTAAGAAGGTGTTTACTTTTGGTCAACTGTTGGATAGGTTTTCTCCATTGATGAGGGTCATTATGAAGTACTTTACATGTGAGGGAAAATTTTCTATATTGTACAAGTACCATGTTATATTTCTCATTAAATTCACAGGGGTAAAACCACTTAACCTATCCTACTACCTGTACAATATTTTGGTAAAAATTTCAGAAAAGGTGCAGCATAGACAAGGTCACCATGAAGCCAACCTATTTCACCATGCTCTCATCAAAATCATTGTTGTGCACTATCTTGTAGAGAATAATATCACTTGAGATACATTCATTCAGTCAAATGTGTTTTTTCCTCCTGTTATTCAGCCAACTAGCCCAGATACATCATCAGCCACACTATCAGCACCATCCATACAAAGAGAGATTGGCACAACTAGCAGAGCTTCATTCAAGAGGGTACCTAGGGCTGAGGTGACTCAGACATATCAGAAAGGTATGAGGTTGGTGTTTTCTCCAAACATTGTGGAAGGGGCCAAGCCTACATCAGCAAGACAGAGATCACCACCACAGCACGAGGAGCCTACCCATTTTTGTACTGACATGGAAAATTTGGAGGTGGATGAAGAGCAAAAATCAGCAAAGCAAGTTATCATGGAGAAATATAATGAGATCATAGAGCTTAAGGAAAAATTTTCCATGTCCAACTTCATGATTTCATTTCTTGAGCAGGAGAATATGCAATTGAAGGTAAACCAACTAATTTTGAATAGACGTAAAGTTGATGCTAGAAAAGTGGTAGTAAAAGGAAAGGAAATAAATGATATTTATGATCTATATGAGCATGAATAACAAGTTAGAATAAAGATTCCTAAATATGGCAATTCAGCAAAAAAGAGAGGCATTTCCACCAAAGGCATAGATGACAATGGATGAGCTTATACTAGCAGGCATTGAGCGAGACAAAGAGTATTTTCTAGATAGAGTCAATGGAAATTTGGAAAAGCTCTTGAAGAGGGCCAACAAGAAAAATAACATTTAGATACACATAGCCATGCACTACTCCAAGAGAAATCAAAAGTCTCAAGCAAAAATTAGAGAATTGAAGGAAAAACTTAAAGAAACCCTAATGGAGGAAGAGGAGAAGGGAAATTTTGATTTTCTATCCAATGCTTCCCTCATGGCTTAGTATTTCATCTCAGTTCATCATGTATTAGTAGGTTTGGAGAAATTTTGAGCAAATTCTAAGATTTTTTTTGAAATTTTCACAAATTTTGGCATTTTTCACTATTTTTGACGTAGTCACAAGTTCAAAAAATGCAGCATGGGCCACACTATGCTTTTGATGGGAGCCACTAAATGATAAAAAGTTTAATTTTTTGGATTTATTATGAGTTTTAAATCACATATAGCCCCTGGGATCATATTTTCAGTAAGATATCACAGGTGAAAAGGGCCAAAAACCTCTCAAAAACCAACTTTTTGCCCTCATTTTGAACACCACGCTCCGTTTTTTGAGTGACTGTGGGAGAATGAATATTTGAGGGGCTAGAATCATTCATTTTTAGTGCTTGAGAACTCTATTTTGTAGCCAACAGGATGAGCTATCTCTAGAAACTTTCAGATCAACATTTGGACCTCGGGAAGGCCTCCTAAGCATTTTGTGTTTTCTCTAGGCACACTGTGTTTTTGCCTGTTGGTCCATTTTATTTGTTGACTTAGTCTTGTTTCGACCTCCATTGATGTAAATTGTCACTTTGATGTTTTGATGATGTAAACATGTGTAAATATGCTGGATAGGGTAAACACGAGGTAGATACATGCTTGTAAAATCATTTTTGGTCAAAGGTATCAGTTTTTCTAACTAGGGGAGAGGTCAGTTAACCTCGCTAGTCTTTAGTTTTTAGGTGAGATAATCCTGTGATCAATTCCTCAACACTAGGATTCGAACCCTGAGAGAGGGGAAATGGATTTTTGTCTATATGTATGCCTTTCTTAGTCTTTTTTATTTTTGGACATCAAAGGTTTGAGACTATTGTAGCTTGTGCTTTAGCTTTTATTTAGAAATTCAGAGGAATATTTGCAGCTATTATCTAGGAATTCATGTGCAGTGAGTTTTTGATGTTGTATTTTCTCTTTTATAGTCTTTTATAAATTATATATATATTCTCTTTCCATGCCTTTATTTCCTCAATGATATTCCTAAAATTTTGATAAGAATAATTCTTTTGTGGCTCTATTTTGTTTGGTAACATCATTCCATGTGTATTTCCTTCAGTTTTAATGAATTCATGATGCATGCTCATTAAGATCCTCTCCACTCTTTCAAAACCTACACTACACCAACAAAACCATAATCCATCACTAAAGCATTGCTACCTTGCTCCTTTATAGATTTGCAGTTCTAACCCTTTGATACATTTCACCTGCCTACCTAGTTTTCTTCCCTGATCCAGCATTAAAACCATCAAAATTTCAAAACCCTAGAGCTAACCTAACTATCCTAAAATCTACTCCTCATCCAGTCAAATCCTTTGGTTGTGATCTCATAGAGAGAGCCCTCTCTAGTTTGGTGGCTAGCTTCCAAACTGAAACCTTGGTTTGAGGTTACCCTCATCAACATCCATTCATCAACCTTTTGACGTTGTGGAGGCTAACATTTATGGCTCTGTTGTCAGGGAACGAAGTGACAGATATTACCTGGGTGTACCATTCTTCTTCATCGAATTCTAAGCATGTGGGTGATAGGAACTATATTTCACGAAGGCTGATTCAAGTTGCAGAGAGCCAAAGTGCATAAGTGAGAATATAATAGCTCCAAAAAGACACACACGATCAAATCCTGATCCACATACAGCTTCTCTTGTTGAAGATCTAGAGAAACTCATCGGAAAAAAGAGACCTCAGAATTCTGAGATTCAATCAAGTTCATCTAATTTGGTAAGGTCTACATCTTTGCCTACTAAGTTGTTTTCCCTAGAATATATTCCTTTTGATCTGAAATTTGAATTATCTCTATTCAGATCAAAATAAAAAACCATCCTTGTCTGAAATTGTGTTTGATACCTTAACGTTGTCTGAAGTCACATCATTATCTGAATTTGTATTTGATTCTCGAAAGCTTGAAAATAGTATATCGTTTGTAGAATCCAATTCAGAGTGAGATTTTGATAGGAAAATTTGGAGTCAGATCGATAAACTTCAACAATTAGCAAATCATCTCCAATATACCTCCGAGAAGGCCTTCATACAGTATCAATAGGAGCTCTTGTCCCTTGATCCTGTTTCAAACTCATTCAGCCATACCGCTGCTTCTACACCATCTACTTTCTTTCCTACACAAACACCTTCAATACCAGCACTTCCTGTTGTACCTACAATTTTACCTCCTAGAACAACCATGGCTAGATTTTCTCCATTGGTTCTATCGAGCTAGCTTACTGACTTACCATAGAATTATGGAAAAACACTTCCTCTCTTTGATGGAACCACTGATGTTACAACAAGGTAGCACATTGATAAGATTAATGATTTCATTGATTTAGAAGAATTATACAAAGATGATGCCAAGATGAGAATCCTTGCTTAGAGTTTCTTAGGAGAAGTAAAGAAAAGGTTCAGAGCTTGGCAACTGGTTCAATGCAAAATTCACAGCAATTTATGGATATTTTCCTCGCCAAGTGGGAGGAAAAGAAAATTTCGCTCCAGATATTGGCTAAGTATAATTCAATAAAGAGACAGCCTAATGAGTTGGCCCAAGACTATAGCACTCGATTCAACAAGGTATACAACTCCATTCCCATTAATATCAAACCTTTACCGGATTTGGCCTTGTTTCATTATCCAGATGCCTTTGACCCAGACATGGCATATCAACTCAGAGAAAGGAACCTTACTTCATTGGAGGAGATGCAGAAAAATGTAGTCAGCGTTGAAGCTAATCTTCTGATTAAGAAGTCAAAGAGTAAAGTGGAAAAGAGAATCATAATAAAATAAGAGCCATCAAGTTCATCCAAAGAAAAGATGAATAGTTTGATAAGAACCATAGAGAAGATGGTAGATAGAATTTCAATTTCAGAAAGATAGCAAGATAATCAACCTCAGAATCCTAACTTCCAAGGACAACAGTAGTAACCACAGTTTCATATAGGGAAGAGAGAGCAGAGAGCTCCATATCAGCAAGCTCAACAACAAATCCAGACTCCATTACAGCAAAACTATGCTCAAGTGCCAGAAGAAGATGATGGTATTGTTGAAGAGAATATTCTCTTTTCAAAATATCAAGGACCTATTTATCTTACAGGGGATGATGAGTATATCGAAGAAACTTATGTGCCAAATGATCATGAACTTGTCCTTGCAAATGATGATGGGTTGGCAGTCCAATCCGATGACTAACAAAGGGGGTATCTAAATTCTCTTAGAGCACAATAGAGACCATACACATTGAGAAATAGAGATGTTCCTACCACTCCAACTCAAAAGAGGACAACTCAGAAAAAATATACTCAGCCCAAACAAACTCCTCAATCTAGTCAAAACAAGGAGAAGGATCCTGCTACCATAAATCAAAGCAAGAACAGTGAGGCATATACAAGTACATAGAAGAAGGATAAAGAAGCAAAAAGGAAGGAAAGTCTAGAAAAAGAGCCTGAAAAGTGGGTTAACATCGTGAAAGAGGTAGAAAAACAATCCAACATGTTTATCTGAGAGAGTGAAATTTCTATGTGAAAAGTTTCCATTACTCTCATTGAACTTGTTAAAAATGATAGATATAAATCTCAGATTGCTAAGATGTTGAAATAAGACCACATGTCAGACATAGTCAATGTCATTGATGACCATCCCAAACTTATTTTTTGCCCAGCCATAGATGAAAACCTTGAATATAGTGAAGTCCCTCCCTTTTATCTTAGTTTGAGAGTCCATGATTACATTCTCCATAATGCCATGCTAGATTCTGGGGCTTCACATAATTTAATGTTGAAAGCTATCATGCATAAGTTGGGGCTAAACATAACCCGACCATATCATGACCTCTATTCCTTTGATTCTGGTATAGTTTTTTGCCTCCGTATTATCAAAGGCTTAGTTGTTTCCTTGGATCAAATTCTTGCTAAAAATGTGTTAATGGATGTTTTAGTTGCTGACATAACTTCAAGGTATGGTATGATGCTTTCACAGTCTTGGGGAGACAAATTTAGAGGTAATTTATAGATTGATCTTTCATATGAAACAATTTTGGTATTTGGCCAACTTAGGAAGCTATACCGAGAGGTGAAATGAAGTACATGATCACTATTAAGGTCTCTCTGTACATACTGATTTAGAATCACTTATATTGTATAATGATAGGGGTATTGATGATTTAGATATTCAGCCTGTAGAAGGTGAAGAAATTTTTAGAGTTAACAAATAGTGTACAAGCAATATTGAAAGAAGAAAATGGAAATCTAAAAAACTTGCAGCAAAAAAATTCAGAGCAAAAGACAGAAGAGTCACAGTAGGGATCAGTTGAATCAAAGAAATGTAAAGATCGGATTGAGACAGTCGATTAGAAATAAGAACAAGATCAACCCACAGAATTTTAGTTTCTCGATGATGAGGAAGGACTTTGGACCATGGATTTCGATGGTGCTTTGGGGAAATATGGAGCTAGCATCAGAATATGGATCTGTAGCCCTATACATCAGTCAGAAAAATCCCAAGGAATGTAATATTATGTTCCTACAATCTAGCCTTTGATTTCTCCAACAACGAAGCAAAATATGAGGCCTTGATCACCGGTCTCTGAATTTTGAAAAGGCTAGGGGCAAAAAGAATCACAATATATGGTGACTCCAAGTTGGTAATAAAGTAGGTAAAAGGGGAGTATCAAGCCAAACATCCTAGGATGAGAGCTTATTGTAATGTTTTTCTTGATGTTTTGAAAACTATTCCAGAATATAATTTGTCTTTGATTCCTAGAAGTCAAAATTTCATGGCTGATTCACTTGCCACAACGGCTAGTAATTTTAAGCTTCTAATTCACTCCATTAAGAAGTTTGAAATTCATGTGAATCATCGCTTGGCTGTCCCTAGAAATATCAGATATTAGAAATTATTTTCGGATGACAAAAAAATTAATATTTTTCTACAAATGGAAGAGGAGTTTGATAACTCCCACATGGATGAAATGTACAATGAATATGATCAAGTAATTAAGACTATTGAAGTTGAAGTGATGCAGTTGAAGGACAACAAAATTCCAAGAGGTTTATTGCCTTTGGAGTATTTGTTTGATCATGATTATGTGGCCAAAAATCCCACGATGGTCCCCACAGAAACAGGTGTCAAAGATGTGAACATTGGTGCAGCGAAGAAACCCGAGATGGTCAAGATATCAAGATCCTTGTCCCCTGAGTTGAAATGTAAATACACAGCTCTCTTGAAATAATTTTCAGATGTTTTTTCTTGGGAATATTAAAATATTAAGGTGTACAACAAAGATATATTCCATCACACCATCCCAATCAATTCAGATCAAAAGCCTTTCTGCCAAAAGATGAGGAGAATCAATCCAAGTTGCTGCCATCGATTGAAAAGGAGGAAAATAGACTTTAAAAGGCTAGTATCATAGTTCCTATTCAATTTTCATATTGTATTTCTAATATTGTGCTGGTTAGAAAGAAGACAGGAGAGATTCGTCTATGCATAGATTTCAGAAATCTCAACAAGGTGTCATTAAAAGACAATTATCTTTTTCCAAAGATGGATCACTTCTTGCAAAGGGTTGTTGGAGCTTCAAAGATGTCACTTCTTGACGTATGTTTAGGATACAACCAAATATTGGTGCATGAAGATGACAAAGAGAAGACAACATTCACCATGCCATGGGGTACCTTCATGTACGCCAAAATGTTATTTGGGCTCAAAAATGCAGGGGCAAATTTTCAGCGGGCTATGGACATCGCTTTCTCGAATGAGAAGTATATGTTTCTTTTAGTTTATCTTAATGATGTCACGGTATTTTCATATTCAAATGATGAGCACTTGAACCATTTGAGGATATTATTTTAGAAATGCATAAAAGTCGGCATCTCGCTGAATCCGAAGAAAATTTTATTTTCCATGGAGGAAGGTAAATTACTTGGGAACATTATTTCAAAGGATGGTATTCACATTGATCCCTCCATGATCGAATAAATTCAGCAATTATATTTCCCACAGAAAAAGAAGGAGATTCAATATTTCAATGGAAAGATAAAATTTTTGAGGAGATTCATTCCCAATCTCGTTGAGCACCTTATAGATATGACTGACATACTAAAGAAGGACAGCGAGGTAAAATGGTCAGAACATGCTAAGAAGTCATTTAATTCAGTGAAATTTTCTTTAGCATGTGCTCCCAAAATTATCAACCCTGATTATACTTTAGATTTCATAATATTTTCATTCGCTTTCAAGCACTCGTTGGTTATCATACTAATGCAGAAAAAATATTCCAAGACGGAGCAGCCAATTTCATTTTTCAGTCGGACCATAAGAGATGTAGTGCTAATATAGAACATAATTGAGAAGAAAGCCTTAGCCTTGGTGAAAGTGCTGAAAGATTTCTGGGTATACATTTTACATTCTCACGTCCTAGCCTATCTTCAAAATGCAATAGTAAAAGCTGTGGTGATGCAAACAAATCCAGAAGGGAGGCGAGGAAAATGGATTGCAGCCATGCTTGAGTATGATTTGGAGATTAAGTTGACAAAGCTTATCAAGGGGCACGGTTTGGCAAAGCTTATGGCGGAATCAAATCTACATGGGCTAGATAAAAATCTGATTTCAGTGCTTTTGGATGAAGTTGGTGAATCATTGACACAGGTATCTAAAAAAATTTCTCTCATCACATTGGTATGTCGATATATTTTATGTTCTGCAACATTTAAATCCTTCGGAGGGTGTGTCTAAAAGTAGAGGTAGATCGTTGGAAGTAAAAGCTTTGAAGTATTGTATTCTAGACAGTGTGTTATATTGGAGAGACACGGGACATATCTTGCTGAATTGTCTCATCGGAAAGTGAATTGAAGGAAGTCATGAGTGATTTCCACAACGGTGACTATGGCGGCCATTTATATTGGAAGACCGTAGCAAACAAAATCTTAAGGGTTGGTTTCTATTGGCCCACTCTTTTTTCTGATGTGTACATGATCGTGATGAGTTGTCACAAATGTCAAGTTTTCCAAGGAAAGAGGAAGTTTCTCCCATTTCATTTGCAACCCATATCAGTCCAGGCACCATTTCAGCAATGGATTCTTGATTTCATAGGTGAGATCAATCCTTCATCATCCACTCAGAACAAGTGGGTTCTGACAGCTACAGATTATTTTACAAAGTTGATTGAGGCAATCCTAACTAGGAAAGAAACTAATTTGGTTATTATTCAATTTTTGGAATATAATATCTTGTCTAGATTTGGTTGTCTGCAGAAGATCATCACGGATAACGCAGCTGCATTCAAATCCAAAAATATGGTGGAATTTTGTGAGAAGTAAAATATCACATTGGTTCATTCGACTGCATACTACCCACAAGGTAATGGTTTGGTTGAATCTTCAAATAAGTCCTTGGTCAACATTATCAAGAAGATGCTGGAGGTAAACAAGAAAATTGGCATAAGCAACTCATCAATGTCATGTGGTAAAACAGAGTAAGTAATAAGAAGTCCATAGGCATGTCACCTTTTTAGTTAGTGTATGGGGTTGATACAGTATTTCCTACTTCTCTCACTATTCCAGTCATGAAAATGTTGCAGGAAATTGGCAGTGAACTGAATGATGTTCAGCGTCGAATAAATCATGTTGAAATTCAATAAGAAAATGCAACACAAACACTAGTGTGGGTTCACAGGTCACACTGTGATGGGTCCTAGTGATACATTAGTGTGCCGCCAATTTATTAAATAAATTGGAAAATTAATTGTAATATTATCTCATAACAACTTGTAATAGTTAACTAAGTGTGATAGACTTATTTAGCTCAAGAATTTCAATTTGAGGGTCTAAGGATAGGCATGTAGAGTGATTCTATTATTAACAGGGTCTAGTTGTAGTTGTAGCGCTAGTGTAGTGTGGGTGGGATCAGTTAACTCACAATAATTGAGTTAAAATCAATTTAACTAGTTCTAATTGTTTGATGAGATAGTGGAAGATCAAGTGAAATAAAATAGATTTAATTCACAAATAGTGATCTACCAAGTACCTGATGATTCACTATTAATATTTGCATGCATGTCAATTATGATGGAGACCCAGTTGAGACAAAGGTTCAAGGCAAGTAAACTATCAGTTGTATTTTTAGCAAACTACCCTGGTGCAGTTATATAACCACAGGAAGCCCATGATGAATTGTGCAATCAAGGAAGGTTGAATTTCCTATTTAATATGGGTTTAATTCTCTAGGGATTATTTAAGCAGGGTAGGCTGAGGGTAGGTTGATAATTTGCTATGTTTTTGTCCAATTTTTCCTAGATCAGTGTGAAGCAATTGGTAGAGTGTATGAGGTTGTTGTGATCACAAATAAATTGTATTGTTTCATGATTCCTTGGTTGATTATAAAATAAACATGGAGGGATTTTGAGTAGTTTCCTTCCCTGGGAATATATGGTATTGTGTATTGATTTACTTCTTTCTCTTACTTGCATGTAATTAAGTGATCGTATTTATATTCTACAAATATTGTAGAAGGATTTGGTATCTTGTTTTAGTACATTACATGATCAGATTGAGTCCATTGATATAATTTCTACATGGTATTATAGTTGTGTTAGATATTTTCTACAAATCAAATGATCCATTTGCAAAAAACCGAGGAGACGTGTTTCAAAACACATCCAAGGTTCAAGACAGAATCAAGAAAGTGTATGCTCACAAGGAAAAATGAGATGATTTTAGCATTGATGATGTGTTCCTTCATTGGGACACTCGAAATGAAGATAAAGGGAAGAACGGTAAGTTTGAGAATTTATGGAAGGATCGTACAAGATTTTAGCTTCAAGAGGAAAACATGCTTACTTTTTGGAGGAAATGAATGGGCAAGATTGTGGACGAGGACCAGTCAATGGTAGGCTTCTCAAGCACTACTTATTTTGATCAGATTTATGATATTTCTCACTACCATTGTATACATCATTTTACTTTTTTTCCGAAGTGTGAAGGAGTTAATCATTGAATCTTGGAGCCCGAAGTGAAGGCCATAAATTTTCCATGATTGGCTTATGATTTCTAAGTACATTAGTTTTTTGTTTCATTTAGCCTTAGTTCATTTTGTCAGCCGATTTTATGTTTCGAGTCTAGTATTTTTGAATTTGTTCCCAATGGATTAGGCGACTTGGTCTACGGTGTTATTGACACCTACAAGGATCTACCATCCCCAGTTGGAACCAATGTTAGTGTCAGTCAGTTCTTCCTGTCACCAGTGATCAAATGGGCTCTTTCAAAAATTTCATTAGGGTGTCGAGTCAAATTTTTATGGTTTCAGTAGGTCTTCAAATAAAAATTTTGTCACTCACTAGTGTGTCTAGGACTATTACTACTCCTTCCAAAAAAATTTCACATGTTGGCCATTACCATCTCTTAGTTGAATGAGTCATCATTCCAAGGTCTTATTATTCATTTCAATCAGGTCACCATGGTCCTCATTCAGCTCAATGTCACCATTAGGTCATTAGGGTTCAAATCCCCAAAATCCATCATTTCATTGATAAAATCGAAAAATGAGGGAGTAATAATATGGATTTGCTCAATAAAGTTTGTTTCATAAGAAATTTTATTCAATTATTATGTAATAAGTTCCTAATGTTCAAATCTGCATAGATTTCCAAAGCACAAGTGAAATTCACTTGGTGGGCCACCACACCTCAATGAAGAAAAGGCTCCAAAAGACTATAAAGGACCATCAAATTAATTTTTCTCATTAATTTCATTGATAAAAAGCTCTCACTCACCTACAAAGACAACCTCAACACTCTCAGCATCTAAAAAGACTCGAGAGAAGCGGTTTCAAGATGTCACGTTGCGTTTTGGAGCTACCACGCTGCGCTTTTACTAGCACACCATGTTTTCTCTCCTACGTTGTGTTTTCCTTCTCTCAGTCAAAAATCAAGCTTCCAAGTATTCTACAAGGAAATTCAAGACTCCAACAGTTTTTTACTAGTAAGTTGAAGGCTTGGCACTCCTCCTATCAGTTTTATTCCTTGATTTGGTTGTGCGATTCTCCATTTTTCCCCCACACTGTGTTTTTGTGGGTGAGGCTTGTTTTCACATTTTCATGGTGTAAATCCCTATCTCTAGAATACTACACCCTCCCTGACACTCAAAAAAAACTCCCATAACCTTTTCATTCCCCTATTCCCATTTCCCAAGTCCCGGATACTAAACCCTATCTCGACATTGTGTTTTGGGCATATTATAGGGTTTGGACTGTGTTAAATTTCCCTAGCCCATTCCCTATACCTATTTCACCCCCCTCCAATTCCCACAGCTCCCTAAAACCCTTGCCCACTTCCCTAAATTTTCCCATCCTCATATTTGTTCCCTAAACGCTTCATCCCTTCCCATCACTCACTACCCCTATTTTTTTTCACACTAGGCTTTACCTTGTATATTGTGAAATATGGAAGAAGAAAAGAAACCCTATAAAAAGGGAGGCCACATGAGAATATGTCCTCTCCACTTTCCAAATAGTTTTTTCAAAATTTTGGGTGTATAAGATTTTGTGAGCAAGTTCAAACACTCAAATACCATTCCAATCTCACAAGTTTGTTTTCCACTAATCTTAAAGGGGACAAGGTCATAATTGCAGGAGTGAGCTTCACAATATCAGCTAAAGCCATACCTATAACTTTAGGGATACCTAAAAGTGGTGAAAACTGGTTTAAAAGCCTTGACCTTGATGTGAAAAACTACAAATCATTCATCAAAGGTCACTACAAAGATGTCGTTAAGAAAGTGTTTCATTTTGGTCAACTGTTGGATATGTTTGATCCATTTATGAGGTTATTATGATTTACTTTACATGTGAGGGAAGTTTTTATAGATTTTACAAGTACCATGTTATATTTCTGATGCACTTCACAAGGGTAAAACCACTTAACCTATCCTACTACTTGTACAAGAGTTTGGTAAAAATGTCAGAAAAGGTGCAGCATAGAGAGGGTCACCATGAAGCTAGCTTATTTGACCATGATCTCATCAAAATAATTGTTGTGCACTAGCTTGTAGAGAATAATATCACTTAAGAGACCTTCATTTAGTCAAATGTTTTTTTTCCTCCTGCTAGTTAGCCAACTAGCCCAAATACATCATCAGCCACACTATCAGCACCATCCATACAAAGTGAGATTGGCTCAACTAGAAGAGCTTCATTCAAGAGGGTACCTAGGGTTGAGGTGAATCAGACATATTATAAAGGTAGGAGGCTTTTATTTTCTCCAAACATTGTTGAAGGGGCCAAGCCTACATCAACAGGACAAAGATCACCACCACAGCATGAGGAGCCTACCCATTTTGATATTGACATGGTGGATTTGGAGGTGGATGAAGAGCAAAAATCCGCAAAGAAGGTTATCATGGAGAAATATAATGAGATTATAGATCTTTAGGACATCTTTTCCATGGAAAAATTCATGATTTCATTTCTTGAGCAGGAAAATATGCAATTGAAGGTAAACCAACTAATTTTTAATAGACATAAAATTGATGCTAGCAAAGAGGCATTAAAAGGAGAAGAAATAGTTGATATTGTTGATCTACATGAGCATGAAGAATAGGTTATAAGAAATATTCTAAGAACAAGAGGCCTAAATAGGTCACTTCAACAACAAAGAGAGGCATTTCCACCAAAGGCACAGATGACAGTGGATGTGCTTATACTAGTAGACATTGAGCAAGACAAAGAGTATTGGCTAGATATAGTCAATGGACATTTGGAAAATCTCTTGGAGAGGGCCAACAAGAAAAATAACATTCAGAGACACATGTCCATGCACTACTACATGAGAAATCAAATTTCTCAAGCAAAAATCAAAGAATTGAAGGCAAAACTTAAAGAAACCCTAATGAAGGAAGAGGAGAAGGGAAATTTGGATTTTCTAGCCAATACTTCCCTCGTGGCTTATAATTTCATCTCATTTCATCACAGATCAGGTTTGGAGAAATGTTGAGAAAATTCTTAGATATTTTGGAATTTTTTGCAAATTTTGGTGTTTTTCACTATTTTTGACACAGTCACAGGGTCAAAAACGCAGAGTGGGCCACGTTGGGCTTTTGATGGGAGTCACTAAATGAAAAAAAAATTCTTTTTTGGATTTCTTATGAGTTTTACATCACACCTATACCCTAGGAGCATAGTTTCAGCAAGATCTAGCAGGTGAAAAGGGCCAAAAACCTCTCAAAAACCACCTTTATGCCCTCATTTTGAACAACACATTGCGTTTTTGGAGTGATTGTGTGAGAATGAATATTTGAGGAGCTAGAATCAGTAATTTTTAGTGCTTGAGCACTCTATTTTTAATCCCACAGGAATATCTATCTCTAGAAACTTTCAAATCAGAGTTTCGACCTAGAGAAGGCCTCCAAAAGTCACTTTTCCCAAGGATATTGCATTTTTTCCTGTTGGTCCATTTTCTCTGTTGACTTGGTCCAATTTTGACCTCCATTGATGCAAATTGTCACTTTGATGTTTTGATGATGTAAATATGTGTAAATATGTTGGATATAGTAAACATGAGGTAGATACATGCTTGTAAAGTCATTTTTGTTCAAAGGTATCAGTTTTTCTATCTTGGGGAGAGGTTAGTTAACCTCCCTAGTATTTAGGTTTTAGGTGAAAGAATCATGTGATCAGTTCCTCAGCACTAGTATTCAACGCCTGAGAGAGGGTAAATGGATTTTTTTCTATATTTATTCCTTTCTTAGTCATTTTGATGGTTGGACATCACAGTTTGAGACCATTGTAGCTTGTACTTCAACTTTTATTCAAAAATTCAGAGGAACAGTTGCAACTCTTATTCAAGGAATTCACGTGCAGTAAGTTTTTGATGTTAATTTTCTCTAATATAGTCTTTTATAAATGATACATATATATTCTCTTTCCATTCCTTTCTTTCCTTAGTGATCTTCCTAAAACTTTGATAAGAAGAATTCTTTCATGGCTCTGTTTTGTTTAGGAACATCATTTCATGTTTATTTCCTTCATTTTTAATGAATTCATGATGCATTATCATTAAGATCCTCTCCACTCTTTCAAACCCTACACTACACTGAAAAAACCCCTAATCCATCACTAAATAATTTCTACATTTCTCCTTTATATATTTGCAGTTGTAACCCTTTGATACATTTGACCTAGCTACCTGGTTTTCTTCCCTGATCCAGCATTAAAACCATCAAACTTTCAAAACCCTAGAGCTAACATAACTAGCCTAAAATCTAATCCTCATCTAGTCAAATCCTTTGGTTTTGATCTCATAGAGAGAGCCCTCTCTAGCTTGGTAGGTCTAGCTGCCAAACTAAAATCTTGGTTTTAGGTTACCTCTGTCGACATCCATTTATCAGCCTTGGGACATTATGGAGGGTAACACATTAGATAGTTGGAAATGTGTGCATACCAAGCTCGTGGAGCTTGCTTAAAACCATACAATGCTTTATTCAACCTACAAACATGTGTTCTGTGATCTTCCACTTCAAATCCCTGTGGTTGTTCAACATACACTTCTTCTTGTAACATGCCATGAAGGAAGATAGTGTTTACATCCATCTTATGAAGGGTCCATCCTTGACTAGAAGCAAGGGAAAATATCAAACGGATAGTTGTGTATTGAGCCAAAAGATAAAATATGTCATTTTATTTCTGAATTATTCCATATATTCCATGATTGATATTGAATAACCACTTTGAAGTCACAACAGACTTCCCATGTGGTCTCGACATAACATCCCAAACATCATTTTTCGCAATAAATTTGTATTCCTCGGCCATAACATCCTTCCAAACTTGTTCTTTGACTACTTCTTAGAATGAGGATGGTTCATCTTGAATCATGGTGTTCATAGCTCTTACATATCCCTGATACCTGCATGGTTCCTTCCTTTCCCTGGAGGATTTTCAAATGGGAATGCTTCTTTCATTGTCCTGTAGGGTGTTGCAAAGAGAAAGTGGTATTTTCTTTGAAGGAGGATCACTGGGAGGTGGATCTAATGGATCCATAGGTTCCATGGCAACATCATCATCTCACTCAGGCATAGAAGGACCATCTAGAATACCCCCGTCATCATCATCTTCTTTGGAGGCAGAGGAAGGTCTCTTGCTTTATAAAGTGTTTCATTTTCATTGAAGGTTACGTCCCTGGTAATTTCAACCTTCCTTTGACCTAAAACATATATTTTGTATGCGTTGGAGTTTTCATAGTAACCCATAAACATACCTTTTCTACCTGTAGCCTCCACCTTGTTTCTTTTGTCTTTTAGTACATGAAATAATATGGGACATCCAAATATACGAAGATGATTTATGTCAGGTTTGTTACTTGAAAATATTTCTTTAGGGGTCTTGTTCTTCAATTCTTGATGAGGCACTCGGTTTTGAACATAGACATTAGCATGGCATGAGCAACTTCCAATATCGATCAGTTCTTTCTTTTAGATAGGCCATTATTTTCAGGTGTATAAGGCACAATATTTTCCTTCTTGATCCATTATTTCTCGCAGAATACTATGAATTATTTTGTCATTTATTCTCCTGAATTTTCAGACCTGAGAACTTTGATTCTTTTTCCTGATTGATTTTCGACCAAAGATTTGAATTCATACAATTTTTCAAAGGCTTCATCATTGTGCTTGAGGCAGTACAATCATGTCTTTCTTTAGAAATCGTCAATTAAGGTGATGTATTAGAGATGACCACCAATAGAATGCACAAGCATTGGACCACATATATCTGAGTGGATGAGATGGAGGATGTCAGTTGTTTTTTTCTTACTGGAGGGGAATGGTCCCCTTGTTTTATTTCCACTCACGCAACCTAGAAAAACTCCATCATGATGAACTTGAACATCGGGAATACCTGATACCAATCTTCTCAATTTCGGAAGAGCATCATAGTGTAGATGAGCCAGCCTGTTGTCACCACAATTCGCTTAGATGATTGGTGTTATGAACCAATGTTAGAAGTGACCTTCCTATGACTTTATAGAGTCCTTCATATCTCTAACCTAATGTGAATACATCTTTCATATGTGAATCAGCAGACCAAGATAAGACCTTTCCATTGATCATGGAAACCATCATCCCTTTATCTTCTAATGTGTATATAGAAATAAAATTATTCATTAGACCTGGCACATACATAACATCATACAACAATATTGATTCCCCATAGTTCAACTAAAACTTAACAGATCCAAATCCTTTTACAGGATGAGTGGAGTTATCTCCAAGAATGATTCTCAGCTTAGTCTCCCTCTCTACCAAATTAGAGAAGACTTCTTTATATCCAAAGAAGTGATTAGTGGCCCCACTATCAACCAACAAAATATCCCATGAATCTAATGGAGAAGAACTAGTAAGTGTCGAAATGAGAATATATTCAAACTTATTCACAACATTACTTTCATACTTGGGAGCCCTTAACTTCTTTTGAAAACGATGTTATTCTTTATGGTCGCTTGAATAATCTCTTCTACTTTCATATCTTCTATCATAATTGTTCCTTTTATTGCATCTTCTTCTTTTATCATTGTTGTTGCTTCTGGTGTTGTATCCTGGCATCTTTCTCTTCTTAATACAATCATAAACATAGTGACCTTTCTTGCGGCATTTAAAGTATTCAATATGGGATAATGATCTGTCATTCCTTCCTTTTGAGCTTTGAGGAGGAGTTCTTCTTGAAGGGCCTCCTTTTGACCTATTCCTTTTGTTTAGGGTGATATATACAAAATGCTCTCCTTCGTCATGCTTCTGAATTCTTCCTCTTGCTATCATTCTTGATTCTTATTGAGTAATCTTTCCAACAATTTCATCAAATGACAGGAGAACGTTGTTGCTTATGATTGTATAATGAACATTTTCCAAGCATAAGGGAGACCTCTAAGATTCATGACAACTAGCTCTCTATCAAGCACATTTTCTCCAGCCCTTTGTAGTTTATCTCTACGACGAGAGATCCTCATAATGTAAGACTAGATAGTTTCACCTTTATCATCTTCACTTCCTTGATTTGATATTTCAAGGTGATAATCTCATTCAAATTTTTAACTTCATACATGTTGGCTATCTTATCATACATGTCTTTAGACTTTCTTAAATTCCCAACATATGCAAGTAAATGATCTTGTAAACTGCCAATTATAATTTTCTTTTCTTTGGACTCAAATTTCATGTGTGTTCTTTATAGAAGCAGAGGCATTTTCTAGAGGCTCGGGAATCCTTCCTTGAATGTATTCTAGCGCATCGTTGTTGTTGATCTTTTTGATAATGAGGGCTTCACTTATTATCTTCTCTTGGGATTTTCCTTCACCTTAGCTCTGATACCATGTTAATTTTTTCATATATTTCTACGTCGTGTCAATTACTTTAGCCCAAATTACTTCTTCATAGACAATGCATTCAAATATAAGCAGTGTAAATAACCATAAACTGTAACTAAAGATAGAACAATGCATGCAATGATAAAGAATACAATAGCACAACCATAAGAGACATAAAATTGGTCCAAGACTAGGGTAAAACCCCACTATGGGGGAAACCCTTTCAAATCTTCTACTTCAATAGATCATCATAAAAAAAAATTAGCAGAGACTGAAATGAGCCCAATACATATATGCAGCGAAAACAAATAGATTTGAACTATAGATCTGTAAATCTACAACAACAAGAGCACAGATCCGATGGATCACCAAAACCAAGTGATCTCAGCTGCCAAGTCCTAGATCTGAATCCAGGATGTTGTTGAAGACTGGTCTGAAGTGACTATGACTAAGAGACATATGAATGAAGGCATTGTGCAAGAAACTCATTTTGATCCAACGAAGATAAGCCCTGGAAATCCCTTAGCTGTGACCTTAACATTGTGAGCTTGTGGCTATAGCAGCCCTAGTCGTGACCTAAACACTTTGAGCTTACGGCCCAAGTCCAAATCAGCTCGATCTAACTCAAAAACCCTAGCCGTGACCTGAACGTTTTGTACCCCCGGCTATACCAGCTTAGCCGCACCCTTAACACAGTATACCCGCGACCCTGGCCCAAAAACTTCAAAAATGTGCTTGTGGCCCTAGCTCAAAAGACCCAGATCAGAGCAAGTCTCTCACCTGTGATCTCAGACCCTTATGCAAACGTCTCTCGACGAACCTATGCGAGCCAAAAACAAAAAAATGATCCAAGGAAAAAAATACAAGGAAAAAATCTCATGAGAAAATGTGCGAGAATAATATTGAGGTCACTTCTATTTATAGTTTTGTGAGGGACCACTTGGGGCTTCGACAAAATCCACATGTGTTGAGTTCGACCCATAAATAAATAAAATAATTCATAACTTAACTTCTGCTTAACCGATTGGAGCGATCTATAGGTCAATTTTGGTCCCCTCGAAAAGAGAAATCTAATTAAATTATAATCTTAGCCATCTGAGATTTCCAAAGTGGAATTCAACTCTAGTTTCAAAAATTAAAGCAATACTCTTTCATATGTAGCTTTGATGGAATACAAGATGTTATCTTTGGTCTATTTGGAAACAACAACCATATCTGAGGTCGATGTCATTCTCACCACTCTTGTCTAATCAGATGCTTCCTCTATGAGTCTCCCAGAAACCATTTTTGTGTGACTATACCTTCCATGATATTTGATCCATCGTGAAAGTGTGTATGATGGTCTCCAAGTCATTTATCAGTGCATTTCTTGATTGGAATAATAATAGCCTCTACAAAACATAGTTCTTTGTTTCCATCGCCATTTTCCACTGAACAATTAAGACTTATAAAGTACTTTAAAAGTCTCCATGCTTTCACAGCAACGTGGAAATGATAAATACCCCTAAGGTTTCCCAAAACTTCTATTTTCTCTCCTCACATTCTCTCTCCTATCAGTATTGAAAATGTGCTCATCATGGTGTCAGTTGTTATTTTGAGATTAATTGAGTGTGTACCAGGAATTAGGCCTGAGGGAGAAGTGAGGAAGCTCAAGATTCATGAGGGTAGGTCAAGAGCCATGGCAGGTAAACAATCAGATCATCTCTATAAACGTGCCTACATGCTTCATTGGGATGGACTTTTAACACTTGAGTTAACGCTGGGACTAGATAGTTGATTTGTGCTTTAGAGCTAAAGGAATGCATCTCTTGGTAACTAGGAGAGGGAGTTGTAGTGAGGCTAGGGTTTTGCATCAGGAAATGGTATGAGTAGCCCATGTTCAACTATTTTGTTTTGACCAATTGAAATTTATGTACTTCAAGTTGCAGCAGCAATAATAAGATGTTATCTCTATTAGGCATTAATTCCCATGCTTACTCATGGTGGTTGTATTGGTTTTCAGATATTTCACTATATTTGTATGTGTGTTTTCATATACACAATATGTTATGGATTGATTCACAGTGGTTGCATGTATGTTTTTATTTCTAGTTTGTGTTTAATTTTTCCTTTCCATGTCAGCGACATATTGTGAATTGCTTTGCAATTAACTTCTAACATGTTATTATTTGTGTATGTCTGATAGGGTTTTATCTCACTAATCCCTCTCATGGCACACCCCTTATTATTCTTGTTCTAAATTGTTTGTACCTATTTATTTAGTTTTTCAATCTTCAGTTGATTTTTTTTCACGTTCTAGGCATTTCATTATTGTCCTCACTCTGAAAAAATTTCACTTTACAACCAAGAGCGAGAACATTTATGGTGGAATTCGAGCCCATATATCGGATGGGGCTCCTATCAAAACGGTGTGAGTTCTAATTGGGAATTCACACCAAGGATACCCCCTTTTTGTTGGCGATATATTCCAAACCGTAAACATGTAGCTTAATGGCAACAAGAAAACTTGTGAAGGTGAAATGTTGCAATGTGAATTGAAACCATAAATGAGAAATTATAATGTTATGATATGCGTCAATGTTGAAAACATTGGCATCAGGATAAAATAGGCAAGGGTGTTGTTAGTGTATATGAGTCACACATGATCAATTTACTCTTTCCATATGATTGATAAGGTCTTAGATAAATTTTTTATAGTGTTAAATAAAATTTGATCATTGATCAGTGTTTAGGTATTATTACCGCTCCCTTCATTTTCAAGGTCATAAAATTCCATCATGGTCATGCCATCACTCCTTGTGATAGGGCATCAAAAGAGTGCCTTGGTCATCATTTTGGTCATCAAATTATAATCATGCATATTAAAAAGGTTCAAAGTTCCAAATCATGGTTTCACATATGCATTTGGTGTCATCATTAGGTTAGGTCATCATAAGTCATGTAGTGAGTCATGCCATCACCTTGGTCACCATCATGGGAGTTAGTAATTAGGAAAAAAGTGTTCAAAAATATTCCAAAGGTAAATTTACCCTTCATGGAGATGTAACCTTGCCAAATAAAGTTATAAAGTTGCAATACACTACTTATTCACATCATTTCTCAAAAAGGACATGTGATGTCATACCATCATCACAAGAAAAATTCGACTTTCAAGCTATAAAGAGACCATACAAGAATTCAAAAACTTCATTTCATCTTCCTAGAGCTCTCATCCACCATTGAGTTTCACCTCAGCCTTCAAAACACTGATTTTTTCCATCATCAAAGCTTTTCCAGCAAGCACGCTGTGTTTTTTCCTGACACGATGTGCTTCTAGCCAGCACGCTGCATTTTTTAGTTTGGAGCTTAGAGGAATCCACAAAAAGGTTCATTCAGAAATATACAGGCTCCATAGCCTTTGGGAAATTAATTATAGCCTCTCATAAATCCTCATGCATTGATTTTCCTTTAGCAAATGATGAAATCCCTCTCCTACGGTTTTGTTTTTGCGCTTTTGGTTTTCTTGGTGTTTGCTTCAGTTTAGAGATAAATACCCTATTTTTCCTACCCTAGCACACTTTTAAAAACTTCATACACCTCACCCAACCATTTTCCATACTCATATCCTTCATTTCCATCATTTTCCCCAAAAACCCTAGCCCACACTGCGCATTTGCTAAATTTTTGGGTTGGGACTATGTTTTTTGTTTGTTCCCTTCTTTCCCTCACTCATTTCAAGAGACTCCACTTCCCATGTGTCCCTAAAATCTACCCCTACCCCCTAGAATTTTCTAAAAATTTCCCTAATACCTATCCCCTCCATTCCCTTCCCTAGACTAACAGCCCTTTCTCCACTATTTTCCCAATCCTAACCTACCCTTCCCTCCTATCAAACTAGGTTTTTTGTTATGCAAACCAACACCATTTCTAGTGAAAATAAAAGTATAAAAAAGGAGGGAATACCTCTAGATATGAGCCAAATAATATTTAGTATATCAATTCCTCATCGTTCATATCATCAAGAAGCCATTTGAAGATGTGGGTTGCCCAGGGTTTTTTGAGAAGATACAAGAGGTGGGTTTCCATACTAAATTGACCAGTATTTTTGCCACCAATTTTAAGAGGGATAAGACCACCATAACAGGGATGGACTTCATAATATCAAAATATGTCATTGCTTCAGCTATAGGTATCCCTAACCAAGGATAAATTTGGTTTAAGGGGGTGGATTTGGATATTGAAAACTACAAAATCTTCCTAAAACCACACTACAAAGATGCTCCCACTCATATGTTTCCGTTCGGAAAAAATTTAGATAGATATGCTCCTTTGATGAAGATGATAATGAAGTATTTTACTTGTGAAGGGAGGTTTTCTATGCTGTATCAGTATCACATCAGGTTGCTGATGCATTTTACTGTCATAAAACCTATAAACCTACCCCATTACTTATTCAGAAGCTTAGTCAAGATGACTGAGAAAGTGAAAAGCAAAGGGAGGGATCACCCAAAAAGTTTATTTCATCATGGTTTGTTCAAAATCATAGTTCTTCATCATCTTTCATAGATTAATATACTATGGGAGACATCCATGCAATCAGCTTCTCTTATGCCTGCCACTAGTCAACTTGACATTAAAAGCACTCCATTAGCACCATCTAGGCCACAGGAGGTTGGATAATCAAGTAGGCCATCAGTGACAAAGACAACTAGGGCATAGATTACAAAGACTTATAGCAAAGGTAAAAGATTGGTGTTTTCCCATGAAATAGCTAAGATGTTGTCTATGAATACTATCAGTGAAGAAAGAGTTCATCCTAGCACTCTGAGACCAGAGATATCAGGAGGTGAAGATGATGCATAATTGCATAATGAAGAGTAAGGACCCACTGATTTTGACATGGTTTACCTAGAAGAGCACAATGAAGACAAATTATTTGAAGAAATAATTAAATAAAAAGAGGCAGAAATCAGAGAACTTGGGGATGATCTTGCGAAGGCAAACTTCATAGTATCATTCTTGCAACAAGATAATAGGCAACTCAAAGTGAATCTATTGTTGCAAGGAAAACCTAAAGGAGATCATACATCATCCAACAATGAATATTTGGTGTCAGAGAAGGATAAGGTCAAGGCTATCATAAATTTGGAATAGCTAGAGGAAAAATAAGTTCTGGTACAACCAAGGAGGTGAAAGACAAGTGCAGTAGCTAGACAGGAAGGACAGGAAAATGAACCATCTCCTTCTCAAGTACACCAAAACCTAGATGACACTATAGCAGCTGAGATTGAGGAGGACAGATATTTTTGGTTTGGGATAATCAATGAACACCTTGAGAAGCTACTAAATAAGGCCAACGGAGATACAAGCCTTCATAGACACATGACAAGACATTATTTTACCAAAAACTTGATTTGCAAAATCAGGGTTAGAAACATGAAAAGAAGGCTTAAGAAAACCCTAATCAAGCTTAAAAATACAGATAATATTGATTTTATCTATGATGCATCTCTATTTTTCTAGGCCATGACTAAAAAATGAAGAAGCAGAAAATTTTGACAAGTTTTAGTCAATTTTGAATTTTGTGCTAATTCTGGCAATTTTGTTGCACAAAAGCACAGCATGGCGATGCTATGCTTCTTCTCATAGCATCCAAATGACAAATTGCATACATATATAGGTTTCTTTTAACCTATAAATTACATATATGGGCTTTTTTTTTCATTCCAGCTCTCTGTTTTGAAGAAAATTGCAAAAAACTAGCAATTTTTCATGCTTTTGCCACTATTCTGGACCCCACGCTGTGCTTCTGGAGTAGTCTTGGGAGATTAGATTTTTAGGTGCCTTGGAGGTGGATTTTTGTAGGCTTTAAGATTTAGTGGTATTCTACACCTCCTCATATATCTTCACCAATCATCAGTTGAGCTCAGAGATCAATAAAAGACACCAAAACCACTCCTCAAAGACCACGTTGTGCTTCTACTAGACCACGTTGTGCTTCTGTGGGAAAGCCAGATTTTGAGTTTTTCTTGTTCAAAGTCAACTTTTATGGATGTGATTTTTCTCTCAATGAATTTACATGATGTAATTAATTTTTCTAGTAATGGTTAGAGTAATTTCCTTGTAATTTTATGTTTTTAGAGTCAACTAAGTCAGTTAACTCTAAACAGGGAATTTCTTTCTAACCTCCCTAGGTTTTGGCATGGTTAGAGAGAATCTTGTAATCAATTTTTATGATGATGGATTCAACCCCTGATAGAGGAAATGTGGTTTCTCGTCTATATGTAGCCTAATTTAATTCAAATGAAATTTTGGATACTTGAGAGTCAGAGGTTTGGAGCTAGTGTACACCATTTTTGCAATAATATAACATGCAGTTGTAGCTATGATCTTCTGATTTCTATGGTATGCCTATTGACAATTTTTTTCCTCCATTTTATTATCAAATTGAATATTTACTTCTTCTTACTACCATTATCATGCTTTCATAAAATTATCTCATTAGTTTTTAAGAAGAATTCATAGTTTAATGCTCTGTTTAAATGAGATTTTCATGTTTGTGTTCCATCTCTTCTAATAAATAAAATCATAGCATTATGATCATTTTTATCTTTCTTACTCAACCCTATACCAAAAATCACAACTTAATTACGTCACTAATCATACCTACCTTTCCCCATCTTATCCCTACAACTGATCATTTGAAACCCTGACCTAGTTCCTAGACCTATGATCCTGATCCAACAAAACCATAAAATCAAACCCTAGTGAGTTGAATAACTATCCTAAGATCTATTTTTCTCTCGAGTCACTTCATTGGTTTTGAGATTGTAGAGATACCCCTCTCTAATTTTTTAGGGACAGCTACCAAATCCAAAGTTGTTCTGAGGTTTCCTCCTTCGATCTCCTTTCTCAGCCATGGGAAAATGAGGAGCGCTAACATTTTGGAGTTGTTGCCGAGGAGCAAGTTTCAAATCTTCCCTGGGGATTTTCTTACAATTTCGTTGAGACTAGGCCTATGGGTGACAAGTCCTAGCTTTCAAAAGAGGTTGATTCATTTTTTAAGAGCCAAAGTGCAAATTCAAAAGAACACTGGCTCCCAAAAGGTCCAATCTTGATCTGAATCCTCCATCACCAGTTGAAGACCATGAAAGGATATTGAGGAAGCAAATATCTTTACCTTATCAAATTGAAACAAGCACATAGTCATTGGTAAGATCCATATCCCTGCCTATAGATTTGACTGCACTTGAAGACTTACCCTTTGATATCAAATTTTAGATTTACTTGTTTAAGTCTAAATCAAAATCTTTCCTTTTTGAAATATAATTTGATCCCATTAAATTTGAATTAAGCTTTCCATCATTAGAGTATTCATCTACTGAATTTGATAGGAAATTTTGGTCTCATCTTCATAAACTTCAGAAATTGGTCAATCACCTACAGTTTACCTCTGAAAAAGCTTACATTCAATATCAACAAGAACTTTTGTCTGCTGCTAGATCTACACCTATACCTCCTCATTCATCTCCTCCATCATCATCCACTTCTCATCCACTACTTCCTCCAAAATCATCTCTTCCATCAACATCCCCTATTTTTATTCCCACACAACCTTCTGCAACAGTCATGGCAATATTTTCTCCTCTAGTGTTGCCTCCTGCACTTACTGATTTTCCTCAAGGTTATGGTTAGAGACTAACTTTTTTTGATGGGAAAATAGAAGTCACAACTCAACAGCAAACAGTCAAAGTGACTGATTCTATTGATCTTGAGGAGATTGATAATGATGATGCCAAGATCCATGTAATAGCCCAGAATTTTTCGTGATATGTTAAGAACTATTTTCGTAATTTAACAGAAAATTTAGTAGCCAATCTCAAACAGTTGATAGACTTATTTTTAGCCAAATGGGAAGAGAAGAATAATCATCTTCAAATTATGGACGAATATAATGCTTTGAAAAGAAATCCAAGTGAATATGTGCAATACTTCACTATTAGATTCAACAGGGTATAAAACTCTATTCCAAATGAAATCAAGCCTCCTCTTGGCTTGGCATTAGTTCATTATCCTCATTCCTTTGATCTCGACATGGCCTATTAGTTGAGGAAGATGAGTCCTACAACTATTGAATAAATGAAAAGTAATGCCATGAGTGTTGAAGGAAACTTTTTGATTAAGGAATTGAAGACGAAAACAGAAAAACGGGTCACAATCAAAGAGGAGGCTTCCACTTCTTCGAAGGGTAAGCTTGACACTTTAATCAATAAAATGGAGAATATGATGTATAAGATGATAATATCAGATATAGAATTAGAAAATAAAATCAGAAATCCTAATTTCAGAGGTAAACAACAACAACCTCAGTTTAGAATCAAACAAAGAGAGCAAAGAGGTCAAGATCAAAAAGCACAACATCATATTTGTACTCCACTTCAATATAATTATGCACAAAGACTTGATGAATAAAAAAATTCTTAGAAGAAAATCACATTTTTTACAAAGATAAGCAACCTATTTTCTTAACTAAAGATGATGAATATTCTCAAGAACCTTATCAACTTGATGATCAACAATTTTTTCTCTTCAATGATGATATGTTGGCAATACAAACAGAGGATTATCAAAGAGGTTACCAAAATTCCCTTAGCTCAGTGCAAAGGCAATATATTTTGAGGAACAAGAATGTGACTATTACTTTAAATCAGAAGAGGCCAACTTCTCAAAAATATAAGCCTCCCAAAGAACTGACCTCTACAAATCAGGATACAAATCAGTCAAAAAATTAGAAAAAAAGAAAAGGAAGTTGCTGCCACTAATCAGGGAAAGAAATAATGAAGCATCCACCAGTACTCCAAAAAAATACAAAGAGGATTAAGCTAGAGGACAAAGAAAGGAGATTCCCGCTAGAGAACAACCTGGAAAGAAGGATATGACATCCAAAGAGGTAAAAAAGCATCCTAATCTATTTATTCTTGAAAATGAGATCTCCAAATTGAAAGTTTCAATTCCTTTGACTGAATTGATTAAGAATGATCAATATAAGTTCCATGTAGCCAAAATTCTTAAGGTCAACCAAATTTCTGATATGGTGAATGTTAGTGATGACCACCTTGAGCTTTTGTTTGGCCCTACCATAGATGGAAACTTAGAAGACGGTGAAGTCCCACCTTTTTACCTCAATCTTAATATCCATGACCTCACCCTTCACAATGTTATGCTAGACTCCGGAGCTTCCCACAATCTAATTCCCAAATCCATCATGGACAAGTTAGGATCGGATATTACCCACCCATATCATGACCTTTACTCCTTTCAATTGGGAAGGGTTAGGTGTCTCGGTCTCATCAAATATTTGTAGTATCTCTAGATCAAATTCCAGCAAAGAATGTTATGATGGATGTAGTTGTAGCTGACATATCTCTGAGGTATGGGATGTTGCTCATGATCATGGGGATCAAAACTTAAAGGCACTTTGCATCTTGATTTTTATTATGCTACTATACCGGTGTTCCGCCAACTCATAAAATTAAACCTGGAAACCAAGATGAAATATATGATTAGTAGCAAGGAGAAACCAAATTATCACCCAATACATGATGTACATACATATTTAGAATATTTTATTTTGTATAATGATGATAGTTCAACTGAGTTAGAAATTCAGATATAATAAAATGTAGAAATTTTAGAAGTTTCAGATAGTGTTCAAGAAGTTTAAAATGCAAAAAAATAGGAATAGGGTGTAAGTGACTTGCAGCCAAGTACATCAGTTGAAAGGAAAATGTAATCAGTGAATGGGATAGAGCATATTCAGACAGTGGATCATTCTCAAACAAATAATAAAAATCCATCGTCCAAATTTGATCTTCCAGACGAATAAAATGGTCTATGGATCATGTATTTTGATGGGGCCTTAGGTAAGGATGGAGCTAGAATTGGAATTTGGATCCATGGTCCTATGAATCAAACATGTTATATTCCTCCTAATGTCAG
This sequence comes from Pinus albicaulis, assembly GCA_034641835.2. Taxonomy (NCBI): domain Eukaryota; kingdom Viridiplantae; phylum Streptophyta; class Pinopsida; order Pinales; family Pinaceae; genus Pinus; species Pinus albicaulis. The sequence goes on from CM076579.1 coordinate 641,773,118, forward strand.
GTTATGTTCATACAAACTAGCCTTTGATTGTTCTAATAATGAAGTGCAATATGAAGCTTTGATAACCAATCTTAATATTCTTAAGAAGATAGGTGCTAAAAGTATTTCAGTTTATGGAGACTTTGAATTAATAATCAAAAAAGTTAAAGGGGAATACCAGGCCAAACATCCAAGGATGCGAGCATATCACAATGTTGTGTTAGATATTCTTAAGGCTTTTTCTAAGTATAATTTTATCATTGATTCCAAGAAATCAAAATTGCATAGTTGATTCTCTTGCCACTGCAGCAAGTATGTTCAAAATTCTGGTATATTCCAACAAGAAGTATGAAAACAATGTCAAACATCACCCTACTGTTCCGAATAATCTATGGTATTGGCAAGTTTTTCAGGATGACAAGAAAATCAATATTTTTTTTCAAATGGAGGAAGAATTTTCCACTTCTCAAATTGATGATATATTTCATGAAGATGATCAAGAAATTCGTGAAACAGAAATGGAGGTATGACAACTGAAGTATAAATCAATTCCAAGAGGTCTTGTACCCTTGGAAGAGCTCTTTGATCATGATGTTGTTGCACAGAAGCCGACAATGGTGCCCACTGAAGAAGGAGTAAAAGACATCAATATTGGCACACTCTAGAAGCCAAAGATGGCAAAATTGTCAAAGCCCTTGACTCCATAAATGAAATATAAATATTCAACATATGACCAAGTTTGGTGATCTTTTGCATGGGAGTATGCAGATTTGAAGGTGTATGAAAAAAGCATAATTCCGCACACCATTCCTATCAAGCTCGATCATAATCCTTTCTGTCAGAAGCTCAGAAGGATCAATCTAAAGTTGCTTCCGTCTATTGAAAAAGAGGTAAACTGATTGTATACTGCTAGTATCTTTTTTCGTCTTTGATTTTCCTATTGGATATCGAATCTAGTTATGGTCAGGAAAAATATAGGTGAGATTCGCCTATGCATTGATTTCCTTAATTTGAATAAAGTGTCCTTTAAGGAAAATCATCCTCTTCCAAAGATGGATCACATCCTACAGAGGGTGGTTGGTTCTTCCAGAATGTCATTACTTGATGGGTATTCAGGGTATAACCAGATCTTGGTTCATCTGGATGACCAAGAGAAGACAACCTTCACAACACCTTGGGGTACATTTATGTATTCTAAGATGCCTTTTGGGCTGAAAAATGCAGGAGAAAAATTTTAGCGAGTAATGGATATTGATTTTTCTAATGAGAAAGATGTGTTTTTGGTTATTTACCTTGATGATATAATAGTTTTTTCCTAGTCAAATGAAGATCATTTGCATCATTTGGGGAGAGTTTTCCAAAAGTGAAAAAAATTTAGCATATCACTGAATCCAAAGAAGAGTTGGTTTGCCATGGAAGAGGGAAAATTACTTGGTCATATCGTATCTAAGGATGGAATATGCATTGATCCCTCAAGGATTGAGGCAATCCAGTAATTGGATTTCCCTAGAAACAAGAAAAAATTCAGTCTTTTAATGGTAATATCAACTTTTTGAGAAGGTTCATTCCTAACCTTGTTGAAAATTTGAGGGAGATGAATAACATGTTGAAGAAGAACAAAAAGGTGAAATGGTCTGAGGATGTAAGAAAATCTTTCAACCAAGTAAATTTTTCATTTTATCATGCTCCTATCTTAATTAGTCTGGATTACACAATGTATTTTATTACTTTTTCATTTGCTTCTGAACATACATTGGTTTTTGTCCTCATGCAGAAAAAATATCAAAAAACATAGAATCCTATTTCTTTCTTCAGTATACCAATAAGGGATGCAGCATTAAGGTATAATATCATTGAGAAACAAGCATTAGCACTAGTGAAGGCTTTCATTCTTGTATTGTTTCCTTTGTTCCAAATGTTGCTGTGAAGGATGTGTTGATGCAGAATGATCCTGAAGGTAGGCACGGTAAGTGGATAGCTGCAATGTTGGAGTATGACCTGGAAATTAAACCCATGAATCTAGTCAAAGGACAAGGTTTGGCTAAGCTTATGTTAGAGTCCAACTTACATGGCTTGGACATCAACCTCATTGCTGCACTTTCTGAGGAAGAAGTGGTTGATTCATTCCCTCATGTATCTCAGGTTTTTACTTCATCTCCTTGGTATTAAAATATAGTCTATGTGATTCAACATTTGAATCCTCCACCAGATGTGTCGAAGATTAAAGGTAGATCATTGAAGTTGAAAGCTTCAAAATATTGTATTCTAGAAAATGCTTTATTTTGGAAGGATCCGAGAAGAGTTTTACTGAATTACTTAGTTGAAAGTGAAACAAAAGAAGTGATGAATGATTCCCACAAAGGTTATTGTGGCGGTCATATTTTTTGGAAGACCACGGAAAACAAGATATTGAGGGCTAGCTTTTATTGGCCAAGTTTGTTTTCTGATGTTTACAAAATTGTCATGAGTTGTCATGAGTGCCAAATTTTTTAGGGAAAGAGAAAGTTGTTACCACTACCCTTACAGCCAATTTCAGTCCAATCACCCTTTTAGCAGTGGGGTCTTGACTTCATCGATGAGATCCACCCTCCATCCTCAGCACATCACAAGTGGATGCTTACAGCCATCGATTATTTCATGAATTGGATCGATTCCATCACCACAAGACAAGCCATGGACACGGTAATAATTTAGTTTATTGAGAGTAATATCTTGTCCCATTTTAGTTGTCCATGGAAAATCATCATCGATAATGCATCAACCTTTAAATCCAAGAAGATGATTGATTTATTTCGCAAATACCACATAAATCTCGCGAATTCAACAACATATTACCCGCAAGGTAATGGGCTGGAAAAATCATTGAACAAATCATTGGTAAACATCATCAAGAAGCTACTAGAATATAACAAAAATAATTGGCACAAAAAGTTGATCAATGCTCTTTGGGCGGATAGAGTGAGCACCAATAAATCCATAGGTATGTCAAATTTTCAACTGGTTTATGGAGTAGACATTGTTTTTCCAACTTCCTTGCAGTCCCGGTGATGAAGATCCTACAAGAGGTTGAGAGTGAACCAAATGATATTCAACGGAGAATCAATCAAATGATTCAATTGTAGAAATCTTGAGAGGAAGTGTTTCAGAATACGTCAAAGCTTCAGGAAAAGATCAAGAATATTTATGACAGAATAAAAAAGGCCGATGATTTCATTATGGGAGATTTTTTTCTTCGATGGGATGCCCGGAATGAGGAGAAAGGAAAGCACGGTAAGTTTGATAATTTGTGGAAAGGACCATACAAGATCTTGGCTTTCAAAGGGAAAAAATCATATATGTTAAAAGATCTTGATGGCCAAGTGCTTCCAGGAGGATCGGTCAATGGTAGACTCCTCAAGAATTATCTTACCTGATTTTTACAAAAACTTTTCATTTCCATTGTAAATAACATTTTAATTTTTCTGCCACAGTGTGAAAGAGTTGTCACAGAATTTTGAAGCCTGAGGAGAAGGCCATAAGGCTTCTACGATCAGTTGTTTTTTTCTTTCTAAATTTTTAAATTCAAGTCAATTTTAGTTTTTCTTGAATTTATTCAGTTAGTTATTTTAGTGTCAAGTTCTTTTTATTTGACTCTATTTCCCAATGGATGAGGCTACCTAGTCTACGGTGTTTTTGACACCTCCTAAAGGAGCCAATGTTAGTGTCTATGAGTCACCAGTGATCAAATGTACTCTTTCCATATGATTTATAGGGTCTTAGGTCAAATTTTTATAGTTTCAAATAAAATTTGATCAATGATCAGTGTCTAGGTATTATTACTGCTCCCTTCACTTTTAAGGTCATAAAATTCCATCATGGTTATGTCATCAATCCTTTTTATAGGGCATAAAAATAGTGCATTGGTCATCAAATTATAATCAAGCATACTACAAAGGTTCAAAGTTCCAAATCATGGTTTCACATATGCATTTGGTGTCATCATTAGGTCAGGTCATCATAAGTCATGTAGGGAGTCATGCCATCACCTTAGGCACCATCATGGGAGTTAGTAATTAGGGAAAAAGTGTTCAAAAATATTCCAAACGTACATTTACCCTTCATGGAGATGTAACCTTTCCAAATAAAGTTATAAAGCTGCAGTACACTACTTCACCACATCATTTCTCAAAAAGGACATGTGATGGCATACCATCATCAAAATAAAAAGTCAACTTTCAAGCTATAAAGAGACCATACAAGCATTAAAACACTTCATTTCATCTTCCTAGAGCTCTCATCCACCATTTATTTTCACCTCGGCCTTCAAAACTCTGATTTTTTCCATCATCAAGCCTTTTTCAGCAAGCACGCTGTCTTTTCACATAGCACATTGCGCTTATGGCCAGCAGACTACTTTTTTGAGTTTGGAGCTTAGAGGAAGCCACAAAAGGGTTCATTCAACAATCTACGGGTTCCAGAGACTCTCAACAAGTAAGTATAGCCTCTCATCAATCCTCATGCAATGATTTTCCTTTAAAAAATGATGAAATCCCTCTCCTAGGTTTTTTCATTACACTTTTGGTTTTCTTGGTGTTTGCTTCAGTTCAAATAGAAATACCCTATTTTTCCTGACGTAACACCCATATACACACTTCATACACCTCCCCCAACCATTTGGTTACTCATCTCCTTCATTTCCATCATTTTCCCCCAAAACCCTATCCCATGATGCTGTTTTTCTAAATTTATGGGTTAGGACTGTGTTTTTGGTTTTTTCCCTTTTTTCCCTCACTCATTTCAAGATATTCCACTTCCCATGTGTCCCTAAAATCTACCCCTAACCCTTGGAATTTTCCTACAAATTTCCCTAATCCCTATCCCCTCCATTCCCTTCCCTATACTAGCTACCCTTTTTCCCTTATTTTCCCAATCCTACCCTACCCTTCCCTCCTATCAAACTAGTGTTTTATTATGAAAACCAACACCATGGCGAGTGAAAAGAAAAATTATAAAAAAGGAGGGAATATCTCTAGATATGAGCCAACTCATATGTAGGATATCAATGCCTCGTCATTCATCAAGAAGTCATTTGAAGATGTGGGTTGCCTAGGGTTTTGTGATAAGATACAAGAGGTGGATTTCCATCCTAAATTCGCCAATCTTTTTTCCACCAATTTCAAGAGGGATAAGACCACCATAGCAGGTATGGACTTCATAATCTCAGCATATGTCATAGCTTCAGCTACAGGTATCCTTAACCAAGGATAAATTTGGTTTAAGGGGATGGATTTGGATATTGAAAACTACAAAGTCTTCCTGAAATGACAGTACAAAGATTCTCCCACTCATTCTTTCCTTTCAGAAAATTGTTAGATAGATATGCTCCTTTTATGAATATGATAATGAAGTATTTTACTTGTGAAGGGAGGTTTTCTAGGTTTTATCAGTATCACATCATGTTTTTTATGCATCTTACTGCCATAAAACCTTTAAACCTACCCCATTAATTATAAGCCTCGTCAAGATGACTGAGAAAGTGCAAAGCAAAGGGAGAGATCACCAGGAAAGTTTATTTCATCATGGTTTGGTCAAAATAATAGTTCTTCATAAGCCTTTCACAGATTAATATACCATGGGAGACATTCATGCAATCAGTTGCTCTTATGTCTACCACTAATCAACCTAAAAATCAAAGGACTACATTAGCACCATCTAGGCCATAGGAGGTCAACTCATTGAGTAGGGACATCGGTGACAAAGAAACCTATGGCAGAGATTACAAAGACTTATACCAGAGGTAAAAAGACTGGTCTTTTCCCCTAAAACAGCTAAGATGCTGATAGCTATCAGTAAAGAAATATTCCAACCTAGCACTATGAGATAAGAGATATCAGGAGGTTAAGATGATGCACCATTGCATAATGAAGATCAAGGACCCACTGATTTTGACATGGCTGGCCTAGAAGAGCACAATTAAGAAAAATCAACTAAAGAAATAATTAAATAAAATGAGGCATAAATCAGAGAACTCGGGGATGATCTTGCCAAGGAAAGCTTCATAGTATCCTTCTTGCAACAAGAGAATAGGCGGCTCAAATTGAATATTTTTTTGCAAAGAAAAACTAAAGGAGATCATCCCTCATCCAATAAGGCAAATTTGGTGGCAGAGAAGGATAAGGGCAAGGCTATCATAGATGTATAATAGCTAGAGGAAAAATAAGTTTAGGTACATCCAAGGAGACAAAAAACAAGAGCAGTAGCTAGACAAGATGGACATGAAAGTAAACCATCTCCTCGTTAAGTACACCAAAACCTAGATGACACTATAGAAGTTGAGATTGAGGAGGACAGAGATTTTTGGCTTGGGATAATCAATGAACACCTGGAGAAGATACTAAATAAGGCCAACAGATATACAAACCTTCAAAGACACATGGCAAGACATTATTACACCAAAAACTTGATTTATAAAATGAGGGTTAGGAACATGAAAACAAGGCTTAAGAAAACCATAATCAAGAATAAAAAGAGAGATAATCTTGATTTGCTTGCTAATTCATCTCTATTTGTCTAGGCCATGGCTTAAAAATGAATAAGTAGAAATTTTTGACAAGTTTTGGTCATTTTTGAATTTTTGTGCTAATTCTGGCAATTTTGTTTCACAGAAGTGTAGTGTGGCCACGTTGCGCTTCTTCTCAGAGCATCCAAATGACGAATGGAATACATAACCAGGTTTATTTTTACCTCTATATTATAGATATGTTCTTGGTATTTCATGCCAGCACTCAATTTTGAAGAAAAAGGAAAAAATAGAAATTTTTCATGTTTTTGCCATTATTCTCGACCCCATGCTACGCTTCTGGAGTAGTCTTGGGAGATTGAATTTTTAGGTGCCTTGGACGTGGATTTTTGCAGGCTTCAAGCTTCAATGGTATTCTACACATCCTCATCTATCTTCTCCAACCATCATTTCACCTCATAGATCAATAAAAGTCATAAAAATAACTCCTCAAAGACCACATTGTGCTTCTTCTAGACAACATTGCGCTTCTGTGGGAAAGCCAGATTTCGAGTTTTTCTTGGTCAAATTCAACTTTTATGGATGTAATTTGTCTCTTAATGATTTTACATGATGTAATTAAATTTTATAATAATTTTTAGAGTAATTTCCTTGTAATTTAATGCTTTTAGAATCAACTAAGTCAATTAAGTCTAAACAGGGAATTGCTTTCTAACCTCCATAGGTTTTGGCATGGTTAGAGGGAATCTCGTAATAAATTCCTATGATGATGGGTTCGACCCCTAAGAGGGCTAATGTGGTTTCTAATCTATATTTATCCTAATTGAAGTCAAATTAAAGGTTGGATACTTGAGAGTTAAAGGTTTGGAGCTAGTGTACACCATTTTTACAGTGATATAACACGTAGTTGCAACTAGCATATTGGGATCCCTGTGGTATGCTTATTGACTGTTTTTCCTCTGTTTTATTATCAAATTTAATATGTACTTCTTCTTACTACCATTATCATGCTTTCATATGATTATCTCATTAGTTTTAAAGCAGAATTCATAGTTTTATGCTTTGTTTAGATGAGATTTCATGTTTTTGTTCCATCTCTTCTAATAAATGAATTCATAGTCTTATGCTCATTTTTATCTTTCTTAATCAACCCTATACCAAAAATTACAACCCAATTGTGTCAGTAATCATATCTACCTTGCCCCATCTTATCCCTGCAACTTATCATTTGAAACCCTGACTTAGTTCCTAGACCTATTATCTTGATCCAGCAAAACCCTAAAATCAAACCCTAGTGAGCTGAATATCTAGCCTAAGATCTATTTTTCTCTCCAGACACTTCAGTATTTGTGATATTGTAGAGAGAGACCTCTCTAATTTGGTAGGGCTAGCTACCAAGTCCAAAGTTGGTTTGAGGTTACCTCCTTTGGTCTCCTTTCTCGACCTTGGGAAACTAAGGAGCACTAACAAGTGCGAAAAACCAAATAATCATAAAAATTGGGGAAAAATCTATAAAAAAAACAGCAAACATCGCCAAAATTAAGATACCATAAAAATATTTGTAAAAATAGGCAAACATTGGCTAGGCCAAAAAATCGTAATTTTGAGATAAAATCAGGATGTTATCGAGATGTTCACAACACTGATATGCATGATTGTGTTATTTGGAAAATCAGAATGTATACCACCTGTATGTTAGTTATCTTTCCTGTCAATCTCGATATTGTGGACCCATATTGTATGAATGCATGATGTACATAGATGTTTTTTTATTTTAATGATAATGTGCATATGGATTATTATGTAAATTATTGTGGAAAGAGTGCTAAAAGATAATTTCACATGCGAGATGGTTGTGGAAATTTGTGAAAGGCTAGGAGGCCTTGGGTTGATAGTGGTTGCCTACCTAAAGGATTTGATCGTGCTTTCCTACCCGGTTTTCCTCTCCCTAGAGATAATATGGTCTCAATAAGGGAAAAGAGTTGGCCGATATGGTAAGGGTGGGGGGATCTTGAGGCAATTCTGTTGATTTTGAGCCTATTAGAGGAAGCCCAAAATTCCTCATAAGCGATATTTTTTCAGAGGAATAGGTAGGATGCTACTGAGATGAATCCTATATTGCACCCTATGTGGTCATTATAATTCTTAAGTTGGTTGGCCAGTGGAATTCCAGACTGGACCTAATATGATGTCCGTGAGAGAATTGTTTAGATATGAAAATGACTCAAACTATTTGTGGAAACTAGTCCCCATTGGTTGGGAGGAGAATTCTTTTTCCACTATGGTTTTCATAGAAGAAAAAATTAACTAATCATTTATGTTTTTTGTTGAAAATGAATTTTCTATATAATTGTCTAAATATTTTATGAACATATTGACAGGAAAGGAGCGTAGTGCTCAAAAAGGAATTAGTGAAAGTGATTTCCTTATTATATTACCAATCTTGTAGATGTATTTAGTAGGGGCTAAGACAGAATACACTTGATTCAATTATTGATTTTTTGGATTATTAGACAGTTAGGTGCTCTCTAAGTACTTTTAGAAGTATTGTGTGGATGCCTTTAGCGGGAGTTAAGAGAAGTATGCACACGGTGCAGTGATTTATCATTTTGATGATTAGAGGGTTGGTTCTCGTTGGGTACTTATGGAAGTACTATGGTTAAAATATCAACTGATATTGCATAATTGAATGATAGTTAAAAGTATTTTCATTTTAATGAAACTGTTGCGAATAATGTGATTATGTTGGAGTTTTTATTCATATATTACAAGGTGTTTTCCATGAAGTGTGGATGGGTTGTCAAACCATTCTTAGAAAACTTACATAAAAGTGACCATGACTTTCAAGAGTAATTGGTAAGTAATGGTAAGTTGATATAGAAATTTTATTTTTTATTTTATGAATTTGAATAATGGCTAGGTGATGGAAAGTAGAAATTACATTTTTTGCACTTGTAAATTCTTATGATTATTGATAAATATTATTATTTTTTCTTGCTTATTGATATTTCCTAGAAATAAAATCCTTCATTTAAAAGGGAAAGGTTTCTCTTTTGGTTGTTTAGATAATTATATCATCAGTAAAAGTTATTGATAAACACCTAGGATGGTTTGTTCTTCAAGGAGGGAGTATGTAATATCCCTATAAACTGCATTTACGTTGACATTCACAATGGAATTGATTATTTTTAGCATGTTTAATGAAATGGTTGAAAACAAATAACCATTTTGATTTAGTTGGAAACTAATTTGAATCAAATAAAGAAAATGATAACTCATTGAGATAAAGAAATTTTTACAATTTCTTTAAATTCATTCATAAACTGGAAAATCAACCTTCATCTTCATCTACTAGAGTTTTCATCATGTGAAGTCTCGAGGCATTGATCATCACAACTTTGGTGAGGAATGTTGTGGCTCCAACAAAAGGTATTCCTAAACATGAGGTATGCACATGGGACTTCATGGTTATTTCACAGAAAATATAAGTAACCATGACTTTCTTTGGAAATAAATTGCATGTATTTTGTTCAAGGAATGATAGGTTATTTTATTAATTGAAAATATTACTCTAGACTCTTGAAAGTTGCAGGGATTTTTGGGTAGAGGAATTAATTATTTCATTGAAAGGTTCTGCATGTTTTCTATGAAATAATTTTCTAAAAACATGTATGAGAACTTTATGTATATTAAAAATAAATAAACCATGTTGTTTTATTAAAAATAAAATATTGCAGTGATGTTGTTTCTCTTGAAAATAGAATGTGGTTCTGCATGTTTTCTATGCAACAATTTTCTAAAAACATGCATGAGAACTTTATGTATATTAAAAATAAATAAACCATGTTGTTTTATTAAAAAATATATATTGCAGTGATGTTGATTCTCTTGAAAATAGAATGCACGTGAATCTTACACACAAACATATTTAAGAATTTATATTACTTTTCATAAATAATGTGTGTGAACTTTCCATGGTAAAAGATAAAGAAACCATATTACTTATTGAAAGAAAATTTCATGGTAAAAGATAAAGAAATCATTTTACTTTACTGAAAGAAAAATTGCATGATAAAAGATAAGTTAGGGATGTTTTTTTCTTGGAAATAAAACACAGGTGAAACATCACGCAAAAATATTAAACAAATCATGATATTTGTCATGAAAATAATGTATGTAAACTTTTCCCCCCGATCGGGGTGTCAGACTGATGATTCAGGTCGTGTGTATCCACGTGGTGGATATCTTATAGTACCTTGTTTGGTTATTATGGAGGTAGTCCTCTGACGGCAGGTCTCCACTTCTCACATTAAATTGCATGCATCAGCCAGTTCATCTCCACTACCGACTGTCAGATGATTTAATGCAGGGTTCTGTGTGGTGGATGAGACGTTTCTTTTCTTTTTTCATTGTCATTACCACTTACTCCTTGTTCAGCTCTGGCATTGGTGTTATTCAGTAGGCGAAACCTCCAGTTTCGACGCGCAATCTTCGCAGACAGGGTGAACATAGATCGTGGTATGTCATGGCAATTCTTCCTTTCATGCTCTGTCTTCGCTTCTCGTTTCTATCTCTATTATTTTTGTTTACTACAGACCTTCTTCTCTAGTTAAAGGATTACTATAATGTTTTTTATAGTTGGCTTTTTAAAAGGAATATGGGATTTGAACTTATTGACCCTCAGTTTTGCAGTCTCCCTGGTTTATTCACACCCTGGCTTTGTCTTCGTCTTTTCTTTCTCTATAATTTTCAGGGTTGTCAACTCTCTTCTGAACCATGGTTTCAGTGGTTCCTGCTTCTTCTATCTGGGTTGATGGTTAGCAGTCTTTCCTTTTCATTAGTTATTATTCAACCTTCTCATGGGCCTTTCTCTGATTTCGGTAATCCCTATCTGCTCTGCATATTTTCTGGGTTTTTTCCACTGCGCCTTGGTCACTTTTTCAATGTTGGGGTAATGTTCTTTGCCCGGTTTACCGGTCTTGGTTTCATGAGCAGGCAAGGTCTTTGTTTTTTTCTCTTTTGGCACTAGAATGGTTTCGGTTGTTTTCTTTCCCACTGCTGTGGGCTCTGTCTCAGTTACAGGCTCTGTTCTTATATCTTCTGTGCAGTGCACTTTTTTTTTTCCGCGATTATGGATTAGTATTCTCTGTGATTTTATTATGGGCTATTTCTTTGTTAACATGCATGCCAAACTTCACTGTAAGGCTCTTCCGTGCTTATGGATTAATATTTTATGTGATTTTATTCTGGGTTGTTTCCTCATTAACATGCATGCCAATATTTGCTGTAAGGCTCTGCGCGCTGGGCTCGTTGCAAAGGACATAGCTTCATTTTTATTCTATCATGTCTCTAACTTAATTCTAGCCATAGGCTTCCATTCAACACATTTTAATTCCAGTATGGTTAAAGGGAAAACCATGAAGGTGAATCGGGGTAGGCAGCCTCACCCAACGGCTGGTAGGAGCAGGAGGGGTAGGAAGTCTAATGTAGAAGTGTTGCAATATCTTGCTCAGGTATATGAATCAAGGAATCTAGCTAATATTAAAACAAAAATTCACGGGTGGGAAGTTCAATCAGACAATGAGGATGAGGACTTGGAAGCTCAGTTTGCTCAAATGGATTTTATAACTGATCTAGGCAGTACTTGGGGTCATGTTTCTCTTTTTCAACAGTCAGTGAAGACTTACTGGAAGATGAAATGTCTTCTTGCCAAGGCTATGGCATGTCAAGAGGAAAAGAGTCTCAATTTGTCAATCATGTTTGAACTGCAACAAATTAAGACAGATATGCATGCCATGTTCAAAGCTCAGACACAATTGAATGATAGGGTTAGTAAGATTGAAAATTAGTTGCAACACACCCAAAGTAGTCCGCAGGTGTTGGGAACCACTGCTAATGCTCCTATTTCGATGGATCTTTCTGGTTAACTTTTTCAGATTTCTACAATTTTAAACTTTTTTAGTTTAACTACTTGTTTAATTTGTAAGTATTATGGATATGCTGCAGCTTTTAATGTTGTATGTATCAAGATAAGAAGATTTTGTTTCTGGTATACTTTTAACTCGATGCGGTGGCCAACAGACCTGGTTTCCAATGGGCAGGTTGAGGTCACTGTATTTGCTCATTTTTGTATGACAAACTGCCCTATATTTTTTGGATAATCAAAAGGTACTATGAAGCTTACAAAAAAAAAATGTATGTAAACTTTTCTTATGAAAAGGGAAAGAAAATAAGTTTTATCATTAAATAAAAGATTGTCATGAAATTATGTGAGAATAATAGATTATTAATTTCCTTGGAAATATTACCATGATTCATATAAACTCTTAATAGGAATATGTGCACAATAATAATATCCATTATATTGGAATTCTTGAAATAAATTTCTATGTTAATTCTTGAAAATAAAATATCAATTTCATGCATCATTGTATTATATTTCGAAGTGAAATGTCTTTGCATACATTATCAGATTCTTGGAAAAGAGAAAAGTTAATTAGATTAATTTTCTTGGAAAGGTTTTCATGGATCTATATGCATATATTACCCATGTTGTTTATTTAAAAGCTGCAATTATTTGAGTGCAGAAAGACTTACATGGGATTTTTGTGCATGAATTGATGAAAAATAAATATTTTTTTCTTAAAAGATGCATATGAACCTTGTTCATACAAGAACAAGAATGCATACTTGTTTCTTGAAAAGTTTATGTGCATTAAAGTAAGAGTCATTGTGTTATAAAAAAAAAACATGTTGCATGCACAAAAGGGTAGTCATTGTGATATACAAAATATGTTATTGTATGTAGATAAAGAATGCATACTTGTTTCTTGAAAATATTATGTGCATTGAAGTAAGAGTCATTGCGTTATAAAAAATACACATGTTACATGCACAAAAGGGTAGTCATTGTGATATACAAAATATTTTATTGTGTCTAGATAAAGAAATTTATCATGTTAATTTTCTCGAAAAAGATAATCTCTTGAACACATTGCCTAGCTAGCTAAATTTTGTTAACATCTTTTTTTGGATGCATAAAAGGTTAAGTTAACCTTGTTATTGTTGTTTGGTTTTTATGCATAAAATATATTTATTTATAGTAATTTCTTGAAAGGGAATCATGAGAAACTTGCATGTAAAAAGATTGAAAAAAAGATTATATTAACTTCCTTTTGAAAAAGAAGTATGAATTTGTTTACATTAAAATAATAGTTAATGATGGTGAATTCTAAATAAGGGAATATGTGTTGGGTAGATTAAATAATAGCTATTATGATATGATTTTGCATACACAAATAATAGTCATTGTGTTATAGAGATATGTTCTTTGCATGGATAGAAGAACTATTGAGCTATATATCTTTAGAAAAAAACTATATGTGATTACTTTTATGCTCATAACTATTATGTTAGTTTCTTTTGGAATAAGAACATGTATATAAATGCAAGATTTGTATTAGATTTCATTGGAAAAAATATACATTTGTATGTGGGAAATGCTAGCATGTTGTGTTTGTCTACACTCAAAAATATTCTTTGGGAAAGAAGATGAATTACATGAACAAAAACCATAGTAATGTGTTGGTTTCCTTGGAATATATATATATATATATATATATATAATGTTGGTATAATCTTTAGAAAAGAAGTCATCCATTTGTATGTTTTATTGTATTAGTTTTATGGAAAAGAAAACATATTTTTGCATTCCCTATTATGTTAGATTTCCTAAAAAAGGAAACATGTCTTTGCATGCTCTGTTGTGTTAAGCATTCTTTTGGGAAGATTCTTTTGGAAAGTATATGCATTTTCATGCATAGGAACAACATTCATTGTGTTAGATTTATTTACATATTTTCATGCACTAAATATAATAGTTGAAAGGCTAGTTATTTTGATAAGGTTTATGTAATTCGCATGCATGAAGATCATAACTGACATGTTAGTTTCCTTTAAAGGAATGTCTAGACAGTTGTAGTGATTTGTCTTGCAAAAATGTGTGCTTATGTGAGGGGAATATTAGTTAATGTGGTAAAATGAAATGATGGTTATATGTTTATAACTAACGCATATGTAGTGTTGTTAGAGGAAGCATGTCATGATATTTTTTTTGCATTTCATGAATGTACATGAATATATGGTAAAGCACCACTAGTATTGATTTATGAATTGGTTGATTAATACTTGATTTAATCATGATATCAAAGGTTTCTGACAATAGCAGTTGTAGGGAAAGGATGTGACATATAAATATGGATTAAGTTACCGTTATGAAAGGGAATAATTTAATGGTCTATGCAAATTGAAGGAATGTCGTTTGTAGGATAATCCATTGATGGAAAGAACCAAGCCTTAAAAACACAATGCTCAAGAGTTTGAGTAAAGGATATCATGATGTTTGTAATAGCATATAACAAGTTACGTTATTTATTAGATGATATTCTTTGTAATAAATTATGGCAATGGTCAAGGGATGGACGCCCTTATAAACATTAAGTGAGGGCTGAACACCCTCACAAGCATTTAATAATAAAAATAAAGTTTGTTGGTTTTCACCCTACGGGGTTTCGAGGGTATATCAGTGTCTAATGATGTGGTTGTATGTTGTGTCATTTTATGGTATTTATTTCTTACATGATGTGAAGTTTAAATCGATGTCTAATGATGTGGTTGTATGTTGTGTCATTTTATGGTGTTGATTTCTTACATGATGTGAAGTTTATATTATTAAGAATATGATTAACTAACTGAGTTAAAAGAATCATGGAATTGATCCAAAGTTACATCAGAAAGTTTATGTCAATATGTTACAACAGTGGTTGTTAATGTTTATGTAATTTATCATTCTCTTACTTTTCTTACTAAATTTATCCTATATAATGATGAAGATTATATCTAATGATTAATAAAAAATATAGAATAATAATTTGGATAAGTATTTGTGAGTAAATTGGATATAAAAATTATAACTCCAAAAATACCAAAAAATGTTACAGTAATATACTCATGAACCACGGTTTAACCCAAATTTTAAAAATAATAAATATTATACAAATAAGATTATTTTTTTATTATTTTTTAATTTTAATAATAATTAAAATATTAATTATAATCTTGGAAAACATTGGAAAGCCTGTCTAGATATTGTTGTAATAAATTATTCAACGTTCAACATATCACAAGAAACAAAAGAACAACTAACTTGCAGAAGACTTTCGCGGTATTCTATTTGTATATTTGTCTCTTATTTTTGGCAGCTTCGGCTTTTCTCTTCTTGCATCACAAACATTAATAATAGATTATAGTAGGAAAATGCAAATAATCAATGATTAAACATCACACAATAACGAAATACTGGATAAGGTAACATACCAAAACCTTAGTACCGATCAAGACAGACCAAAACTTTAGTACCGAATAAGGTAACATACTAAAACCTTAGTTAGGTAGTGCTCTTGCTTTAAAGGAAAATTTTGCCATTGTGATGCCAATTAGTTATAGAAGATAATAATAAGAACTCCCAGCATTGCAGCGGAACCTCTAGATACAAAGGTTAGTATGATAATAATAATAAGAATTTTTGTATTATATCTGTTAACATTTTGGAAAGTTAATTATAAACAAGAATATCTATAATCAATTCTGGAAAGATTGTAAGGGGGGAAAATTCAGTAACAATAATATTAAGTAATTATATAATAAATAAAATTTGAAATTTACATTCCACTGTATTTTCTGGAAAGATTGTAAGGGAAAAAAATTCAGTAACAATAATATTAAGGTAATTATATAATAAATAAAATTTGAAATTTACATTCCACTGTATTTTCTGGAAAGATTGTAAGGGAAAAAAAATGAGTAACAATAATATTAAGGTAATTATATAACAAATGAAATTTGAAATTTACATTCCACTCTATTTTAAAATAGAAAGGTTAAAAATCCATCGAACTTTTTAACCCGAATAATTTTAGAAATGCATAAATGATATAAAAATAAAAAATGTATTGTTATTGCCTAAGTATTTGATAGCTAAATTAAATTATAAAAAATAGCAAAAAGCAATTAAAAATATTAAAAATATTTTTTTTCAAAATATTACTATTTAAAACTAATTGAAAATCAAAATAATTTACCAACAATATAATCTATCTTCAACATGTATTTCATTTTAATTAATAATAATTATGACTAAATTATATATATATATATATATATATATATATATATATATATATATATATATATATATATATATATATATATATAATCTCATTTCCAACTAAATCATGTTTAATAGTTTTTGATAATTTTGGAATTCAAAATTCTCAAAATCTTAATGACTTTAATCATTCAGATTCCAAATTTTCGTATTTCCCTAAACAATGAACGAATTAAAAGTAATAATATATTATGATTCTAACTCAAAAGAATAAAGATGATTCTTATTCAAATTAACTAAAAATCGTGAGTAAATATTATATTATAATGCTAATAATCATGAGTAAATATTATATTATAATGCTTTCGACAAAACCATGTTATACAATACCTAACAAATGAAGAATAAGACTAAACAATATATGATTCTCACAAAAGTTAATGAAGATGATTCTTAAGATTAAAGACTAAATAATATGTTATAATTTTCACTCAAAATAATAAAATCAATATTATTTGGGAAGTATGCTTGGTGAAGTTGAAGGACCCAATTTGTAGGCAAAAGCCCAAAGGATGGTGATGTGGAATATTATCATTGGTCAGCATAATATAATCATCAAAATAGGAGTTTTATCACATGTATATGGTTAAAATGCTTCATGGAGGGTCTCAAAATTAATTTTTGAATTTAAAAGCCATGAAGGATTTTTGTTTCAAATAAATATGAAAATTTGATCCTCAATAGAAGACAACTTCATTCCTTGGGATTCAAGCTTTCAAAATTCAAATTTTAAATTGTAATTCTCCCTTCAGAACAAGATTTGGTTGGCTTCTTGAGAGCCCCTCGAAAATCTAATTCAAGGCACTTGATTATCTTTTCTAATGCAATCAAATTTCAAATGAGTTATTTTTAATTTAGCTCTACAAATTTTGTCTTAACCCTATGGAGAAAAGGATCATAAATCGAGTGGCTTGGGATTTATTTTGTGTCTTGGCTTTCTTGAACTTGGGGTTTGTTTCTCTCATTGTAGGAAGGAGGAATTCATGACTCTATATGGAATCATATTCTGTGATCAAATATCAAATTTTTAGTTGGTACAGGACCAGTAAGGAGATAGATAATAAAGTTCAAGAGTTTTTTTGTTTATTGCAGGCAGAACATTTATTTATGAAGCTCGGCCCTTGTTAGGGAAATAATTTTGTGACATTTCAAATCAGCAAAAGGTTATATCTTGATATAGGACTGGCACAAGCCCATTCGTCCTTGTTTTGAAGAGGATTGAGTCTATCCACATAGAAGAAGATCTTTTGCAGAAGTTTGAAATGGTTTTGTTTACTCTTAGCTACAAGGGTCATTTTCTTTGTGTCATGTGGATAGGTATACAACAAGTGATTCACCTCAGAATAGAGTGGTCTAATACACTATTACTCTACAACTTTCTTTGGTACAATATTAAGGTCAAGTCCATCAAAGGCCAAACTCTGTGTTGCCTTACCTCATATTGAAGGAATAAAAAATCTAACCTGAAGCACCGTATGACCTAGGGATTATTCCTAATAATTATCTTATGAATTTTGAAGGTGTTCCAAGGACAACGAAGTTATTAGGCCAATAACCTAATCATATCATCCTCTACAGATCTATTCTATCCATACAGTTATCTTGAGAGAAGCCTCATTGTGTTGCCATTTTTTGTATCAAATTGAACAATCCAAGACATCTCATGTGGTGGACTATATTGTAAATTCTAAAGTATTGACCTATGCTTTACAATCATTGACATCTCAAGAAGCAGTTTACAAGCCTTGCATATTATAGTTATGTTAATAAGTGGGAATCTCTTACAAGGTTTAAAACATTCTAAATCCTTTTAGTAGAAGCAGCAGTGAAGCCAAATTGCATATTTTCATCCTAATTTGAACTCTATTCCGAGGCACTACAGGGAATATTTTTTGTTACCCTGTCATAGTGAAGTCTTGCATCATTGATCCATTATTAACAATTTTGGAAACCTAGTACATAGAAGTATGTTGCATTGATATATTGTTTGAACACTTATATTTCACCATTCTAAGTAAACAAGGATCTATGGAGTTATAAGCATGTATCCTCCCTATAACTTCAGTATATTGAAGTGTGTAAATACTTTGTGATCATTTTCCTAATTGATAATGAGGGTCAACTATCACCAGTAAGAAATTTCATTATTAGGGTTTTAAATACATTTCATTGAATGTGTCCAACTCAGTGGCATTCATTTCAGCAAGCAAGAAGATAACATACATGTTCATTATAAACTTCATCAGCCTCCGCATCAAAGGTACTGCTTCTTAATATTTGTTCACTAGCATTGTTATGTTACAACAATTGAAAGAATGTCTTACCTTCCAGAAGGTTGTAAGGATTTTTTAACCTCATTTTTCTCATCAGCAGTAAGGGTTTTTTTGGTTTTTTTTAGTGGAGTACCATTTGCAACAGTTTATCATTGTAAGTGGGTCATTATCCCTGGTACGAGAGCCCACAATATTTTTCATATATATATATATATATGTATACGCACACACACACTCATTGTAAGTGCTTTATTTTCCCTTGCATGGGAGCCCACAATATTTGACAATTGTCTATCGTTTTCAGGGTGGTTGGGTGGTGCTAGGTAGGTGGTTGAAGGAACCTTCAAGTTGGATCCTGAAAACACTTCAGTGTGGTATGGTGGTACTAGGGAAATCTAGATCTTGCAAGGGTGTTGGAGCATTCTTTCAGGAGTTGCTAATAATACCAGGGCATTGAAGCATCCTTCCAATTTAGGTTGGAAAATTGAACACTTTTATAGAGTACTAGGGATTTGGGGTTTCCATTTTTTAGTTGGAGCTAGAGCATTTAATGTACTCGAAAAATTATTAGAAAAGAATTTGGTGGTTTTTGTCCCAGAGGGGTTCCACCTAAAAATTCTTGTGTCTCCTATATGTTGCTTATGTATGCTTTGAATTGATGTTGAATATTATTGATTCTTTGAAAAGATTAATAAGTTACTAATTGTTAAGAAATATTGATTCACCCCCCTCTCAATATTTTCAACAATTAGTATCAGAGTTGGGCTCATTCACTAGTAGTTTAATAACTTCAAGGAGATCATATAGTGGAATAAGCCAGGAATTCTAGTACTTAATTGGAACAAATATGCATTTTGGACTAAAAAAAATGAAGGCATATCTTCAAGCACAAGTATTTGATGTTTGGAATGTTGTGTTGACAACATACATGGAAACTACAACTCCTCCTTCAGATGATAACAACTAAAGGGTTTACAAAATCCATGGTAAAGCTAAAAATTCCCTCATGATTGGTGTGTTAGATTTTATATATGTCAAAATAATGCACTGCAAATCAGTGAAATAAATTTGGGACAACCTTCAAAATATATATGAAGGAGAAAAAAAGGTAAAGGATTCCAAGCTTCATACCCACTGAGGTCAATTTGAGCAGCTAAAAATGAATGAAGAGGAAAACATTGCAGCTTACTTTCTCTGTGTTCATGAAAAATGAATGAAGAGGAAAACATTGCAGCTTATTATTAGTATGAATCTTGATTCGAGGTGTATGAAAAATACCACTTTAGTTGCGCATAACAAACAGCCCTAACAGTAGAAATGACTGCTAATACCTTCAGATCTGCAGTTAGATGATCAAGACAAATGTTGCAAAAATCTAGATCTATGCATTGGAAGACATTAAATAGTAGCAAATTAATATTTACTCCATAGATCCAATAGACAAGACAAGAATATATCTAATGAAATTTTATATTAAGAGCACTTTGAAGGAAAACACAAGAGGGTGTTCCCTGTTCTCCTCAATGGGATGGGTTCTTGTAAGTCCTTGGCACTTCATATTTAGAATTCCTCTCTCTTGATGGTGTAGAAAACCCAGACAAAAATGGAAGAATATGGCTATGATAATGGATCAATAACCAGACCAAGAGTTGAGATCTAGAGTGATCTTTAGGTAACAAAAGGTGACAAATGAATGGGAAAACCCTTCTATTTATAACAAAATATTGAGTTAGTCTAGAGATTGGTGCATAGTTAAAATATTATTAACCAAATCTAGATCCAACTTTTATGGAATATTTTATTATATTTTTTGGAGGGAAAATGAATTTGACTTGAGTAAAATCCCCTTATTTGTAAATAATAAATAATTAAATGATTTATTTATCATTTTAAGGATGTGATTAAGTAATAATAAATAAATAAATGATTTATTTATCATTTTAAGGATATGGTTGAGTAATAATCAAATAAATAATGATTTATTTAATTATTTAAGGGTGAATTAGTCATATTTAACAAAGAATATTATTTAAATAAGATTTAAACAATTATTATTAGAAAATAATAAGATAAATAATTATTTATCTAATTAATTTCCTTGTTTTGGCTTAAATATAACCAGAAATATTAATTAAACTATTGTTTAACTAACTATTTGTTGAGGAAAATCAAACAAATGCATATTTATTTAATATTTCCTTATGGGGTTTCCTGTTTAGACCATAAAAAACTTAACAAAGTTGGTTTACTAAGTTATTTTTCATAGTGAATGTGATTTTACTTGGGGTATTATTGGTCTTACTTGGTGTACTTGGGTCCATATAATAACAATGGATTAGATGACCAAAAAATTGTGTAACAGATTGCCCCCCAACGTGCAAGCGTTAGGAGCTAATCGTATGACCGAAGTACATTGTAAGAGCTCAATCACTAGACAACAAAAGGGGAAGTCAAAGAGAGAGGATTGTAAGGTAGACCAAAGTGTTGAAAGAACTAGACCCTGAGGAGGTGACTTGCAGGTGCGACAAGTCTTTTTGATGAGTGAGTACCTACTATAGGCGGTGGGGGAGGCATACATATGCCCACCGAGGAAATAGTACAAACAATAAGGTGCCCAGAAAACCGCAGAACGCAATAATAAAGAATATGCTAGCATAAACATGAGCCAAATAAATAACACAATAATGAATCCCACATACATATTGTGCCTGGGATAACAGCCAGGGCTTGTAAAATAATATTTGATTACATGAGATATAGATACAACCCAGACACCCCTGAACACAGGAGATGGCTCTAAAAATCTGACTGATACATGCAAAAAAAAGGCGTCGCAAGCAACTAAAGGCCGACATCATCAAATTTATGGAGCTACATCAAAGGCTGAAATGAAGAGGTCATCCGAGTGTGTGGGGGGCTACCTATAGGGCCACCCCCTCATGAGGGTTGAGACATCTCACACACACCTTGGAATCATCGATGTCAACTATTGCATCACTGAACCATCGAGTATACGGATCTCGATCATGCTGAAAAGAGCTGGAGCTGAGAAACAATCAAGTCAAAGGGAAAAAAGGAGTCCCTTTACCTGATTCGAGGCACCGAACAAGAGTGGAAGATGGAACCAAGGTACACCGCCCTCTAGACATGTCTTCTGGAATGAATGAGCTGATGTCAACAGAAGGAAATCTGCCATAGGTGAGGAAATAAGGGATCCTCAACTAAGGCACGAGAGAAAATAGTATATTGAATGACAGACTGACACCAATGATGATGAGGAAATGGGGGAGACTGAGTAGCGAATGGATTACTTTCCTTGTTAGAGCATAAATGGCATGGATGACCTGACAGTGACTGACGCAATATTATGAGGGATAGGGGACAGTGGAACTGGAGGTCATAATGTGCGACACGAGAGAGGGACCAAGCAATGAAGGATGAAGGAATATAGCAGGATAGACTCCATGAAAGCTATAATGACTCAACTCAGATGCTCTAAACAAGGGTGACTCGATGGTGTTGCCACACAAAAAAGGGGTCCAATGGGGACCCTAAAAGCATGAGTACAAGATGGTAGCTCATGACGAAAGTCGACATGAGTGTGGACAAGTATGGAGGCAACACGATGCCCCCGGTACGAGTGTTGCAAGTGAATAAATTCGGTTTTGAGGAAGGGTGAAGTGGCGCTTCTTGGAAAATATGTGTCCTGGTGAAGTATCGAATCAAAAAAATCTAATAGATACCCCTTTGAGGGCTTTGTGAGATCATTCCAATGGTATAAACGATTCGTCAAACTGAGCTATGGTTTGACCGCAGTAAGCAAAAGAAAAATCAAGAGTTTTCTTTTAATAAGGCATTTTCCTTCCAAATTCACTCATGTGCAGGTGGAGTTGTGGTGAATGCATTGAGGATAGGAGGCCCTAAATCTTGCAGTGATTGTAGAAGACAAACCAACCATTGAAATTTGAGATCCATCAGTTGTAGGTAAGATGCCTAATCCTACTCTTTCATTTCATTGGGTTGAAAGTTTAGTTTAGGTGCCCAGAGCTCATGAACGGACCAGGTTGCACTTTTTGGGGTCTGGTCTGCGATCTGGGTAACAGGTTATGTGAAGAAAACTATGACCTGTCCCAGGAAATGACCTGAACAGTGTGACTTGTCAGAGAAAGGGGTTTTCAGTGCTGTTTTGGGCTGAGAGCTGGGATTTTTATGGTTGGGGGGCATAGGTTCCCCCAAGCATGTTGTGGACATGCCAAAATGTATTTAAAAAAAGGGAAATCTAAACACATTTTAAAGATGTGGTGCGCCATTTGTTTTCAGTATGGTTATGCAGTTTGAGAAAGGAAATAGATGATTACCAATCTCTTTTGGTACTGCATATATTAATCAAATGGACTTTAAGTTTCTGGGTTGGCATACATGGTGTTGTTATCCCAAAGGTAGGACTTGGGGATAATGAACTGATGTTCTCCTAGAAAACTCATAGTTTGGTCAACCACAATGTCTATGAGACTGGGTTTCTGATGTAATATGAAGGAATGATGAGGGGTATCATCCCTAAAGTGATCTGAAGTGATATGGGACTCTAGATATTTTTCTAAATGTAGAAGAATAATGGGACTAGAGTCGACACAACTAGATTCACTAGGAGAGTTGTGGAGAATTTATTCTCCCGGTCTCTCAAATATAGGTGCCCCCTTACCCAAATATTGGGTGTCAATGTAATGGCCACACAATGCATGTGGTTCGAATGCATGAGTTCGATGTAAGGGGGGATAGATAAAGTCAGGGGTGGTGACTGCTTTCACAATGTCATCATCGTAATAGAGGATGGGGTGACTGGTGAAATAAATACCATCTGACGTGGCGAAGCTACCTGACTCATCATCTTGAGAAGAGAGGCTCACATTCACATCGTCACAAGTGGTGACAGAAAAATAATTAGATAAAGGATCTACCAATGTTGAGCCCAAGGTGATCGTTGGAGGGATGTCAAGCAAAACATCAGGGGAATTCTCAATGGAGACTTCTACCGAGGGTCTCATGGATGATTATAGGTAGAAAATGGTGGGCGAAGGCTCCATCATCTCGACATCAAGAGGGGGAATGTCAATGGGAGCATCTGTGTCCTCTGGTTTTGCTGAAGAAAAATGCACAAATAAGGGAGTGGTGGACGCGTTGCGCTTGGCCTCGAATTAGCGAACCACTTCCAAAGAGGAGTAGTACTCTTCAAGGCGGGGACAAAGGTGAGTATAGTGGCCATGGAAATCACACAAAGCACAAGGGTGCTTTGTGTGCAAATACTTGAGTTTCGGGACTGAATCTGGTATAGTGACATATACCTTTGGGATATCAGACTCTGGAACATCTCATTGACCATGGACGTAAGGTGAGGCAACTCTGGACAAGTATGGGTGGCGTGGTCGGCGACATCACATAAAGAACACTAGTTTGGAGGCTAAAAGGAGGTAGGGTTTGTCAGGGCAGCCTTGTCCTTTGATGCCCCCTTGTGAGCTTTACCCTTCTTACGCGAAGTGGTCGCAACGGGAGGTGGTTCCTGTTGAGGTGAATGAGGAACTATTGCAGCGGGATAAGTCATAGGAACTGGTTGGACCGAGGTCAAAGAAAGATAAGGTTTAGGTTGACCAGGTGGGGTAGAGGCTGGAGGATCGAGGTATCAGATGGGAATCCCAAGGGTCAGGTTAGGAAGAGAGAGGGTGGACATAATAGGTACTGTGTACACTCCTGGTGGGGGAGCTAGGAACGGTATCTGACCAAAGGGGTAATGACCAAATGGGACAACTCTAAGATGGTTAAGGCCTAAAGTAACTGTTCCAGGAGGGTAAGGGGGGTCATGAGTACCAACTGAAGGTGAAGGGCCAGGAGAAGAAGGTTCAGAAGGTTGATCAGAGGACATCATGAGAATCTGGTAATCAGGGGAACCAGATGGAAGAGGTTGAGTGGCCACCTAGCCACAAATCCCTGTTGTGCCTCCACCTGCGCCTGAGGGGGCAGTGACTGTTGTTGCGGGGGTTGAGCAGGCGAGGGAGGCGGAGGTGCTGATGTTGGAGGAGCTAGAGCACCAAGCTACAGATACAAATAACGGGGTTGGGTAATAGTGTGGTAAACATGAGGTTGGGCCAAAGGAGGAGGCATGCCATATCCTGGATATGTGTTATCGAGAGGAGGAAAAGTGCAGGAGGTGCTGCCCCCCCTCCCAAGAAAACCATAACCCATGGGAGGTTGAGCGTATGGATGAGAGAGAGCTCCAATGATACCGTTGGCGGCATGAGGTGCCCCCAGTGCGTTGGCACCACCTGGTTTGGGGAGATTAGGTAGAACGGTATAAACATAACCCGTCTGAGCATAGATCAGGTCATATTTTAATGCCATTTGGAGGGCGGCTTCTTCGGTTTGAGGAAAATGTGATGCAACATCTTTCTCGATATGAGGTAAGAGAGATATAAGGAACCAGTCCATGTAGACACGGTCTTTGAAGGTAGGGGATTGACATAGGCTCTTTCTTCTCTGCCATTCCCAGACATGATCAGATAGGTGGGTCACAGATGATTGATGGAAAGAAGTCAAAAGTTTGATACTAGTGTCCTAATGAAGGGGAAGCTGGAAGTAAGATAAAAAATCCCGGGTAAGAGCTACAAAGGTGGTATGAGAGGAAGTGGTCTGATCAACATACCACTTAGAAGCTTCACCTGTAAGCATTCGTTGGAACAACCGAAGACGGATAGAGTCATCGGTAATGGAGTTAGATGAACACCACATGTGGAAAGATCGAACATGATTTGAAGGATCTTCTCCAGCAAGTCCTTCAAACTTTGGGATGTCAGAAGGGAGCTTTGTCAGCATAGTAGGCCAACTAGCATCATGGTGTATAGGGTTTTTTATCAACCAATCCAATTTGGGGAGTCTGAGACCTGCCATGAAGGGGAGCAAGGGCGCAACCGGGGTAGCATCCGTAGCGGTCCCACTAGTCGTATTCCCAGCCTGAGGGTCGGGGTTGCCACCAGCATAAGGTCCTGCACCAGACATGGTGAAGGTGTCAGGGGGAGAACCGAAGGTGGAACGAGAAGGAGAACCCAAAGGACCAGAATAAGAGTCGGTGTGCGAACTCGATGGAGGACTAACTCGAATCATATGCGAAGGAATAATTCTTCCTACCGGAAACTAAGGATGAGGGCCAAGAAGTCTCTGGGATAAATGCCTTAGTGGCACAATGGTGATGGCAAAAACACGGCACAAAGGAAAAAGAGATCGAAAAGGGCAGGGAGGTGCAGGATCAACTGATTACAATGTCAAAACAAGGGCAGAAAGATGCAGGATCAATTGATTTCAATGTTTTAGAGTCTTTTCTTGGCGGTGTAAACCAAGCCCTTTTTCTCTTAGGGTGTGTGTGTAAAAGTGTGTAAATTTTAATTTTTAAACCTAGACGTTTGTAGAGAAAAATAAAAAGTGTGATGTATGGTTGTAAATAAACCTACAAATGACAGTATATAGGCCTGCAAAAATAGAAAATAAACAGCTAATAATGCAATAATCTAAACCCAAGGAGGTGGGCCTCTCAACAAATAGTCTAGAGGTGAGTAAAAAAAAACTAACCAAAACACACTAAAAAAAAAACTAATAGATCTAAGGTCAAGAGGGACAGGGATCTAAAAGACAAAATCTGATGGAAAGTGGTGCAGAAAACAACAACAAATCAGAGGAAAAATTGTTGTAAAAATGGTGGATAAAGGCCATCTCCTAAAGGGAAAGAGGAAAACCCAAACAAAGCTAGATGAGGTGATTTGAATGGCTAACAAGCTGATCTGAAGTGGATCTGAAGGTGAGGTATCAAATATGAAAAATGGCTGAAATTTCAGACAACCTACAACAGCAAACACTCTTCCACCAAAAATGGAGGGTACTAAAGCCCTAGGGGGCTAGGTTCCCACTTAGTTGAGTGAAATAGAACAATTGTAGGTCCAAAACAGGCAGAGACGTAGGTCAAACAACCGTGAACAGAGGCTCAGCAAAACCTAGAAAACTTTCAGAAAAATCCCTGCAAAAAGTCCAGGTCACAGTTTTTGACCTGTTTTCAGGAGAGGTCGCACTTTTTGGGCTGTAAGTGCGCCCTGGAGGTCCAGGTCATAGGTTTTGGGCAGAAAAGTGCAACCTGCACTTCTGGCACTCTCGGTGGCAGGTTTCAGAAAAAAATTTCATCTCACCTGCGATTGATGTCTGCCACCTGTACAATGGGTCTGAAAACGTGAGGAAGTTAGAATTTTTATCATTTTAGGGTTTTATGGGTTAAAAACAACATCAAGAATGAGAAAAACAAGGGGCTGAAGAGAAATCCTAGGGTTTGAAGTAGCTGGATATGCAAGGATCATAAAAATGACAGCGGTTGTAATGGTAAACCCATGTGGAGTCGCCAGTTGTTAGTATGAATCTTGATTCGAGGTGTACGAAAAAAGACCACTTTAGCTGCACATAACAAACAGCCCTAACAACAAAAATGACTGCTAATATCTTCAGATCTGCAGTTAGATGATTAAGACAAATGCTGCAAAAATCTAGATATATGCATTAGAAGACATTAAACAGTAGAAAATTAAGATTTACTCCATAGATCCAATAGACAAGACAAGAATATATCCAATGAAATTTTATATTAAGGGCACCTGGGAGGAAAACACAAGAGGGTGTTCCCTGTTCTCCTCAATGGGATGGGTTCTTGTAAGTCCTCAGCACTTCATATTTAGAATTCCCCTCTCTTGATGGTGTAGAAAACCCAGACAAAAATGGAAGAATATGGCTATGATAATGGATCAATAGCCAGACCAAGAGTTGAGATCCAGAGTGATCTTTAGGCAACAAAAGGTGACAAATGAATGGGAAAACCCTTCTATTTATAACAAAATATTGAGTTAGTCTAGATATTGGTGCATAATTAAATATTATTAACCAAATCTAGATCCAATTTTTTTGGAATATTTTATTATATTTGTTGGAGGGAAAAGGAATTTGACTTGAGTCAAATCCCCTTATTTGTAAATAATAAATAAATAAATGATTTATTTATCATTTTAAGGATGTGATTAAGTAATAATAAATAAATAAATGATTTATTTATTATTTTAAGGATATGGTTAAGTAATAATCAAATAAATAATGATTTATTTAATTATTTAAGGGTGAATTAGTCATATTTAACAAATAATATTATTTAAATAAGATTTAAACAATTATTCTTAGAAAATAATAAGATAAATAATGATTTATCTAATTAATTTCCTTGTTTTGGGTTAAATATAACCAGAAATATTAATTAAACTATTGTTTAACTAATTATTTATTGAGGAAAATCAAACAAATGTATATTTATTTAATATTTCATTATGGGGTTTCCTGTTTAGACCATAAACAACTTAATAAAGGTGGTTTACTAAGTTATTTTTCATAGTGAATGTGATTTTACTTGGGGTAAAATTGGTCTTACTTGGTGTACTTGGGTCCATCTAGTAACAATGGATTAGATGACCAAAAAATGGTGTAATAGTTATAGAAGAATTGGGAGAACCAATTCAAAGTAAGGTCTTTGTCGGAAAGGTTCTAAGATCTCTTCCAGATAGATTTGATGCTAAAGTCTTTGTGCTAGAAGAAAGAGATGATTTGGAAAAGCTCAGCATAAATAAATCACATGGAATACTTACAGCATATGAAATGAGGAAAGAAAAATAAATTCCATCTAACCAAGAAGCAACATTCATATCATCTAATAAGACTAGGAAAAAAAATAGGAATCAAAACCAAGCTCTAGTTGTTTCAAAGAACAAGAATACTCAGATGAAGAAATTGCTAACTTTGTGAGAAAGTTGAAAAGAGGAAAAAGTAAGTTCAAAGGTAAACTTCCATTAATATGTTTTAATTGACGTGATATTTTTCACTTTTCATCTAAATGTCCTCATAAGAACTCTGGCAACGAAGATGAAACACCCAGGAAATGGAAGAAGGGTCAAGTAAGATTCAACAAGAAAGGTAAGAAGAAAGGTTTTAAGAAAATAGTTTTATCCAAAGAAGATAGTTTCTCATCTAAAGAATTGAGTGACAGTGATGAAGAAAATGACACGGGAAGAGTTATATTCATGGCTAGGGAAAAAAGGAAGGAAGACATTGAAGAAGAATAAGTAGATTAAAAAGAGATGGATGAGATTGAATTTCCAAACGAGATGGTCAAAGTCATAAAGGATCTTAAGGTTGAAAGAGGAAATATTAAATCTCTAGAAGCCAAATTAAAAGAAGTAAAATAAAATGCTAGAATTCACAACAAGAAGAATGAAACAATCATCATCCTTACAATACAGTTGGAAGAAGCCAAAAAAAATTAAGAATCAGTCAAGAGAGAATTTGAAGAAAGGAACAAGGCAAGGGAACACCTAGAAGCAGAGATAGCCATTGTACGAAGGAAGTACAAAGAATAAATGTTCAACAGAACTTTTCAAATAGATCCAAAGCATTGGATGAGCTCATCAACAATCAAAGGTCACACAGTGACAATATAGGATTGGGCTACAAGGAAACATGTGTAAAAGGCTCAACCTCCTCCACAAAACAAAATGAGATGGATAGAAATTTTATGCAAAAATTATTACAGGATTTATCGAGAAGGAAAGAGGTTTCCCAACAGAACATAATGCTCAAGATCAACAAGAACGTTCTTGGAGAATTTTTCCAAGAAGAAGGTATCCCCCTCTCATGTATCAAACCATATTTCTTGGTGTCTATTATTCTTGTAGAAATTTTGGATATAATGTTGTAAATTTCCAGGCCTATGATATTAGCAGAAGCAACTCTGGAAGGTCTGTCAAAAATGATTATATGAGAAACTCTTGGGAATATTAAAATAAAAACTACAACAAGTTTGGATATTTAAGCAATGAATTAGAATGCCATAAATACAAAAACTTTGAACATTTGGCTAAAGAATGCATACTAACCGCTCCCCCAAGGGAATCACAGTAGAATAAAAATGCTTAGGTTTGGAGGAAGAAAACTAAGATATGTGCACTTTCCCTAAAAGCTAAAAGCAAGAAGAATGTGTGGTATGTTGGCAGTGGATACTCAACACATATCATCGAAGACAAGAATAAATTCATATATCTGAAAGAAGGAAATGCTGAAACAATATCCTTTTGAAATGGAGGATTTGGAAACATTATAGGAACATGCACAAACAAGATTGGAGGCAAGGATGCTACAATAAAGGATGTGTTTATTATTTAAAATATGAATCATATTCTATTGAGAGTAATACAAATTTGTGATTAGGGACATATGTTTCCCTTTGACTCAAAGAAATGTGAAACAAGAAGAGAGAAATTTGGCAAACTGGTGGCTACCGCAACTAGGACTCCAAACGAAATACACTTTGGACGAGACTGCTAACAAAGGTTGTCTTAGAAAAATAAGATCAAAGTTGGCTCTAGCACAAACGGATGGGACATATAAACTTTTATAACCTTTTCAGAATTATTAAAAAGGAGGTTTTTAGATAAATTTCGTAGATTTTGAGACCAACTAGTACTGCTGTAAACATTGCAGGCACAGAAAGAAGACAAGGGTTGAATTCAAGACCAAGGAACATTCCACGTCAAACCCATTGGAAACGATACACACTGATCTATGTGGACTGATGAAAACTAAAGGACTAGATGGTGAACAGTACTTCATGCTAATGATTGATGACTATACCAAGATGACAATAGTCATATTTTTGAAGAAAACATATGAAGTTTTTGAATATTTCAAAATCTATAAGGAAATGGTTGAAAATTAAGCTGATTTGAAGAGAAATGTTTGATATTGGATAATGATGGATAATCTACCACCAAATAATTTCATCACTTCTGTAAGGAACATGGAATAAAGTGTAGAAAATCTAACAACGGGATTCAAACTGATATTGTAATGTACTAAAACAAGATACTGAATCCTTCTACAATTCGCAGAAACAAAACACGATCACACAATCACATAACAAGTAAGATAAATAGATAATCAATCGCACAAGAGAAATAGATAATCAATCGCACAACACAATATGTATCTATGGAAAGCGCTCTTCCTAAAACCTCACTATATGTATATTGTATAAAGTCAAGACCATGAAACAATACAATTATTTTCTCTCTCAAAGAAACTACTGCACTCTGCCAGTTGTCTCACTCTGATCTAGGAAAAATCAATCAATTACTTAACCAATTCTCAACCTCTGCTCAGTCTGCCTTGATCATGGATTATTGAAGGAATTTTTTCCCTATTAAATAGGAAATTCCCATGAATTTATTGCACAATGAATCCTTGCCCTCCACATGACTCTATAACCAACCTGTACAATTTTCTAATTATACAACTGATAGTTATCATCCCTTTAACCTCGGTCTCAACTGGGCCTTCCTTAGAACTAACATGCAACATTTATTTATAGTGAATTATGAGTTAACCGATTGATTTCTACTTGTGAATTAAATCAGATTTAATTCACTAGACCTCTCACTAGCTCATCTCTCAATTATAACTAGTTAAACTGATTTTAACTCAATTAATTGATTTAACTAATTACAACTCACAAATAAATGTAACTAGACCCCCTTAAATCATGGGAGAACTCTACATGCCTCCTCTCTGACCCTCAACTCGATTTTCCTAAGCTAACTCAGTCACTCTGACTTAGTTAACTAATACAAGTTGTCATGAGATGAAATTATAATTTCTCTTCTAATTTAATTAAGGGAAAATTAAATCAGAAACCCCCTTTTGGGTGTCATTTCTTGGTGCCATTTCAACACTCTCTCTCAATAATAAATGGATTATCTGCTACCTTGATCCTGTCTCTGTGGAATTGTAATTTTCTTCTTGCCAGCACCTTCGTCAATATATCTGCATCTTGCTCCTCCATGGGAATGTACTCTAATGATAGAATTCACCTCTAAACATAATCTTTGATATGGTGATACCAGAGATCAATATTCTTGGACCTGTCATGGAATACTGGATTAACTGAGAGTTTGATGCAACTCTAGTTATCACAATGTATCACCGTCGGATCCATATGATGACCAAACAAACCAACAAGTATATTCCTCATCCAAATGGCCTCGCATGCTCCCTGATTGGATGCCATGTACTTTTCCTCTATTGAACTGAGTGCAAATGATTTATGTTTTCTTCTTTACCAAGAAATTGATGTCGATCCTATGTTGAAGATGCCTCTTGATGTTCTCTTATTTTCGGATGGACTCTCTACCCAATATACATCGTTGAATCCTTGAAGATTCACTCCCTTTGTTCATATGTACCATAATCCATACTATGTAGTTCCTCTGATATATATCAACACATGATTTCCTGCCTTCCAAAATATCTTGGTATGATTAACCATAGCTTGGCTCAGCTAGTTAAATACGTAGCATCTGTCGGGTCGTGTGTTCACAAAATACATGAGTGAAACCATACGCTGCCTGTAAACAGTAGCATCCTCCTTCCTCCAGTTTCCTGCAAGAGGAGTCTCCATGGGTTTGTTTCCATCCATGTGGAAATTCCTCAAAATATCCTTAGCATACTTTCCCTGAGATACAAATAACTCCCCATCTCTTTGCCATATTTCCAATCCCAGGAAATAGTGCAAGAGCCCCATGTTCGTCATCTCAAATTTTATTTCAACATCATCTTTTCAAAACTTCATGAGCTACTCATCACGTGTCAATATCAAATCGTCGACATAAAGTACAATAATCAAAAGCTTACCATCAACCACAATATGATATAGGTTTGCATCTGCTTCACTCTTAGTGAATCCCAACTCGGTGAAATAGTTTCCAATCTCGGTGTACCAAGCATGAGGTGCTTTCTTCAACCCATAAAGTTCTCTCTTGAATCTACACACATGTGACTCCATGTCTAAGGTCTCAAAACCTTCCGGCTACTCAATGTACACTTCTTACTCAATCACTCCATTAAGAAATGTTGTCTTTACATCCATTTGATGTATCTACAATCGCATATGTGCTGAGAGTGCAAGGACGGATCTGATAGATGAGTACCTTGCAACTGGTGAAAAAGTCTCATCATAGTCAAACCCTCCACCTGAGAGAACCCTTTATCCATAAATCTATCCTTTTAATTCTCCACACTCCCATATTTTGCCTGCTTCACCTTGCAGACCCACCTGGATCCTACAACTGCCTTCCTTAATTACCTTGGGACAACTTTCCATGCACTGTTTCTGATAATGGAGTCATACTCCTCAACCATGACATCAACCCACATTATTTGTTGCACTTATTCCTCAAAAGAGGATGGTTCTATATTAAAACCTTCACTCATAAGAGCCATGTATCCAGTGTACCGTCTTGGGGACCTTCTCTGCCTGCATTGTGAAGTGGGTGTTCCCACATTATCTCTTGCATCTAGTAATAATATGTCAACCTCTCTGGTGTGCTTCCTTCCATCTCTGTTAGATGGCTCTGCATGAGTGGTTTTAACACTCTCTTTTCCTTTGCTTTTAGCTAATCCACATCCCGAGGTTCATCCTTTTGGAGCCAAGAGCTCCTCAACTGCATGCAGCTCGAGCTCCCTCTCAAGGGAAAATCACATGGCTTTGTCTTAATCAAATTTCACATCTCTTTAGACCAATTTCATCCAATATTCTAGCAAGTACACCTAATAGTTGTGAGGTGTATCACTGTGCCCCACAAATATCCCCAACTCTGTTGTTGGCTCTAGCTTCTTCTTGGCATATTTGGTTACATGGAAATAAATAGATGAACCAAAAATTTTAAAATACATCACATCTGGTCTCTTACCTGAAAAAGCCTCCTCTGATGTACTCCTCCCAAGTATTCAATGAGGACTTTTGTTCTGCACAAATATTGTTGTATTACATGCTTCTACCTACAGATGAAACAATACGCCTTGGTCATGCAACACAGCTCATCCTTCTCCCACAATAATTATGTTATTTATTTCTGCAACCCCATTCTCCTTTGGGTTTTGAGGTGTTATCAATTCTCTTTGAATTCCTTTTGAGGAAAAAAAGTTCTTGAATTCATTAGATTTCATGTATTCTCCACCATTGTCGCTCCTCAGATCCTTACCTTATTCCTTGTATATTTATCAATAGGTGCCTTGACCTCACAAAACTTGGATAATGTCTAATATTTCTTCTGCATGAATAAAATCCAGCACTTTCTTGAAAAATCATCAACAAAAATCACATAATACATGTGCTTTGTTGTGGAAGATGTAGAGAACGGTCCACACACGTCTGAGTAAACTCTCTCAAGGATCATCTTGGCTCAGCTTTCACTAGGGGAATTTTGAGGCCTAAAATGGGCCTCCTAAGGAAAATGTACAATCAAAATTCACTTTATGAGAACCAATCACATTTTAGAGGATGACATTATCCCTAATGGTTGAGGTGGCATTACTTGAGTTAAAGGTACTTACTTGTCACATTCTCAATGGTGGATAAAAACTCATGGTTAACCATGCTAGTGCTCTAAGTACTTTTAAAGTCAAAGTAAAGTACTCATAATAAATGTCATTTCACACTTTTTTAATAAAAATATATTATTTTCATTTCATATTTCTTGAAAGAAACAATGCATATCCCTATACATTTATTATATTCTATTATTTTTATATAGTATATTAATTACATGCTATTATACAATTTAAATAATATAATTTTTAATTAATATAATATAATATAATTAAAAATTTATAAATTTAAATTTAAATTTTATTTTAATTTATTTAAGTACAAAGGACAAATGCATTATTTGTTCAATGATAATGACTTTTTCTTGAAAATCTCATTCTTAATTATAGTCACATAAATGCAATTTTTTTATTAATTTTGTTTTGGTACAATTTTTGAATTGAATTTAACTATGGCTACATGGATTGTGGTGAAAAAAGTGAATTTCAAATTCATAAATATTATTTTATTGGTTTAGCTATTATTTTATTATTTCCTTAAGAGGCCCATTTTAGACCTCAAAATTCCCCTAATGCCTTATCGTGAAAGGTGGCTTTGGTATACTTCCCCAATGTACAACCTTTGCATGTATCTCTCTACGCAAGTGCACCCTTTGGAAGTCTTGTAGAAATCTGTTGCATGATCTTCAAAGCGTTGTGGTGTAGATGGACCAACCTCTTATGCCATAACACACCAATGTCTTAGCTCTCCAACTTCTCTTCTTTCATGCTCAATGATGCGCAGTCTTCTACATCCAATTTGTTGAGATTCTTTACTCGGATCCCAATATTTTTCACTTGTCCTGTGGCTTTATGATGAAGGAACACCTTTCCTTCACTGAAGATCACATCATAGCCACGATCTTCCAACATATCAACAAAAACTAAATTCTTATTTAAACTAGGAATATACATGGCATCTTTCAATGTGAGTGGATTACTTGACTCCCTCTAAACGCTAACTTTACCTACACCGATAGCACTATACCTACCATCGTCACCCATCTCGATGTGCATCTAGAGATCTTTCTCCTTCAAGCTAATAAAGAATTATTTGTTGTCGTTCATATGGAATGAAGCTCCACTATCCAAGTACCACACATAACCCATCACTGATGACACCATGCATGCAATGAGAGTGAAATCCAACTTGAACTATGAAGCAAGTGCTTCACCTGCTGCTCCTCCTGAGGCCTTCTTGTTGATATTCATTTGTCGAAAATTTGTGGCATAGTTTCCATGCTCATGGCAGTTGAAACATTTTACCTTTGACAAGTCTCGCTTCTTTCCTACCTTGTCGAACTCATATTTGGAATGGGAAGCCTTCCCTTTTCCTTTCTTCACCTTTCCATCCAAGGCACGATTCTCCTCATCATTAGTCTTTGATGAGGATCCATCTCTAGTGCTCTGCCGAATTTCTTCTTGTGCCAAATCAGACCATATTCGCTCCGAGTCTAGTAGCTTCTCCCTCCCATTCATAGATTCCTAGTGGATATTCTAGCTCTTGGGAAGGCCTAGAAGAGCTAGGCTCACAAAATCATTTGAGGAGATAGTTATCACCACACTTCCAAGCTTATCTTGACACTGGGTGAACTTTGTCAAGTATTTTTGGAATCTGTCGCCCTTCTCCATTTTTATCTTCCTGAGATTGTCTTTCAGCTCCAGCTTCCTTTCATCATTTTTATTCTAATACAGATCTATCTAGGCCTTCCACATAGCATATGGAGTTGCCTTCCCTCTAACAAGATCCTTCTTGCTTTTTCTACATTCTTCTTCCATGCATCAAGAAGTTGATCATCTCTCGTTGCGGGCTACGAGACATCAGTATCTATGAAATCCTTTTGTCCATTGTCCTAGGGCACTACCTCCATCTTGCCTTCCATGCAATGTAATTTGATTTTCCCTTGAGTGCATATTCAAGTCTCAAGCCATTGAAAGATATATTGATCTCCTATTGGATCTTGAAGAATAAATCTGCAAATTCGGAGCTGATAACAAACTATGTTCTTCTCTTATTATTGTGATTCCTAGCACTTTGGTACCATGTAGAAAATATAACAACAGGATTCAAATTGATCTTGTAATGTACTAAAACAAGATATTGAATCCTTATAAATTTTTTGGAAATAAAACATGATCGCATAATCACATAACAAGTAAGAGAAAGAGACAATCAATCACACGACAGAAGATGTATCTGGGGAAAGCACTCTTCCTAAAACCTTGCTATCTATATATTTTATAAAGTAAAGACCATGAAACAATACAATGTTCTTCTCTCTCAGAGAAACTCTTGCACTCTGCCAACTGTCTCACTCTAATCTAGGAAAAATCAGTCAATTACTTCACCAATTCTCAACCTCTACTCAACCTGAATTTCTCACGCATTCTTGAAGGATTTTTTTCCCTATTAAATAGGAAATTCCCATGAATTGATTGAGCAATGCATCCTTTTCCTCCACATGACTTTATAACTGACCTGTACAGTTTTCTAATTATAAAACTCATAGTTATCATCCCTTTAACCTCAATCTCAACTACACCTTCCTTAGAAATGACGTGCAACAAATATTTATAGTGAATTATCAGTTAACTGATTGATCACTACTTGTGAATTAAATGATATTTAATTCAATTTACCTCTCACTGGCTCATTTCTCAGTTAGGACTAGTTAAATTGATTTTAACTCAATTAAATGAGTTAGCTAATTACAACTCACAAAAAATTGTAATCGGACCCCCTTAATCATGGGAGAAATCTACATGCCTCCTCTCTGACCCTCAACTCGAATTTCCTAAGCTAACTCAGTGATTCTGATTTATTTAACTAATACAAATTTTCATGATCTGAAATTAAAATTTCTCTTCTAATTTAATTAAGGGAAAATTAAATCAAAAGCCCCCTTTGGGGTGTCATTTAAACATAAAGAGACAATTTTCAGCAGCTAAGACACCACAAAAAAAGTTAATCGTTGCAAGGGAAAATAGAACAGTAGATTAAATGGCCAGAAAAATGTTGAATGGTTCAACTTTGGACAACAATTTTTGGGTTCAAGCAGTTTATACAGCAATATACATTTTGAATACAGGATTTCTTAGAAGAAAATGCGATAATACTTTGTATGAGCTATGGAGGGGAATACTAGCATGTGCCAAACATTTTTTATTCTTTGGAAGAAAATTCTAAATCAAAATGGAAGACCAGAAAAATTAAAAATTTGACTCTCACGTAGATGAAGGATTTTTTGTTGGTTACTCACGCAAAATTAGAGCATACAAATGTTATAATCATAGACTCAATCGATTAGGTTGAAAGCATCAATGTAAAATTTGATGAAGCTCATGGACCAAAGATTGAACAAGGAAGCTCATATTCAGGTGAACCAAAGACATAAGAGGCGGAACTAGAAAAATTCAAGGAAGCCTTGGAGCAACTGAAATAAAATGAGGAAACAACTACCAATCAAGAAGAAATGGGAAATGAACATCAGGAACCTTCAAATATTCCCAGAAATATTATCAAAATAACCGTCTTTCAAACCATATTATTTGGGACAAAAATGAAGGCATGGGAACTAGAAGAAATCGACAACTATGCACTCCACGACAAGCACATCTTGCACTCTTAGCCACATATGAGCCTAGAATTTTTGAAGAGGCTAGTCACAATGAACATTGGGTAGTAGCTATGAATGAATAATTGGATCAAATTGAAAAGAATGATATGTGGGAATTGGTTCCACGACAAGAGGATAAAATTTTCATTGGCACAAAGTGGGTTTTTAGGAACAAGATAAATGAGGATCGATATGTTACCAAGAACAAGGAAATATTGGTCTGCAAAGGGTATGTATAGGTTGGAGGAATATATTTCGAAGAAAAATTTTCTCTTTTTAATGCCTCCTCACACATTTACCCACTTTCACCGGCTTTCCCGGGGTAAACATGATTTCAGGGAAACTATGATATGACTCAAACTCCTATGTGACCTTAAGGAAATGGAGTCGACAAATTGACACCTTATTGACTTCCCTTAGGTGCCACAGAGCCTCCAGGAGTAACCTAACCCCTCCATGTGTCCAACCCCTAAGACAACTCATCTTTTCCATGGCCTAGAGCCCCAGTTGCTCCCTTTCCAAGGCCTCCAAGTGATTGTGGGTTCCCAATCGCTCCCGTAGACCTACATCAGTGCGATTGTGGCCTTTTTACGCTAGTGTTATGCAAGCAACTGCGGGAATTAAGGATATTTTCCAAGGTTGGGGCTAGGTATCTACCCAGAAAGCTATGAACCTTTCATAACCAATAAAATATATGAAGAAAATACCTATAAACCAAAAAGTAAAACTAGGACTTCACCTAACCATCCCCAACTGAGACTGACATTCTGTCAAACACTTGGTAGATATGCAACCTATAGGTCATGAATACAATTATAAACATGAGTGCCTAAAAACTCATCTGAGGTTTAACAAGAAGGGTCACTACCTTCTCTCTTTAGTTGTCTTAACATCAATTCGGTCTTGCATTCATAATTTATTCAGTTATGAGTGAAAACATGAATA
The DNA here is from genome assembly GCA_034641835.2 of Pinus albicaulis. Lineage (NCBI taxonomy): Eukaryota > Viridiplantae > Streptophyta > Pinopsida > Pinales > Pinaceae > Pinus > Pinus albicaulis. The sequence goes on from CM076579.1 coordinate 641,812,193, forward strand.
GAGCCATGACTAAGATCTATCATAAAACCATGCTTATAATAAGCATATAACCAGGTAATTAACAATAAGAGAAAAACCATTAAATCTGCATAATAACCATTACATTTCCTTACCCAAATAAAGGGAAACTAAGCTTTTATTAACCATAGGAAAATACTGACCAAGTTTGGAACTTCCACGTTCCACCTAACCACTGGCTGAGCCAATTCTCTCTTCATCAAATCACCCTCGTGCCATATCCCAAGCATGAATGTGGGATTTCATGGGATAAACCAATCCAAATAAAACCAAGGGAATCCAAAGGTTAAACCACCTCCACCCTCTCCATACTGTGATCACACCTAAACCGGTGTTGAGATCACAAAATCGAACTGAGCTTGGACACATCAAAATTTATTCACCATTCTTGAGGATTTTTCCTGTCTCCACCCTCAGGATTTACCATGTATCCCACCATTACTGGTCAAGGGATTCCTAGGCCTTTGGTAATTTTCCTGAGACCACCTCATCCCAGATTCTGAAACCATCCGGCAATCGAAATCTCAAAACCGAGAACAATCCCATCACACCATGGATATCTGGAAATGGTAAGGAAAGGCTAAATTTTATTGTCAAAACCCAACAAAATCCATGCCAATGACACCAAAATAACCATATATCATCATGGACATACCATGCATGTCAAAACCATCTAGGAAATCACACATGCAATCTGTTACCTGCAAGTAATCTTATTGAAGATTCTTGATCCTTTCCTTCCTTTGTTGATCTGGATTTATGCAGGAACACAATAAAATATAGAAATAGACATAAGAACAGAGATACAAAAGAAATAATACTTCATTTTATTAATATCAAATAACATAAATATGCTTACACACATAATGGAAATAAACTAGCTAGGGCATTGGTAGCTTTTCTCTTAGAAGAGATGTGACGGCTACAGACCTCTTAAATATGTTACAATGAGGATCGAGGGCCTATTTATTATTGAGAAACAATGGAAAACCCTAAACATCCAAAAACCTAACCCTAGGAGATGAAGTGTCGAAACTATGGGCCACGTTTGGGTAAATTGGTGTTTCAACTTCTCGAGGATGTAAATTTGTCATACAATATTCGTTTGACGCGCACCATACCTCTTTATAAATATCTATCCAAGGAATAAAACTTTATATGTGATAAAAATTGGTCCATGGACACATGTTGCTCCTTATTTTCCCAAAAATGTCATTTTAGGGCCTCAAAACGGCTCCAGAAGTTCAAGACCCCAAAAACTGCTAAAAATAGTAAGTTGTACTAAAACTAAAAGAACTGATGGTGGGGGTTCAAATGGAATAGGTTGGTGGCCACCAATATCCACTTGGATCATTAGGGCCTCAAAATGGCTCTGGAAGTTCATGACCCGAAAAACTGTTAAAAATAGTAAGTTGTGTTGAAACTGAAAAACTGAAAGAATTGATGGTGCGGGTCCAAATGGAATAGGTGGGTGGTCACTGATATCCACCTAGATCATTCCTCCCTCCTTAGTAAACAATGGTCCCCATTGCGTTAAGTTCCCCAATGAGAGGCAAATTCTACTGAACTTGGTATTGGATTTGTCCAAGATGTCACGAACCTGTTGGTGGACATGTTGGATGCGTTTAATAAATTTGGTTGCCTCAAAAAATACATGTGAGGATTATGTCTGTGTAGTCACATGAGGTATGGAAAAATTAGGTGATAGTGCATCGGGGGTCAGATCAATGGAGTGTTTTTCCTGACAGTGTAGAGGAACCCCTGTGGATGAGGAGAAAATGTCCTCGTATTCCTCCATGCCTTTGTCCATCTGCTGATGTCATGCAGGGGGGCCCTTATTCAAGGTTGTGGTGACAATATTCTTCTTTCCTTACAGGCGAATGGTAATGCAAATAAATTTCTTGGTTTGGGAAAAAATATTACTACTTTTTTTGCTGTAATCAAAGAGATGGTAGGAGGCGATATTACCTCTGGTATCTTGTACAAGTTATTTCCCAAAGTAATAATAACAGCACGAGGCCTAGACTCTTACATAGCATGTCACCTCCACAAGTATGGTTGGCCCAATAATACATCAAACACATCAAGATGAGAAACATCACACAGTACCTCATCTGCGAATGGCTTTATGTTGTACGGAAGGTGACACTGTTGACGCACACAGAGATCTCTTTCTTCATGAAACCACCCAATGGTATACGGCTGTAGGTGTGCTATGGTTGGTAGGTCGAGCCGCTTCACTACCTCTGCAGAAATGAGGTTATTTTGGCTTCCGCTATCGACAAGAAATTGCAGTGTAAAATCCTTCACCCACATCTGTGAATGGAAGAGGCGCTCCCCCTCCTCTAGATCCTCGGGATCCTCCCTATGGAGCTTGGTGGTGGAAACAATGGCACTGGAGTATCCATTAGTGATCTACTTCTCTTTTTCAGGTTCTGGCTTAGGAACAAAACATGCATCTGATTCAGGTGCCTTCATTTTGGCCACTAGCAACTATTTGGCCCAACACTCATTTGTGCTATGAGTGGGGCTATTATGAAATTCACACCACTTTACTATGTCCTTCTTTGGATTTGTGTTGGTGTTCTGAGTCACCCCTCTTTGGCTCTACCCCCTGTTATGTGGTTCGTGGGTGCCTTTCCCTGACTTTGGATTTGCGGATCCAAAGTCTCGCTTCTTATGCTTAAATTTATGCTCGATATTAGCGGTGTACCGATATGTCGTGCCAAGCGAAGTAATGTTGAGGAACTCCATTTCCTCCTAAATGTGTCTGTGCAGATAGCTATGGTACTTGAGCACCAAATGTATCTCTGAATCTTTAATACTCAACTTTGTGAGCAGGCTATGGAACAAATTCTTCAGTTCATGCACATCTTGATCCCTTTGTTGCCGAGGTGTGGTCCATTGGATGTACTTGTCCTCATAGCTCCCCATGGGCTAATATTGTTCCTTGATGCCATCTCGGAACGAATTCCAAGTGGGTGCGGCCGAGAATAGAGAGGGTTCCCTACCGTCCTTTTTCTCTCAGTAGGTTTCCCACCAGTCTTAGACATGGGGAGCAGCTTTGAGGAGTGAAAAAATAAGCATTTCCCGGTCGGAGAAATCATGGACTGATAAATACCCTTCTAGAAAATTTAACCATATATCTACAACATCTGCATCTATATAGCCTTCAAATACATAAATTTCAAGTTTTACCTATACCTTGAAAGGACGGGCGCATCCAGAGTGGTTTTTGGATGCAGATGTGCCATAGGTGGGCAGCCGTTGAAGGATCTGAGAAAATTTATCCATCATTTCATTCCTTTGTTTCTTGAGGGCCTCCTCGAGCAATATTTTGATAGGATGTCCTATTCCCTCATCTTTATTTTCTTCCACCATTGGAGGTTGTCAGGGTTTGTGAGGCTGGTCTTGCAAGGGTTCAACAAGATCAAGCCCTAACTCCTTATACCCTAACCTCAATGGGGACATGCAAAGAAAAATAGAGAAAGAGCATATCGCTCTGATACCACTGATCCAGATTTATACAAAAATGCAATAAAATACATAAATAGACATAAATATAGAGATTCAGTGGAAATAATACTTCATTTCATTAATATCAAATAACATAAATATGCTTACAGACATAATGGAAATAAACTAGCTAGGGTGTTGGTACTTTATTTCTGAAAAGAGATGTGGCAGCTCTAGGCCTCTAAACTGTGTTAGAATGAGGCTCAAGGGAATATTTATTTTTGAGAAACAATGTAAAACCATAAGCATCCAAAAACCTAACCCTAGGAGTTGAAGCACCAAAACTATGGGCCTCGTTTGGGTAAATTGGTGTTTCAACTTCCCGGGGACGTAACTTTGGCATACGATCTCTGTTTGGCGCACACCATACCTCGTTAGAAAGATCTATCCGAGGAATAAAAATTTTTATGTGAGAAACATCAATCCATTGACCCAATTTGCTCCTAATTTTCCCCAAAAAATCTCGTTTTAGGGCCTCAAAACAGCTCCAGAAGTTTAGGAGCCGAAAAACTGCTAAAAATAGTAAGTTGTATTGAAACTAAAAACCTGAAAGAACTAATGGTGGGGGTTCAAATGGAATAGGTGGGTGGCCACCAATATCCATCTAGATCATTAGGGCCTCAAAACAGTTCCGGAATTTCATGACCCGAAAAACTGCTAAACAATAGTAAGTTGTGTTGAAACTAAAAAACTGAAAGAATTGATGGTGCGGTTCCAAATGGAACAGGTGGGTGGCCACCGATATCCACCTGATTCATTTTCTTTCCTTTTTCTTCTTTGATTTTCCTTTCCTTTTCCTTTTATTTTCGTTTCCTTTTCCTGGTCCTTCCTTGTTTTTCCTTTCCTTTCTCCTCTTGGTTCTCTCTCCTCTATGAGACTAAGTCTAAAACTTAACTGAAAAAAAGATACCAACTGATGCTATGAGGTATTTTTATTGATGAGGCCTCTAATTTCTTCATTTTTCCATTATTTCCTTCATTTTCCTCCTCACATGCAACTTGTGACCTTTCACCTTCCTTTTCTCCTAATTTCCATTATTTTCATAAATAATGTGCCAAAATTACCTTTTTGCCTTTCTAAATCCTTGGCCATTTCCTTTAGCCATAAAACACAAGTGATGCCCACTAGGATATTTTTCTAAACATTCATCTTGGAATAAGTGTCCCTTGCTCATGGTCTTATTTTACATTTATTAACTTTTATTACACAAACATTTAACTCGGGGTTGTTACAGACCCCTCCCCCTTAGGGGAACACTGTCCTTAGTGTTAAACCACACCTATACCCAAAAAAATAGCTGAAAAATAAAAACATACCTCTTGTGAAGCTTTATAAACCAGCTCATTGCGGCATTTACAATAACATCCTACTCAAAAGCAAAACCCTCATGTAAAACATTAGTACATGACAACCATATCTCTTATTAGGGTTTTTTAACATAGCTCATTGCAGTATTTACAAATAAAACCATACATAAACATGTAAAAATACCAAAACTCATTTGATCATCCATCTCCCGTGTAGCTTCATTGGGTCAAAGTGCTTCCAGTGCATTTTAACTTGCTCGAGTGCTCTGTTCTAGAGCATGAGATGCTTTCATTGTAATGTGCATTGGGGTTCCGACTGGAATTCTTCTTCTTGCTCCACCTGCAATATAGACCAATCAATAACATGATCAACATCCTTTACATATCCTTTAAGTAATGAAACATGAAAAACATCATGGACTTTCACTGTCAGAGGCAATGCAAGTCTGTAGGCCACTGATCCAATCCTCTCAAGTATTTCAAAATGCTTGCAATATTGTGGTGTCAACTTGGAACATGATCCGATCCTCAAGGAACTCTTCTTGAGCTTGATGCACAAATACACATTCTCCGCAACCTAAAAATCCTTAAATGCCTTGTGATAGTCCACATAAATTTTCTTCTTGTCCTGTAATACCTTTAGATTCTTATTTATAACCTGCATTTCTTGTTCCATGTCTACCAACATGTTCGGTCCAATAAGTACCATGTTCACTAGATCACTCTAGTTGATGGGAGTGTTAAAACTTCACCCATACAGTGCCTCAAACAGCCTCATCCTCAGTGACTCCATATATCTTTTGTTGTATGCAAAATCAACCAATGGAAGGTACTACTCCCATCTCCTATGTTGATGCGTGAAATACATCCTCAGCATATCTTCCAATATCTTGTTGACCCTCTCTATCTATCCATTTTTCTATGGATGATAAGTTGTGCTGAAGTCCATCTTTGTCCGCAATCCTAAAAAAAAAAATCCTTCTAAAACTTGGAAGTGAAATTGGCATCCCTGTCCCACAATCTTCTTCAAAACACCATGCAATATCATGATCTCCCTGATGCATACCTATGCTACCTCACTAGGTGAATAAGAAGTCTTCACTGGAATGAAGTGAGGTACCTTGCTCAACCTGTCTACCACCACCATGATATAATCATGTTGCCTCGACGTCCTCGAAAGATATGTAATGAAATCCATGGAAATGACCTCCAATTTTCATTCTGGAATTAAAATAGGATAAAGCAACCCACCTAGATTCTTACACCCTGCTTTTATTTGTTGATAGTCCAAACATCGCACCACAAATTATGCCAATTGCTTCTTCAGGTTCGACCAATATTAGAACTTCTTCACTGTTGTCAACATCTTCTTATATCTCGAGTGACCTAAATATGGTTTTACATGAAACTCCCTCAAGATAATATTTTTGAGCTCACTATCATCTGGCACATAGATCTTGTCCCTAAATCTCACCAAGCCATCTGTTATAAGATGATAATCCACATCGTGATCACATGTACCCTATTGTAACTTTTGCATAAGCTCCCTATACCTGAAATCATGTTGTCCCGCCTATAAGGTCTGATCCTGTAAATTTGTCCCATATGAGCTCACTGTTGCAACATGGTTCAACTGCACTTGCCTGCTGAGAGCATATGCAACCCTATTCTTCTTTTCATTAATGTAATTGATTTCAAAGTCAAACACACGAAGGGTATCCAACCATCTAGCTTGCTTGGAGTTAAAATTCAGTTGGTCAAACCGATATATTAATCCACTGTGATCACTCATCAACACAAACCTCTTACTAAGAAGATAATGTCTCCACAATGCAAGGCATGAATAATAGATGCCAACTCAGGATCATGAGTCACATAGTTCTGCTCGTTCTCATTTAGTTTCCTGGACTCATAGCATACCACTTATCCCTCCTACATAAGGACTCCACCAAGCCCTCTCTTGCAAGAATTTGTACATACTATGAGCTCTTTATCCAGATCTACAATATTTAATGCTAGATAATTTGTCAACAATTGATTCAACTGCTTAAAATTGGTTGCACACTCATCTATCCATTTAAATTTCCAACCTTTCCTCCGTAATGATGTAATAAGATATACAATGTGTGAGCTCATGATGAACCTCCTGTAGTAACCTACTATGCCTATGAATAATCTAACTTCCTCTACATTTCTAGGAGATTCCCACTCAATAGTCTTTATCTTTTTAGGGTCTACCACTATGCCATTCTTGGAAACAACATGTCCCAAGTAGTGTACTTCCGTATGAAAGAAGAAGCACTTGCTAAGTTTAGCATAAAACTGATGCTCTCTTAGCAATATCAACACTACTTCTAAATGTTCAGCATGTTCTTTCTCATTCTTAGAATATACCAAGATGCCATCAATGAATACAATAACAAAATTTTCCAGATAAGGATGTAACACACTATTCATAAAACACATAAAAGTAGTTGGAGCATTATTGAAACCAAATGGAACCACAAAAACTCATAATGCATGCACTTGGTCCTAAAGGCAGTCTTGTAGTTTTCCTCTTCTTTGATGCATACCTGGTGATATCTTGATCGTAGATCTATCTTCAAGAACATTTTTTCTTCCTTCAACTGATCAAACAAGTCGTCAATCCTTGGAAATGAGTACATGTTCTTGATTGTCACCTTATTAAGTTATTTGTAATAAATGCACAATATAAGAGTACCATATTTTTTCTTCACGAACAACATTGGTGCACCCCAAGGTGATACACTTGGCCTAATGTATCCACTATCAAGCATTTCCTTCAGCTGCAACTTCAACTCTACCAACTCCAGTGTGCTCATCCTGTAAGGTGCCTTTGATGCTGGTCTTTCCCCTGGTACTAACTCAATCGAAAACTCTACTTCCATGTGCGGAGGAAACTCTGGAATCTCTATTGGAAACACATCTTGAAACTATTGCAATACAGGGTATCTTTTGAATATTTTTGCATCCTTGATTGCCTTACCCTAATCACTAGAAATATGAACTGCAAACATCACACACCCTTTCTTGCAATTGTGCTTAGCCCGCATAGTTGTGACCATCCTCGCAGATGTAGGCTTCTTCTTCCTCTGCAATATTCTCTTTTCTCCATTATCATCCAGGCACTCAATATCATTTTCATAGAAATCTATTTTGGTCCTATGAATATATAGCCAATCCATACCCAAAATCATACTATATGATCCCAATGAAAGTATATTCAAATATGTTTCTATAGGCATACCATTCAACTCAAATTCACAAGCTCTTACCCAACAATGAACTCTCTTCTTTGTACTTGTAGCCAACTGTACCAACCAAGACTCTACATGCACTTATTTTCTCAAGCCACACTTATCCACCAGCTAAGGATTAACATAACTATAATTAGATCCATGATCAACAAAAATAGAAATAACTTTATCACAAAGCTTACCGTCCATCTCAATGATAGATGTCTGGTGATCTCCCTACCTGTTGTCCACCGCCGCATAGACCCAAGGAATACTATGACCAATATCCCCAATTTTTTGTGCCTCATGAACACTATAGATCTGAGACCTCCCTGGTACAATGGAAAATCCTTATTACGATGATATTTTCCACATATCCAACACTGCAACGGTTCTCTACTGTCACCTCTAGTCTTCTTCTCTCCAGGTTGTAACACATGTCCCTTCTCAATTACATTGAACATCTTGTAAGGAGAAAATATTTCTTTCTCACTTGCATCTTGAGGTATTCCCCACTTCTATGACCATTTTCCTTTTACCTTCTCATTTCCCTTCAAGTCATGTTTAGGCTCATATTTTCGCTTTGACTGCTCATAACAATACTTTAATTTATAGATGGCTTCCTCTAACGATCTAGGCTCATCAAACTCAATATGGTCTCTATATGCTGTTGGAAATCCACTGATGAATCTTTGAATCTTAGCCTTTTCCTCCTTGAGATATGGCATGTACCTCAACAACTCCAAGAATTTTCTAGCATACTCATTATCTGTCATAGAACCAATTTGTAACTCATAAAACTCCTTAGCTCTATTGTCATAGTAACTCTCCGATAGGTACTTCTTCTTGAAGATCCTCTCAAATTCATCCCAAATCAATTCTTATTCCTGAATGCCCTTGACATTTCCCACCAGATATATGCTTTCCCTTTAATATTGAAGGTGGATAACTTTGCTTTCATGTTCTGTTAGGGACCTATATTACTAGTGTAGTCCCTTATTGTTGTTAGTGTAGCTCCCTTATTGTTATTTTTGTACCCCTACAGTCCCTATATTTTTATTATTGCCCCCTTACATTATTATTGTTAGGTCAGCTAGGATTATATTGTGACCCCATGGAATCCTATATATAGAAAGGAGGTTTTGTAATTTGTTCATTATATAATGTAAAGGAGGTTGTCCCCCTTTAAGTGGATGATTTCTAAGGCGTTGATCTCTCTTTTCTTCTATTTTGGAGCTGGTTTTATAACATTTGGTATCATAGCTTTGGATTCTTGGGTTTCACTATTTCAAACAGGCCATCATGGTATTTTCGCTATAACATTTTTATACGAAGGTTCAGAAGCTAAAAAAAAAATCATTGGCGAAGAAATCCTGAGGAACTTTATGTAAAAATTTCAGATCTTTGTTCGCATTATTTTCGGAGATATGATTTGTGGAAGTTATGGTTTTTGCAGGATCATGAATTTCATCTCAAAGAGGTTACCTTGGGAAAATCGTCATCACTATCGCTCTAAGCATCGGATTGACATTCTGTAAAAAACGGCCAAAAGAAAATGGATTTTATTTTTATGTATATCAATTTCAGAGCTGGAGGAGGAAATAGTGACACATGGCATGTCGTACAAGTTTTCTCTGCTGAAATAGTTCATAATTAGGTCATTATGGGAGATTGGGAATAACTTTTCCTTGAAGAATCAATATCAAAGATAAAATATTGGGGATCTGAAATTATAGAGATACATCATTTTCAATATCAATCTTCTCCAAAGCAAGAAAAAGGTGTGTGTGTTTTTTTTTTAAAATTGCATAAGTCTTGTTTGAAAAATCAGTTTGAAGTGATTCCAAGGCCATATTGAAGTATAGATATCATTATTGGGTTCTAAAATGCCCCATAAAAAGAATTCAACATCCATTAAGCCCTCAGAAGGCTCTACTATGACTCACAAAGAGGAATAAGTGCAACATGTTATATCAAAATTACAAGAACAAGTGAAACAAATTTTGCTCTTGCAAAGAGTAACCAAAACTGAAATGGAAGCTAAGATGGATGGTTGAAGAAAGGTGTGGAAGCTAAGATGGATGGTTTGAAGAAAGGCATGGAAGCTAAGATGGATGGATTGAAGAATGGCGTGGAAGTTAAGATGGATGGCGTGGAAGCTAATATGGATGGCATGGAAGCAAATATGGATGGTATAGAAGGCAACATGGATGGTTTAAAGAAAGGTGTGGAAGCTAAGCTAGATGGTTTTAAGAAAGGCGTGGAAGCCAAGATGGATGGTTTGAAGAATGACATGGAAGCTAAGATGAATGGCATGGAATCTAAGATGGATGGTGTGGAATCTAAGATAGATGACAACATGGAAGACTTGAAGAAAGACATGGAAGGCTTGAAGGAAGTGTTGGCAAAGCTGCTACAAGAAAAACTTCCTAATGGAGAAAATATAGTAGAGGAAACTAATGATGAGAAAAAAATAAATGTTAATCATGATTTCATAGACTCTAATGTTGGATTTAAGAACCAACATATTCCAAATATAGATATGAGTAATTTTGATGGCAGGGATCTGATAACTTGGATACAACAAATGGAGCAATACTTTGAGCTCCATAATATGCAAAACAAACAAAATGTACACATTGCAACTTATACTTAGATCAAAATCATTTTTTATGGTATCGATGGCGTTGTTCTCGTAAACCATTTTTCACTTGTTCAATTTTTACGGAAGAAATGATAGTACATTATGAGGATACAAAGAGAAACACCTTTTTTAGCCAATTGATAAATCTCAAACAAAAGGGTTCAATGATGGAGCACATTGAGGACTTCAAAAAATTGAATATAAGGGTAAATAATATTCCATAGGAACATAAGTTTGATGTCTTCATAGGGACTGTAAAGGATAACATCCAACGTGAGGTTCACCTTTGGGAACCTGATACATTGGAGAAGAGATTTAGGTTGGCAAGATAAATTAAAGGAAATTATAGTGGCAAGGAAACCTACCACTCACAACTATAAAGATGGGATTTTTTCTACTCCTAGACTTCCACAACCTATAAGTTTGACACCACAACAATTGGAATAAAAAATATCAAAAGGGCTTTGCTATAGTTGTGATAAAAATACACTAAAGTAGTTATTTTACATAGATTGTGAAGAGGAGGAAGAAAAGGAACAAGAAACTTCAAAAGAAGAGGATATACATAAGGAACCAACCCTAGAGGAAGAATAAATGAATTGGACCATATCTTGTAATGCATTGGCAAGAATTAGCATTCCTCAAACTCTCAAGATAGAAGGACATATCAAGAAGAAAAATTTAATAATGCTTATTGATTCGGGTAGTACCCATAATTTTATTCATTGTAAGGTAGCCAAGGAATTTAATTTCTTCCTATACCCAGCACCAAAGTGTCAAGTGATGGTGAAAAATGGAGGAACTATAAATTTCTCTGGAAAGTGCCATAATATCAAGCTAACCATGGGGGAATATGTATTGAATAGTCCAATGCTTTCCATTCCAATGGGTGGTGTTGAAGTTGTACTAGGAGTACAATGGTTGTAATCTTTGGCGATGGTAGCTTTTAATTTTCAAGAAATTTTCTTGAAAAAAAAAATTGGAAGGAAAGGAAGTTGAATTATGGGGTATCACAGGGAATCCAGGAAAGATAATAAGCTCTAATGTCATGAAAAAACTTCTGAAGAAAGAACAACAAGGCGTCATTTCACAATTATTCTCACTATAAGTTCCAACATCAAAATAATATATTTATCTAGATCTCCAAAAATTCTTGGAAAATCATTCCAAGGTGTTTGAAACTCCCAAAGGACTCCCACCTATTCATGATCATGATCATGTTATTCATTTGATTCTAGGAATTTTTCCTCCAAACATCGGTCCTTACAGATATCCTTATGTCCAAAAGAGTGAAATTGAACATAATATTGCAGAAATTCTAGAGCCTGGTATAATTGAACCTAGTCAAAGTTATTTCTCTACTCTGGTAGTATTGGTGCACAAGAAGGATGGATCATGGTTCATGTGTCTAGATTATAGGGAGCTCAATAAGCTCACTTTTAAAGATAAATTTCCCATTCCCGTGACTGATGAATTATTGGATGAATTACATGGAGTAATTTATTTCACCCAGTTGGATCTCCATTCAGGATATCATCAAATTAGAATGAAGATTGAAGACATTCTAAAAATAGCATTTTGAACTCATGAGGGTCATTATGAATTTTTGCTTCATTCCTTTTGGCCTTAGTTGCTTCATTCCTTTTGGCCTTACGAATGCACCTTCTACATTTCAAGGGTTGATGAATTCCATTTTCAAACCCTTCCTTGGAAAATTTGTATTAGTATTTTTTGATGATATGCTAATCTACAACAGGTCTTGGAAGGATCATGGTCAACATGTTGACAGGGTGCTCAAACTATTGGAAGAGAAACAATTATATGAAAAAACATCCAAATGTTTCTTTGGAGTACAAGAGGTGGAATATCTGGGTCATATTGTATCTCAGGAAGGTGTTAAAGTAGACTCTCAAAAAATTAAATCCATTAAAGAATAGAAATTCCCCACAACCATAAAGCAGTTGTGAGGATTTCTCAGGTTAACAGGGTATTATCACAAGTTTGTTAAGAATTATGGGAGAATAGCAGCACCTCTAACAACATTGTTGAATAAAGATACATTTTCATGGACTCCAGAAGCAACTAAGGCCTTTGAAAATCTTAAAGACACAATGTGCCAAACATCGGTCTTAACTACACCAGACTTCACAAAAACCTTTATTGTGGAATGTGATGCCTCAGGAAATGGAATTGGTGTTGTTTTTATGAAAGAAGTAAGGCCCATTGATTTTTAAAGTCGTCCAATCAAATGAAATTATTTCTAGAAAGCTATTTCTGAGAAGGAAATGTTGGAAATGCTACATGCACTAAAGAAATGGCGACCTTACCCAATGGGAAGACACTTAAAGGTAAAAATTGATCATGATAGTCTTAAATAATTTTTGGAACAAAGACTATCTTCAGAAGAGTAGCAAAAAATGGGTCACAAATATGTTGGGTTATGACTTTGAAATCATATACAAAAAAGGGAAGCTAAATGTTGTTGTAGATGCACTCTCAAGAAAGGATGAGGATGTGGAAGCATTGCTTTGTGCCATTTCTAGTATCCAACCAGATTGGATAACTGAAGCAAGGGAGTAATGGAAGAATGACGAAGAATTATGGACACTCATTCAAAATTTCCAGCAATATCCCAATACATATGATACATTTAGTTGGGAAAATGATCCCTTATGGTGCAAATATCGCTTACATATTTGTAAGAATTCCCAACTAAAAAAAAATATTCTTTTGGAATTTCACACCTCTCCCTTAGGAGGACACTCAGAATTTTTAAAAACTTACCACATGGTGAAGAAAGGATTTTTTTGGGATGGCCTTAAATATGATATTCAAAATTTTGTTTCGGAATTTTTGGTTTTCCAGCAAAATAAAGTTGAGACAATTAAGACCTCAGTTCTGCTACATCCTTTATCCATTCCAAATCAATGTTGGGAGGAGGTTTCAATGGATTTTAACAAATGTTTACCTAAGTCTGAAGGAAATAGTGTAATCATGGTGGTAGTTGATAGGCTTACCAATTATGCACACTTTTGTGCATTATCTCATCCATTTAAAGCGAGTATAGTTGCTACTTCATTTATGGAAAAAATTCAAAAGATACGTGGAAACCCAAAGATTATTGTAAGCGATAGAGATCCCATTTTCACTGGAAATTTTTGGACGGAATTATTTTCTTGTTTGGGTACTCAACTAGCTCATAGATCATCTTATCATCCTCAATTCGATGGGAAAACTGAGATAGTGAACAAATATTTGGAAGGATATCTTTGTTTCTTTGTATCTGATAAAAAAACACAATGGGTTAATTGGTTACCTCTGGTTGAATGGTGGTATAACACTTCCTTCCACAGTGCAGCAAAAATGACAAAATTTATGGCACTTTATGGATATCATCCACTGTCCATCACATCATCTTTAAGAGAAAATTCTAAGGTTCAAGTAGTGGAAGATCACATCAAGCATCAACAACAAGTTCTCCAACTCTTAAAGGATAACCTAAATTTGGCATAGAATCGAATGAAACAATAGGCAAATCAACATCACAGTGAGAGAAGTTTTGATGTAGGCGACTGGGTATTTTTATGGCTACAACCATACAAACAAATGTCCCTCAAGCAAGCTAAGAAGGATAATAAATTATCGCCAAAGAACTTTGTTCCTTACATGGTGTTGCAAAATATTGGTACTATGGCATACAAATTGGAATTTCCTACATCTTTCCGAGTGCACCCAGTTTTCCATGTTTCATGCTTAAATAAGGTTATAGGTGAAAAACTTCTGGTTCAAACAATATTTCCAGAACTTGATGAGGAAGGAAAAATCATATTGGAACCCAAAGCAATCACGGAAACAAGAATCGATAGCTATGAAATCGATCAATTTCAGAGTATCTCATAAAGTGTAAGAACTTACCCACTGAATATTCCACATGGGAGGATGAGAATTTTATACCGAAGCATCCAAAAATACTCAAGTTTTGTATCCAACACTTTTTGGAAGGAGAGGGGCATGATAGGGCCCTGTATTACTAGTTTAGTCCCTTACTGTTGTTAGTGTAGCCCCCTTATTGTTATTGTTGTACCATTGTATTCCCCATATTGTTATTATTGTGCCCTTACATTATTATGGTTAGGTCGGCTAGGATTATATTGTGACCCCATGGACTCCTATACATAGAAATGAGGTTTTTTCATTTTTGTAATCCAATAATTTTTCATTTATGTAAAGTAAAGGAGTTTTTCCCCCTCGAAGTGGCTAATTTCTAAGGTGTTGATCTCTCTTTTCTTCTATTTTGGAGCTGGTTTTATAACATGTTCTCTGAATAGTTATGCAATCTGAAGAATTTCTTCATTCCAAGCAACCATTCCTATGCATCTTATGGATTCTTCATCTCTCCATCAAATGTGGGAGGCTTCACTTTCTTGAACTTCTAAGGTAAATACTCCCTCCTCGTATATTTATGATGACAGTGATGATTGTGATGATGTATCCTGGATGGGGAATTAGAATGATTCCCATACATACCAATATTCATGTCAGGTGTATCCTATGATATGACACCTCTAATTGTGTCCCCTCTATCTAATCTGTATCTGGACCGAGACCTGCTACCATAGGCTCCATTTGTTTTCTCTTCCTGCTCTTGAGTAATTCTCATTTGTCCATGTTTCTACAACTCTGAAAAGCTCTGGAAGATTGTTGCATTAACCTCTACCTACATCTCCTGAGCCATTGCAAGTAATTCCTGAGCCTAAACCAACCTCTCATTGTCTTCATTGCAAATTCGAATCTCTACACTAAATCTTCTCAATGTATCTGCTATACCAGGAGAATACTCTTCTCCTTGTTTCCCAATTGATCTATATGAAGATTCATGGGGAATTTAGTCTACCATTTTTATTGTCATATTTTATTTTCTTCTTCCTGCAAGTATATCGTGTCAGAAAAAACAAATAGATACCAAAATAAAACCAATGCCTCAATGATGTTTAGAGGAGGCTTATCTCATCTGCAATATTAGTTCACATTATAATGTTCATGTATAGTCATAAACATATCCATGTAGTAAAATAATATCACAACAACATCATGCATGACCATACCAATTGTATACCATGATCAGTTGCACGACAACCATAGTTAAAAACATCATTTATTACCAAAAGAGAGTGAAACCACACTCTGATACCACCATGTGGTATCATATATGACCCAAAGAGAGTGCAATCTACTCTGATACCACCATGTAATTCCTCCCCCCATATTTACCCACTTTCATCGGCTTGCCTGTGATAAACATGATTTGAGGTTCACTATGATATGACTCAACCTCCTATATGACCTTAAGGAAATGGAGTTGATAACTAGAGACCTTACTGACTTCCCTCGGGTGCCACAACACCTCCAGGATTAACCCAAACCCTCCAGGTTTCCAGCCTTTGATATAGCATATATTTTCCCTAACCTGGAGCCCCAATCACTCCCTTGCTAAGACGTCCAAGCAACTATGGGTTCCCAGTCGCTCCCATAGACCTACATCAGTGTGACTGTGGAATTTTTCTTCTAGTGTTGTGCCAATGACTTCAAGAATTAAGGATATTTTCCAGGGTTTGGGTTAGGAATCTTCCTAAAAAATTATGAACCTTTCAAAACTCATAAAAGACATGAATACAATGCTTGTAAACCAAAAATTGAAACTAGGACTTGACCTAACC
Organism: Pinus albicaulis; assembly: GCA_034641835.2. NCBI lineage: Eukaryota > Viridiplantae > Streptophyta > Pinopsida > Pinales > Pinaceae > Pinus > Pinus albicaulis. The sequence goes on from CM076579.1 coordinate 641,828,652, forward strand.
ATCCCCAACCGAGATTGGAATTATGTCAAACACTTGGTAAATATGCAACCTACAAGTCATGAATGCATGTTTGAACATGAGGGACTCAAAACTCGTCTGAGGTTTAACAAGAAGGGTCACTACCTTCTCTTATTATTTGTCTTAACATCAATTAGGTCATGCATTCATTATTTATTCAATTATGAATGAAAACATGAATATATCCATGACTAATATCTATCATAAAATGATGCTTATAATCAACATATAACTAGGTAATTAGAAATAATAGAACATCCACTAAATCCACTTAATAAAGAGTACATTTCCTTACCAAAATAAAGAGAAACTTAGCTTTTATTAACCATAGGAAAATACTAACCGGGTTCAGGACTTTCACTTTCTACCCAAACATCTATTGGCTGAGAAAAATCCCTCATCATCCAATCACCCACATGCTATATTCCAAGCATGAATGTGGGATCTCGTGGGATAAACCAATCCAAAGAAAACCAAGGGAATCCAAAGGTTAAACCACCTCCACCCTCTCCATTTCGTGATCACACCTAAATCGGTGTCGAGATCACAAAACTGAATCGAGCTTGGATTCCTCTGAATTTCTTCACCATCCTTAAGGACTTTTCCTGTCTCCACCCTCAATATTTACCATGTATCCTGCCATTACTATTCACAGGATTCCTAGGCCTTTGGGAATTTTCTTGAGACCATCTCACCCCAGATTTTGAAACCATTTGGAAATCCAAAGCTCAAAACCGAGGAAAATCCCATCACACCATGGTTATCTAGAAATGGAAAGGATAGGATAAATTCCACTGTCGAAAACCAACAAAATCCATGTTAATGACAGCAAAATAACCATATACCAACATGCACATACCATGCATGTCAAACCCAACTAGGAAATCACACATGAAATTTATTACCTGCAAGTATTCTCGCTGAAGCTACTTGATGCTTGCCTTCCTTTACTTTCCTTGTCCTTCTTTTTTTTTCCTTTCCTTTTCCTTTGATTTTCCTTTCCTTTTCCTGGTCCTTCCTTGTTTTTTCTCTCATTTATCCTCTTGGTTATTTCCCCTCTCTGAGACTAACTCTAAAACGTAACTAAAAAAAAGCTACCATCTCATGCTCTGAGGTATTTTTATTGATGAAGCCTCTAATTTCTTCAGTTTTTCATTATTTCTTTCAGTTTTCTTCGTGCATGCAACATGTGACCTTTCACCTTCATTTTCTCCTAATTTCCATTATTTTCATAAATGATGTGCCAAAATTACCTTTTTTCCTTTCCAAAGCCTTAGACATTTCCTTTTCAAATTTCCTCTAGCCATAAAACACAACAAGTGATGCCCATTAGGATATTTTTCCCAACATTCAGCTTGGAATAAATGTCCCTTGCCCTCGGTCTTATTACATGAATTTTTAACACGGGGTTGTTACACTCTTGCTACCATAAGGGAAGCCATCAGGATGTTCTTGGCCTATGAATGTTCGAGAAGATCAAAGTATATCAAATGAATGTAAAATAAACCTTTTTGAACTAAGTATTGGAAGAAGAGGTATATATAGAACATCATGAAGGATTTATGCTTACTGAAAAAAAATATTATGTTTTCAAGTTGAAGAAGGAATTATATGGTCTCAAATAGGATCCTAGAGCTCTATTTTCCATCTTGATGTGTACTTGCATAAACAGGGGTTCAAGAGAGGAAATTTTGATAGCAACCTTTATGTAAAGGTTTAACATGACAACTTGACCATTATTCAAGTATGTGTGTATGACATTATTTTTGGCAGTGATGATGACAGGTTAAGCAAGAATTTTGCATTAGATATTCATAATGAATTTTAGATGTCATTATTTGGCGAGTTGAATTTCTTCTTGGTACTTTAGATATCTTAGGAAGATAGGGTATATGAATCCATCAAACCAATTATATCAAATAAATGTTGAAAATATTTCAGATGGAATATTTCAAACCGATCAACACCCTAATGGTGACTAGTTGCAAATTGAGCATGGATGATATATCCAAAGATGCAGACTAAAGGATGTATATATCTATGATTGGAATTCTCATATATGTGACATCTTCAAGGCCATATTTAATGTAGTTATTTGGATAGGTAACATGTTTCCAAGCAGCACCAAAAGAGTCTCGTATTGTTGTAGTGAAGAGAATCTTTTTATATCTCAAGGGAACATCATATTTTGACCTCCGGTATCAAAAAGGGAATAATTTAACTATCACAACTTATACAGATGTAGATTGGGCAGGACACATTGATGATCATAAAATCTCTAATGGAGTAGCTTTTTATCTAGGTGGTTGTCTTGTTTCATGGTTAAGCAAGAAGTAGTCTTCAATTTCATTATCCACAATGGAAGCAAGATACATAGCAGCAACAGTGTTAGCACTCTATATTTTTCTGAGGCTGAGGATGAAAATTACAAAGGTAACCACAAACCACTTGCAAGATTAGAAACTGGCCTTTTCAATCCCAGAGAGGGATCTCTTTGTATGATTTAATTTCTACTTTTGGTATTTTAGGCTAGATATTAGAATTCAAAATAGATTTTTTAAATTTTTGTTTGTAAAATGAAGGAAAATTCCATTGGGAATAGATTCATTAAAATTCTAGGTAATCAAAGACAAAATAACAGAGTAGCTGAAACAAGGTGAGGTAGGAAAAATCATGTGTCTTCAGATATTTTATGGTGTAGATGAGGTGAAGAATCAGGTGATCAATTAAATATATAGAAAAATTAAATGAATTTTATATTTTATCTCAGAAGAAAACATTTAGTTTATTTTAAACAATCCAGATTAGAGTGAAAAAGTATATTCAGCTCTTTATCTTCTTGCAACAATCAGGAAAATAAATCCATGTGAAAAAATTATAAAGGACAAATTAGCATGAGGAAAACATCACCATTTGTTTGACACAAGAATCCTAGAAGAAAATTGCCTCTGTATTTCTGAAATTGATTACTTCAAGTGAATTTCACGGCTTAAAATCAAAAAGGTCTTCCCTTTTTCATTATCCAACCCTTTCTAAGTCTTATTACAAAATATTTATATACTTTCTATTGAACTTTTTATCACTCAGTAATTTCAATGTTGAAGAAAAAACTATGGACGTAACATCAAAACCACTTAGGATTTTAGGATTTAGCCCTCCTAAACTCAGAAAGGGATCTCTATGTCAGATTTAGCTTTGTTTGTTGGGAATTTTAGGCTATTTAATGGGATCAAAGTTTGGTTTTTGAATTGGTTTGGTTGGAAAAACAAGGGAAGGCCATTGGGCAATGGAGTCAGAAAAGCTTAAGATGATCAAATGTAAAAATAGTCAAGGTTAAGTGCAACAGGGAAAGGTATACATACTATTGGACCCTTTGGATTTAAATGAAATGTAATATAAGAAAAGTAATAGATTCAATTAAAGCTAAAGAGTAGTTAAGAATTATTTAATTTGATATCAGAGGAAAACATTTAAATTACCCACGGATGGAATCAGACTCTATGTTTCAAAAAATTATGTTCATCACAGTTTCTATAAAGTAATTCAGATTTAAGAAATATGCATGGAAACAAAGAAAAATACATAGACTATGAGCACTTCACCACATAGATATGGCACATGAATCCTGAAACAACTTGTCTTGTACTACTGCAAAAGGTCACTTGAACTTAGGGAACAACTTTACAATGAATGGTAGCCTTTTTCATTACGAATCCCAACATCTATTACTTCAAATGATGAAGTATTTATACAAATTCTTCACCAAATATCTTAAAATTGCATTACACAAATAGAACTAAAATATAGGAAATTCAAAACTAATGAATATACTTGGAACTATATTTGTGGATTTCTGGTGAAAAATTATAGCAATTAGAATTTCATAGCAACTCTTATTTGATGAGGTATCCTCCAAGTCACTAACTGTCTTTGAGCTTTTTCCTCTCAAAATTCTGAAGAATATATTTTTGTTATCCCTTTGAATATCTCCATCCAAGATATTTCTGTAGAAAAAGAGTTTATTGTATATGAATATGTTTTTGAGATAAACCTCTCTCATCTTCCCAAACTTATGCTCCAATTGTTCATAATATTCTCTGCAAAAAGATGTTTAAAACAGGACATTTCACAGTCAGAAAAATAGGTTGTGAAGATGTGAATGTATATCTCATTATTTAATACCTGTGTAAAATATGAAGTAGGTTATTATACTTTGGCATCTTAGGAACACAAAACTCCTCCAATTTCTCAATATTCATCTCTGATTGGACACAATCTATTCTGAAAAAAGATGACTAAAAATGAAATTTCTAGAAAATGTGTCTTCAAATATTATTTCAAATTTCCAAAACCATTATGTCTGTGTAAAACTGGAGAGAGGTTTTTGTAAATAAGGATTTTAGAAACTCTTTTATTTTTTGAAAATTAATTTCCACCTGTGCAGGAACCGTTTTTGAAAACACTAACTAAAAACTAAAAATTCAGGAAAATATATCTGCAAAGATTCATCTGAATCTCTCAAAACATAATAGATTTTAAAAAAGTGATAGAATTTTTTGTATATGAGGATGTTACCAACAAAAACCTCTTTTGTTTTTTGAAAATTCATTCTCTTTTTTTGTAAACCATGTTTGAAATTACTTTTTTGTATAGAGAAAAAACAGAGTTTTAACTAACCATGAAATGAACATATGACATGGAGGTGGAAGGAAACATAGAGGTGGGAGATAATTGGAGATTTTCAAACCATCATAATAATAATCCTGTATAAAATCCTGAGAGAAATTGAAACCTTAAACACCAAAAAAAAAAAAATTCCCATATAAATAATTTTTAACAAAAATTTATATGTGATAACATCTAGCTCCATCTGGGGATGGCAGATCCTTTAGGAGGTGTCAAGAACCACAGATATATGAATTTGAAGATTAGTTCCTTATCCATTAGGCCGCTTCCAACCTCAAAAACTAACAACCTGCAACCTGGTCTTCAACTGAAACCCAACTGCAACTACAAACTGTAAGATGCTGTAAACAATCATACTACAAACCAAACTAAAACTGCAAGCTAAAAATAAATGATTGGCCATCAAGCTTATTACACACTCATCCTACACTAATATGCTAAAATAATGCTTGATCAAATAATAAAAATACAACTAGTCAAGGAGTTTCTCAAATACCATGGATTTTTTATCGTGCTTTAGAAAAATTAAAACCAAAATATGTAATGGCAGAGGCATTTCACGGTGCATTTTATCTCCACAGGGAAATAAAGGCTGAAAACTCAAGCTGAAAAGACCCTCCATGTAGTTAGCTACGAGATCATAAAAAACATATTTTTTTTTATGACCCTAAAGGATTTCTGCAATTTGATCATTATGGTTGGACAGTTCATGTGTGCTCTCTTTATCATACCATTTTCCTAGTTGTAAATTGTCAAACTCATCCTCAAAATCATAACACTCCTTAATAAGAAAATCATAGGGCATCATTGTATCCTCTTGTTTTGGTAGGAAAAGGTTTCCAAAATGTGGATTTTGATATTGAATATTGTGGGACTGAATTTGATCCTCTAAGACCTCAATATCCTTCTCAAGTTTGTCAGCAAATTCATCTAAAAATTTTATCTTAGCTTTAGAGCTACATTTGCATGACTTTAAATAAATAGACAAAAACTTCGGAAAATCTTCATCAATCTGGTAATCCTCAAACATATCCCAATATTCTTTAAAACCATCAATAGAAACAGGATCTTCTACATACCTTATTATTGTGATCGATTAGACCATTGGATCTATCATTAACCTTTGAATTCTTCTGATAGTGGAGTCACCATGAATGTTCTGAACTCTGGGTTGTCTAAAAATGGAGTCACTAGGTGAATGATTCATTCTTCTTGTGTCTGATCATTGTCCACTATCAGTAATTAGATTTGTAACTTGATAATCTTTCCTAAGGAATATGAAACATCATTTCCTAGTATGGTTTCCACTATATTATCACTCTGTAATTTCAAGGTTGAAGAAAAAACCACGAAGGTAACATCAAAACCACTTTGGAGTTTAGGATCTAGCCCTCCTAAACTCAGAGAGGGATATCTCTGTCAAATTTTGCTTTGTTTGTTGGGAATTTTAGGCTAGTTAATGGCCTGATAGTTTTTTTTTTGAATTGGTTTGGTTGGAATGGCAAGGGAAGGCCATTAGGCAATGGCGTTAGCAGAGCTTAAGATGATGAAATGCAGAAATAATCAAGCTTAAGTGCAATAGGGAAAGGTAGACATACTATTGCATCCTTTGGATTTAAATGAAATGTAATAAAATAAAAGCAATAGATTCAATTGAAGCTAAATAGAGCTTAAGAATTCTTTAACTTGATATCAAAGGAAAACATTTAAATTACCCAGATTTAAGAACACATAAGCATGGAAACAAAGAAAAACACATAAACAGCGAGAAGCACTTCACCACATAGATATGGAACATGAATCTTCAAACAACTTGTCTTTTTTTACTGTAAAAGGTCACTTGAACTCAATGAACTATTCGAGATAAATGCATAAAAAGTGAAAGAGGTTGTTTTAGATGAAGATTTTTTTGAGATAAATATATTCTCTACAAAAATATGTCTAAAATAGGACTTTGTACAGTGAGAAAAATAGGTTGTGCAGATGTGAATGTATATCTCATTATGTAATGCATTTGTAAAATCTGAAGTAGTTTATTGTAATTTGGAATATTAGGAACACAAACCTCCTCCAGTTTCTCAAGATTCATCTCTGATTGGCCACAATATGTTCGGAAAAAAGATGAATAAACATGACATTTCAGGAAAATGTACCTTCAAAGATTCTTTCAAATTTCCAAAACCATAATTTCTATGTAAAACCGGAGAGAGGTTTCTGTAAATATGTTAGAAACAAACACCTCTTTTATTTTTTGAAAATGAATTTCCACCTACAGGGGAACCGTTTTTGAAAACACTAACTAAAAATTGAAAATTTAGGAAAATATGTCTTTAAAGATTCATCTGAATCTCCCAAACCATAACATATTTTAGAAAACTGAAAGATTTTTTTCTATATTAAGATGTTATCAACAAAAACCTATTTTATTTTTTGAAAATTCATACTCATTTTTTTTTTAAACCATGTTTGAAATTATTGTTTTGTATAGGGAAAAAACATAGTTCTAACTGACCATGAAACGAAAATATGACATGGAGGCGGAAGGAGACATGGAGGTGGGAGATAATTTGAAATTTTCAAACCATCATAATAACAATCCTGTATAAAATCCTGAGAGCAATTGCAACCTTAAACACCTATTGTACGGTACAACAACCCCCCATTTTTAACTTGTTCACATCAAATAATGGGGACCCTTTCTATAAAATTTTTGGCTAAACACCTTTTAGGATTTTTATTGAGTCAATTATCTTACGATTTTGTTAATTTTTCATTTTCTTTAGATTCTTGTTTTGATTGCTCAAATGAAATCGATTTTTTATAAGCTTCCTATTGACGCTTGTTTCATCTCATTTGGTCAACCGGTTTGTAAATAGCACTCCTTTGAAGTCTAATCAATTATGTCATCTAGGTTAGAAAATGTATAAAATGTACAATATTTCATTTTTTTTAATATATGCATTTAGTTTAAAATATTAACCCATAGTTAGTTATGACTAATATTTTTCGTTTTTACTTATACAGTCAAACAACGAAGCATCGAGATTTCGATAATTTATTCTAATTTTCAAATAAATTACTAAACTCGAAAAATCCGAAAAATTCAAAATGTCAAAGTAACTGTAGTTTATTTTTATCAAAATGGCTGTGGTTTAGATAGACAAATAATCCATTAGATAAACTCACAATTTAACATTATTCAAATAAAACCAAAACAAAAAACTAATATTTAATATTCAATTTGAAAATTAATTAAATTATTTATTAAATATAATTAATTAAATCAAATTAAAATTGAATATATATATATACATATATATAACATCAATTACATCGCATTCAAAAAATTAATTATATTGCATCAGGGATTTCTAAAAGATGCATTCCTTAGAAACCCTGATGGACTTTGTTTTGCCGATCCCCGATTCCGAAGTCAAACCTCACGTATTACATTATTTGACTTTCAAACTCACGTATGAGTAGATGTAATATTATTTTATCATAGGTGTAATGTTAGTAGAGTGAAGTGTTAGTAGATTAGTGGAAGTTTTAATTTAATGTTAGATTAATATTAGTTTTAAGTTAGTGTTAGTGGTAAGTTAGTTTTAGGTTAGTGTTAGTTTAATATTGTGTAGTGTTTGTTAGTTAGTGTTAGAGTAATATTAACATATTGTTAAGTTAGTAGTAGTTTAGTATATTTTAATATTAGTTGATTAATGTTAGTTTAATTTTAGCATAATTTTAATTTAGTATTAAATAATGTTAGTTTAGTTTTAATTTAATAGATTTAATATTTAATATTTGAAATAATTAATTTTAAATTAATTAATAGAATGTAATTAATTTAATTAAATTATAATTAATTAGAGTAAGTTGTTTATAAATAGTTAATTATAATTATTAGTTAGTTTAACATTAATTAATAAATATTTTATTAAATAATTAGTTTAAGTTTATAATTAATAATGTAATTATAATTAATTAATAGATAATTAAAACTTAATTTAGAAATAGATTACAACTAAATTAGATAAATAATATAATTGAAATTAATTAGAATTAATTAATTAATTATCATAATCTAATTTAGGATTAGAATTTAATTTAAAATTTTGATTTTTTTAAGCTTAAGCAACGAAAAATTTCAGATTTTTGGCAATTTTAATATACCAACTTTAGAGGCTCATAACTGAGGTTTTACTTGGCTAAATGAGGCCCAGGACAACTCATTGGAAAGAAAAAATCAAAGAGAACATTTCTTAGGAGGTTTCACTAACAGATTTGGTTATTTATTGGGTCAAAAATTAGGCAGAAAATCAAGCTCCGAATTTCTAAAACAAAATCAATTTTCTGAGTTTTATTTTCTTCATTTTCATTTGCCCAAAGCCTCTTCTAATCGCAGATTCGTTCATCAATGATATCCTTGGCCAATTAAACCATTCCAGGCATAAATAGAGAGCTTATATTTTATTTTTAATTATTTATTCAAATAAAATTTGATTGGATTTGTTTTAAATGCCAAAAAATGATATTTTGATTTTATTGTTGCATCTTAATTCATTTTGAGTTCGTTTTGCAGGAAAAACAGTAGAAGGGATATGGAAAAAAATATCTCAATCAATGAAAAGACTCCAGCAATTAAATATTGGAATTTTTGAGCAATTAAAATTGGATTGGGCATATTTTTCTTCAACAAACTCTCCTCTCAAAATACTTTTGAAAACATCATAAATTGTAGATTGCAAAATGTAAAATGGGGTTGCTCTCCTCCGCAATTCCAGACTTCTAAAAGCATTTCTGTAATAGGAATTTAGATTTGTAGACGGGGAGGAGAGAAAATTTCAGATCTAAACATTATTGAGGGTTTTTCTTTATGTCTTTAATTATGCACGATGGGCATAGTTTGCATTTTTGCAGCTCTAGTTTTGAAAAAAGAAATTCAGGTAATGTAAAGTATTGTTAGAGACCAGGATCAGAGAAACAGATTCAATTAACTGGTATTTTTGGCATTTCTGTATCAAATATCAGTTTCATTTTTATGTTAATAAAATTGTTATTTCATTTTATTCATGTTTATGTTTTTTTGTTGATATGGATAATTTGTCTCAAATTGTTATGTATCTCTGTTCTTAAGAATTAAACTTAGATTTCTGAGTAAACATTACTCAGAAATCTGTCTTATAAAAATGATTTATTAAATAGTAATGTGTTGTGAATTTCTTCCACATATTATTGTTTAATTATTGGCTTGATTGATTTGATTATCGATATCATTTTTGTGAATTTCTTCTGGAGTGTTAGTAATTTATTATTTCAGTCAAATGTTTTCAATAGAATATGTTTTGGTACTCACAAATGTGAGCTAATTGAATTTTTTTGTTAGTTTGACATTAATTAAAAACCAGACATATTTAAATTCTTATTATTTAATTATCTTGCTCTTAGTTGGGTTAGATTTTCATCTACCTAATTGAGATTGGATTTAGATTAGTTTCTTTTATTTGTATTATAGAATAAGTTTGCATTTAGATTAATTTATACATTCTTTTAAGACCTCTTCTGAAAGAGGAAAAATCTAAGTTGTGGTTTGGCTGAACCTAAATCAACTTAAGGATCATTCTCTTGCCTAATCAGCAAGAAGAATCGATCTGATATCCCTGTTTATCGGTAGTTAAAGATATATCATAAACCAATAACGATAGGGAAAAGGTAACTGGACCTAATTAAACTAGTCGGAGCCACTATCATAAACAGAAAATGAGTTGTATTAAGGTCCGGCCCAGGTGGTTATCCCCCAATGTTGTAGCAGCGATTTTCGAGGCTTCAACATTTTTGGTGCTAGAAGGAGGGCCTGAAAATTGTTGTCTATTGGAGTCTTTTCAATTCTAACATCTCATTTTTATTACAAATGGTTCCTTTAAAACTTCCAATTTGGAGTTGTATATATGGACGTGCATCTTCCAATACTCCACCCGAAGTGGTAAGACTCTTGTCTCAGGTAAAGTTTGATGGTAAGAAAAATTCTTCTACTTTTAATCATGTCTTTTAATTTATTCAAAATGTTTCAAATTTTTATTTTCAAGGAATTGATGAAGGCATTTTATGCGGAATTTTTACTCTCACATTTGCGGAAAAAGCTAGAAACTAGTGTAGAACTCTTCCGGTTGCCTCAATTCACAGCTGGAATCAATTTGTTACAATTTTCATTTGTAAATTTTATGGATACTATTATGAACAGGCATGCAATGAAATTGAATATCTACGAAGATTTGAAAATGAGTCTGTTAGAGATTTTAATATTCGATTTCATTTGAATTGTTTAAGATTTAAAGTTGAAGATAAACCTACGGAAGAAGAATCACTAAATTGGTTTGAACCTCTCTTCCTCCCATTCCCAATCCATATGAAATTAGTTCAATCTTTGTTCCATCCCCTTCTGACATAAATGAGAATTCCAATATCGATGTGCAAATAAATTATGATGAAGTGGTCTCACAAAGCTTGAAAGATATTTCTATCCAAATACAAGAAGATAATAGCATTATTTTTGGAGAAAAAGCTACTTTGAAATCTGAAAATTCCTCTACATTAAATTCAGAAAATCAGATCACAAATCAACACGTGCAAGTAGCAATCAAAGTGAATAATAAAACACAAGCTGTTGTACAAATGTCTGAATTTTTTCATGATAAGCAAATGCCACATTTAGAAAATCAAAGCACAATTCTTCAAGAAAGCGTGGATACACAAATGAATGATCTAGAATCTAAAATTTATAGTGATCATGATGTACGAGAGTTCTCAAACAGAGAAAATTTTGAATTCATTATTTATGATTCTCGTTTTTCCCTTATCCTGATATTTTTAATGTTGGTAATTTCTGCCCTCTTAGTATTGATGATATTTCAGAAAATAAAGAGGATGATCTAAATGAATTACCAATAATTTTTTATCAAGATAGAGAAACAATTAACGATCATTCTTTTGCCATTAATGAACATGAATTTTTTATTCCTTCGTGTTTTGATGTATTGGACGAGATCAAAGGGAATTCTAAAAAATATTGTGAAGTCATTTATGATAATTATTATAACATCAAGGATGTTGATTTCTGTTCTTCTCAAGAGTATCCTCATGATGAAATTCAAATAACATCTGAGAATGAGGAACATTTCAATTTAGAAATTATTCCAACCAATCCTCATTTTGGAGCAGCAAATTATCTTCATGATTTCACCATTCAACAAAACATTCCAAATTATGATTCATATCATGATCAAACTCCCATTCCTATTCATAATCATAATTCTCTTTCTAATTCACAAGTTGGAATTGGAAATTATTCAAATTCCATTATTCTCGCCAATCCTTGTAAAAGAGAAATTATTTCAAAACAATCCCAATTGTGCTGTAACATTAGTTGTATCAGTAAGGATTTCATTTTATTTTTTCTTTCATATTTATTTTGTTCAAATTTAGATTTGTTTTGTGATTTTATTTTTCAAATTTTTGACACTCTATGCTAGCATATTGAGCACTTTAAAAATGAACACTCAATTGATGCATTGCCCTATTGAGAAATTGAAGTTTCATATTATAATCATGAACATCAAAATCTATTAATATTTCAATTTCAATCAAAGCTAATGTTTTATCAAAAGCCTCTATTTTCCCAAGGGCAGTGTCAACAAGAGAATGTATTTTTACAATCTGGCCAACAATCTAATCCAATTGATAATTTTCCATATTATTTGACAGATTTCCATGCACTTTTCATTAACTCATTCGAAAATTGTTTGAAAAGTTTTCCTTCATGGAAAATTGTTAATAGTTTAACACTTACACATAATACTAACAATTTTTTTCAGTTCTTTAAAATTAAAAGCTCATATCCACAATCTGGCCTGTCATCTCCTCTTTTAGACATTTTCCATTCATTAATGGAAACTCATCCATATTTTTATGATCCAATTGGAATTCAGTTGGAAAAGACATTTCAAAAGAAGGAGATTGTAAATAAGTTGTTAACAATAACTGTAAATTCTACTTACAGATTTATTTTTTTTAGATTTGTGTTTCTGTTACTAACATTTGAACTATACATATATGCAAGAATTAAAATAAGAGAATGTTTACACTGGAAATATGACTATACCTAGTCATTTTCATGTATATGGTTAGAATAGAAGTAGAATTAATTTAGTTTGTTTGTTTTATGTAGTTAATTTATTCTTAATAGTTCTGCAGATAAAACTAAAATGAGCAATTAGCCCTTCTCATATCATATACAATTTCAAGGAAATATTTGCCTCTTATCAGAAAAATTCTAATTCTTGCTTCTCATTTTTTAAATCAAAATTTATTTCAGCAATATCTCTACTTTGCCTATTTTGAATAACATCTTAACTAAATTCAATTGAAGTTGCACTTGACACAAATAACATCAAAGCCACTTATCTCTATTTTGAAATGTCCTCATATGATTTTCTCCTAAAAATTTATTTGTTAAAGGTTTTGAGGATATAAAAATTCATGATCTCATTATCCCATGAAATGTATGATTGTCTATTATAAGCCTAATGTCAATTTAATCATTATTAGTCAGTCTAAATTTTTGTTGTAATCACATGAACTTCATATTATCTTCTTTGAAATTTGTTAAAATGAATTTAAGGATGTCATTTTGCTGTGTGCATACATTTAAATCTGTGTTGATATTTTTCCATAATTAGTGGCTTTATCCCATCTTGATATTTAGTTTATTATCTGATGCTGCAATATGCATCATATTTATTTGCCAAAAGAATTATTAAAAAGTCACTATAACAATACAGATTTTTCTCAAGTTAATTCGAAATGAGCAGAGGAAATAAATTGATGTTGGAATTCAAAGGGAAGCCTACTTTTACATTTATTTCTGGTGAATTTTATGAGTTTCAGATTTCCTGAACATGATTAAATAGATTTTACTTAGGTTGATTGCACACTCTGATTTAGAATAAATAAGAAATGAGTTTGAACAAATTTAGAATTTTGATAAATCAAGGGAAGAATTGGAAGATTCATAACGTAAAATCCATAGATAATTTCCTTCCAGGTACGCATTTACATGTTCATTTTCATCTATTAATAGTTTCTCTTTTCCTTAGTTTATTTTTTATTCTTGTTCAGTTTCATTTGCAGGTTTTCATTTGTTTTCAAAAAATTGAAGTAAGCAGCAAACCCATTTCAAATTTGCAACAGGTTCAGGGAAATTTTATTTTGGGATTCATTAGAATTTGAACATTTTTTAACTTTACTTTCATTCATTAGAAAACCCAATTGAAATTTAAAGCAATATCACAAGATTCATGTCTGAAATGTTTCAACTTGATTTCTGATGCAAGACCTCCGATGTGTTACCTCATTCAATCTTCCATAAAATACCAAATTGCATATCTCATTGGAATAAATTTAAAAATTTGTTTTTCATCACGAAAGTTCGGATGTGATAGATCAGATCACAAACGCACATGTCGCATTAGGCATAAGGTTAATTCTTTCATTTAAAAAAAAAAAACTCTGATGCAATAAAAACTTGATCGCAATCGCGAATTGGTAAATTCATATCACAATTTGTTAAAAGGTCAACTTTTAAAAAGTTCCGATGCGATGAAGTCTAATCGCAATCGCATTTCGGCAGAGTCATATCACAGTCGATTTGTTCATTTCAAAAGTTCCGTTGTGATGAACCTAATCGACAATCGCAAATCGGAGAGACCTCATTTTGATATATCTATTTGCAAAAACTCTGATACGATAAAGTTCTAATCGCAATCGCAAATTATTAAATTAGTCAAGGATTAATTTTAAAAGACCTCTGATGCGATAAGTCCAATCGCAAATCTCAAATCAGGAGGAAAATTGAACACATCCTTGTGTGCTCATTTTAAAAGTTGTGATGCGATAATTCATCACCAATTGCTTATCGCTACCACTTTTTACTAATCGCCGATTTTTCATTGCTTTTCGCTCTTCGCTCATCACCGATTATAATATCCATCGCATCGCTGCTATCGCAAGAATCATATTGGCATTTCCAACATGACTATTTTCCAATATTCCGATATGCCGATATCGATATTGCTCATCACATTTTCGATACTCATATCATAATGTTGAAAGCCACTTCATCCATCGCATTGCCGATATCGCAATCGCTTCATCGCATTTTTATTCATGGTCATGTCACTATTCTGAATATGCGATGAGAAATGTGCAATGTGCAAAATATAAATTGCAAGATGTGGTGTGCAATGTGCAATTTGCGACATGACTGTTCGTGATCCTAAATATAACATTTCTTCAATGGTATGATCGCTCCATCTCATCACACATATTCTTTTCACATGAATTCATATCAGCAATTTTCTACTGCAACTCCCGATGCGATAAACTCTAAACGCATGCCTTTACATGCAATATGAATCATCCGATAAAGCATTGTGTTAATTTAAAGCAATCTTGGGTAATCGCTATGATACTAAAGCGATTAATGACAAATTTGCAGCATATTCAAATCATTTTGATTTCTCATATATTTCAAATTTAAATAATTCCATAATTAAATATGAAATTCAAAACCTCTCTATTTTAAATTTCATTATCTTAAATTTGGTCTTAAATTTGAACAATTTATAAAATCATGAAATTTGTATAAAACTTATAATATCTTAAGAACATTCATCACTGCAAATTCTTAATCTCATTTCTGATGCACTTGTTTTAATTTCAACTCCCTTGAACACAAGGCATTCCATTTTTACATTTTACTGCTTGCTTTAGTTTAAATAAAATAAATAATGATTTTGGGCTATAGGATTTTGGTTAGTTTTCCTTCTTAATATTTTTATTATCAACTAAAGGAAGAAGTCAGCTAGTATTAGAGAAACTGATATCTTTCAGGTAAGATCAAATGCAGTTATCCAATGGTAAGATTCATGTACCCACTTTCATTAATTTTCATTTCATTACTTTAGTTTCAGTCTTGTTTTTTTTATTGAATCTGTTTTGCAGCTATTCATAACAGCTTTAAATCATCTGCCAAATCATATTCTGGAAGCCCTATGCTCTTCTCCTGGTTTATTTCAAGAAGCAATGATAGTCTTCGTTGAAACAGTTACACTAGGAAGTTTTTGAACCTTTAATCTGTTTCTTTAAAGCATTCCTTTTATTAGAAAATGATTAAGATAATGCTTTGAAACAAGAAGATTAACATCAAACAGAAATTTTTCATTGTGGCTTAATACTATTTAAAGTCTAAAACACTTATAACCCTGCAAGGTATAATTTTTCTGAATCTCGACATAAGAAGGAATGATTACATGATTATTTTCTTTTACTTCATTTTGTTGAGACATTGGCATAAACATTCTTGTTAGAGTTTGTATTTCAAAACTTAGATTTTCCTTTCCATTTTTTTTTTTTTTAATTTCTTCATTTTTATTTTTGTTTGTTGATTTCTTTTCTCACTTTAGCTTAAGAATTTTTTTCCTTTGGTTTTCAGTTTTGATTTTGGTGACTTTGCCACGATTTATATGGAAGGCATTCTTGTTACCTAAAAATGTTTGGCATAAATAGTCTCCTATTATCTTTTTCTTAAATCTCTTAGAAAAAATTGTTTTTCTTATTATAAAGGTAGACATACTTAAGGAAGAGATTACAAAACAAGAGAAGTTGATGAAGTATCATGAAATCTGAGAAATTTCTTTTTCATCAAAATTGTAATCATTTTGAGATTTCAATATTTTATTAAGATCTTTCAAAATTCTATTATCAGTCAAAAAAAGTTATTTTTAACCAAGTAAGGACACTTTATAGCAAAGCACTTTTAACTCTGAAATTGTCATCTTGAACTCTTAAGGAGTTAACAATTCTCCCTATTTAAAAGAGTTTTATTTTTCTAGAGTATAATCCAAAAATATATTTGAAACTTAAAAGATAAGAGGTCTCATCACGAGCCTGCTTACCATGATCATAGGGGAAAAATAGGCTGACATTACCAACACTGCTAAACAAACCAGGGTAATGGCTTATAATTGCAAACAATTGTAAGACAAGGGGTCTCATCACGAGCCAGCTTGTTCAGTCCAATTATAACCAATGAATGGCATTGTCAAATATCTGGCTACCAAACCAGGACAATGGCTTTTAAGAAAAATAAATAAATAAATAAAAAATAAACATATATAAATGGATTTATCTCTAGGTCAATAATTCTTAAATAGATAGGATTATGAATCATCGATGATTAGAAGGTAACCCTGTCGAGACTATAGATGTTTGCTGGCAGCAGTGGCTCTACCTGTCACAAATGAGTACATTTTAAAAGCTAAGTTGTAAAGTGACCCCTGCTTTATCTTTACAACTAATTAAACACTGATATAGAGTAATGAAATATTTTAATTTATGAGGAATTTCAAGAAAATTACAGTTAGATGATTATTGCTTTTATTTAGATTAATGAACCAAGTCAAGCATTCAAAAAAATAATTTTCTCTTCTTTAATTATTTTTACTTTAATTTTGAGAAAATTTATTTTATATCAAACAGAGATAACTATTTCTTCTAGTGAATCGCCAATTGTTGTATGGTACAACAACCCTCCATTTTTAACTTGTTCACATCAAATAATGGGGACCCTTTCGATAAAATTTTTGGCTAAACACCTTTTAGGATTTTTTTTATTGAGTCAATTATCTTACGATTTTGTTAATTTTTCATTTTCTTTAGATTCTTGTTTTGATTGCTCGAATGAAATCGATTTTTTATAAGCTTCCTATTGACATTTGTTTCGTCTCGTTTGGTCAACCGGTTTGTAAATAGCACTCCTTTGAAGTCTAATCAATTATGTCGTTTGGGTTAGAAAATACGTAAAATGTACAATATTTCATTTTTTTTAATATATGCATTTAGTTTAAAATATTAACCCATAGTTAGTTATGACTAATATTTTTCATTTTTATTTATACAATCAAATAATGAAGCATGGAGATTTCGATAATTTATTCCAATTTTCAAATAAATTACTAAACTCGAAAAATCTAAAAAATCGAAAATGTCAAAATGGCTATAGTTTATTTTTATCAAAGTGATTGTAGTTTAGATAGACAAATCATCCATTAGATAAACTCACAATTTAACATCATTCAAATAAAACAAAAAAAAAAAATTAATATTCAATTTTAAAATTAATTAAATTAATTATTAAATATAATTACTTAAATCAAATTAAAATTGAATAAAAAAAAAAAAACAAATATATATTAAAAAATATAAATTAATAAAAATATAAAACATAAATTACATCGCATCAAAAAAATTAACTCTGTCGCATCGGGCTTTCCAAAGGATGCATTCCTTAGAAACCTGATGGACTTTGTTTTGTCAATCCCTAATTATGAAATCAAACCTCACGTATTACATTATTTCACTTTCAAACTCACGTATGAGTAGATGTAATATTAATTTATCATAGGTGTAATGTTAGTAGAGTGGACTGTTAGTAGATTAGTGGAAGTTTTAATTTAATGTTAGATTAATATTAGTTTTAAGTTAGTGTTAGTGGTAGGTTAGCGTTAGTTTAATATTGTGTAGTGTTAGTTAGTTAGTGTTAGAGTAATATTAACATATTGTTAAGTTAGTAGCAGTTTAGTATATTTTAATATTAGTTGGTTAATGCTAGTTTAATTTTAGCATAATTTTAATGTAGTATTAATTAATGTTAGTTTAGTTTTAATTTAATAAATTTAATATTTAATATTTGAAATAATTAATTTAATTAATTAATAGAACGTAATTAATTTAATTAAATTATAATTAATTAGATTAATTTGTTTATTAATAGTTAATTATAATTATTAGTTAGATTAATATTAACTAATAAATAGTTTATTAAATAATTAGTTTAAGTTTATAATTAATAATGTAATTATAATTAATTAATAGATAATTAAAACTTAATTTAGAATTAGATTATAACTAAATTAGATAAATAATATAATTGAAATTAATTATAATTAATTAATTAATTATCATAAAAAATTCAAGATTTTTGGCAATTTTAATATACCAACTCTAGAGGCTCATAAATGAGGTTTTACTTGGCCAAATGAGGCCCAGGACAGCTCATTGGAAAGAGAAAATCAAGGAGAACATTTATAAGGAGGTTTCACTAACAGATTTGGTCATTTATTGGGTCAAAAATCAGACAGAAAATTAAACTCCAAGTTTCTAAAACAAAATCAATTTTCTGAGTTTTATTTTCTTCATTTTCATTTTCCCATAGCCTCTTCTAATTGCATATTCGCTCATCAATGATATCCTTGGCCAATTAAACCATTCCAGGCATAAATAGAGAGCTTATATTTTATTTTTAATTATTTATTCAAATAGAATTTGATTAGATTTGTTTTAAATGCCAAAAAATGATATTTTGATTTTATTGTTGCATCTTAATTTATTTTGATTTTTTTTTGTAGGAAGAACAGTAGAAGGGATATGGATAAAAAGATCTCAATCAATGAAAAGACTCCAGCAATTAAAGATTGGAATTTTTGAGCAATTAAAATTGGATTGAGCATATTTTTCTTAAACAAACTCTCCTCTCAAAATACCTTTGAAAACATTATAAATTGCAAATTGCAAAATGTAAAATGGGGTTTCTCTCCTCTGCAATTCCAGACTTCTAAAAGCATTTCTATAATAGGAATTTAGAGTTGTATATGGGGAGGAGAGAAAATTTCAGATTTGAACATTATTGAGGGTTTTTCTTTATGTCTTGAATTATGCATGATGGGTAGAGTTTGCATTTTTGCAGCTCTAGTTTTGAAAACAGAAATTCAAGTAATGTAAAGTACTATTAGAGACCAGGATCAAAGAAACATATTCAATTAACTGATATTTTTGGCATTTCTGTACCAATTACTAGTTCCATTTTTATGTTAATAAAATTATTGTTTCATTTTATTCATGTTTATACATTTTTGTTGATATGGATAATTTGTCTCAAATTGTTATGTATCTTTGTTCTTAAGAATTAAAGTCAGATTTCTGAGTAAACATTACTCAGAAATATGTCTTATCTAACTGATTTATTAAATAGTAATGTGTTGTGAATTTCTTCAACATATTATTGTTTATTTATTGGCTTGATTGATTTGATTATCGATATTATTTTTGTGAATTTCTTCCGGAGTGTTATCAATTTATTATTTCAGTCAAATGGTTTAAATAGAATATGTTTTGGTACTCACAAATGTGAGCTAATTGAATTTCTTCGTTAGTTTGACATTAATTAAAAACTAGACATATTTAAATTCTCATTATTTAATTATCTTGCTCTTAGTTGGGTTAGATTTTCATCTACCTAATTGAGATAGGATTTAGATTAGTTTCTTTTGTTTGCATTATAGAATAATTTTGCATTATATTAGATTAATTTCTACATCTTAGTTGTGGTTTGGTTGACCTAAATCAGCTTAAGAATCATTCTCTTGCCTGATCAGCAAGAAGAATCGATCTGATATCCCTGTTTATTGGTAGTTAAAGATATATCATAAACCAATAACGATAGGGAAAAGGTAACTAGACTTAGTTAAACCAGTCAGAGCCACTATCATAAATGGAAAAGGAGTTGTATTAAGGTCCGGACCGGGTGGTTATCCCCCAATGTTGTAGCAGCGATTTTCAAGGCTTCAACAACACCAAAAAAAAATTTCCATATAAATATTTTTTAACAAAAAATTATATGTGATAACAGAACTAACTTCGGATTCCAAAAAATGAATTGATTACAAAACAATATCTAACAAAGGTATAGATATTTCTTAAGTAGAACTAAAAAACAAGAATTTTATATAGATTCGATTGTTCTGTTGAATATTTAGAGGGAAGTGGTTGTTGATTGTAGCTACTTTTCGACTTCTTCTATTTGTCTGTTCCCAAAACTGTAGGAATTTTGTTTACCTTTAATCATTCAACTCCAATAAATTATCCCATCGCTCTTCACTTGGAATAGAAAAATTACCATGCTTCTAAATCTCTCATCTACTTTCGTGTATGTCTGAAAATTTGGTTTTTTCAGAAACAGATGATGGATATCATACTGAATGAAGAGGTCATGTTGCAGTCCCTTCATGAAATTTTCTCCACTTATTGTTCCTCTTACTTTAGAAAACTTGGATGTATTTGTAGCTATATTCCACAATTCATCTTGATAATTTTATAATGAAATCAATTCTATCATTAGAAGCTCTCAAGGTTGGAATCCCTTTCTCCTGCAATAAAGTAAATTTCCGGTTAAATATTTTAACTTGTAATTATAATTCTTTGCATTTGTTTTCTAGTTACACCATGAGATTCTTCTTTGTTAATACTCTTTTTACTTCCATCATTGTGCCTATTTTGTCTTGAATTTGGAGTTCTTCAAGTTCCTCCTTATTTTTAGAATTCAGCATTTTGATAATTCTATTTGCTTTTGCGAACTTGTGCTCTATCTCAATCTTTGTTTTTTCAATTGTTGCTTTGACATTTTGCACTAGCTCCTCCTGCTCAAATATGATCTGAACTGATGCGCATAAATATGTGATATTTTCACTTATAATTTTCCATATACTCTTTTTTTTCTATGCCAACATTTGAGTTGTTAGAGACTAGTCCTCATACTATTGAATTTGTTGGTTTAGTTTGAAATTATTTTGCACCTATGCTAGGTATGCATTATCTGACTTGATCTTATTTTCCTACAACTTTGACAGTGTTTTCATTAACTTTTGATTTTCTTTATTTGTTAATGATAACTCTCCCAAAGCTTTGATTAGCTTCTCAGAAGAATCAGAAGTGGATGCTTATGTTATTTTTTCATACTTCTTGTTGTGTTAATGTACCTGTTGTTGATGATGTACTTGATGCTTCCAATTGTTCCTTTCCCTTCAACAGTGCTTCCATGTCTTGTTCCATCTTCTAGATTTTAACATCATATTTAACTATTATTCTGAATAAATTCTCTTTCTAAATCTATAAAAAAAAAAAAAAATTGGCCTGAGGGTGCTCTGTAGTTGGGAGTTTAAGCTACTTTCTGAGAGCCTGAATATCTACATTATTGTTTTTGATTATCTCCTTGGTCAATTTTACATTACTACGAGAATATCCTAGCTTGATTATCAAGTCTTATAAAGATTTGGTTCTAGTGTCCTCGGCTAGAGAAGACATTCTCTCTATATTTAGTTGTGAATGCATATTATTCAGAGATGCTTGTAACTTTGAGGTAGTCATAGTTGAAATGGTTAGTGATGAATAAATCATCTCACCTGCTTATTTATGAAAATTAAATTGATCAATTGTCTAAACCTTCTTAGTATCAATAGAAAATATTTAAGCTTTATAATCTTCAGCACTCCTAGGCACTGGAACTATAGGTTCTACAAAGGCTAATTGAAACTAACCATGTTCTATGTCAAATGCAGATCGCAGCCTGTGCTTCCAGAATTCTAAGTATGTTGTAGCTTTGAGGGCTTCATTCTTCCTCTTGATCTCCTTGTATCTAGAAAGACATTTTACTATGTAGCCATTTGAAATGAAGAAAAATCGGGTGACTATGTTATGAATTCAACATCTAGAAAAGGGGTAACTGGAAAACCTGTTAAAACCACTATATCTTCATCTTGGATCTCCTTTTCCTTTGATGAATCCTTTTGAAAGGTGGCATGTGTGTCATCTTTAATTTCAATTATGGTTTTTTCCTTAGGGTTTGTCTTTTTTCTTCTTTTGAACACCTGGAAATATTGTGACTCTAAATTAGTGTGGGACATGCTTTCCCTTATTCATTGTGTTTCCCTGTCCATTGGAATAGGAGTTTGCAAAGAATTTTGGCTAACAAATTTTTCTTCAGCCTCCTTTAAAGTGTTCTCTGTCCACTGCTCCTTATTAGCATATTGCTCTATCTCCAATCTAGGTGTATGTGCATATTGAGTGGTTTTCTGCTCAACTCTAAGCTTATAAATTATTCCTAATGGGTCATAATACCATGTGAAGCTCGGTTTAAACTTCATTTGTTTCAACAATTCATCCACTCCCTTGTTTGCTTCTCTAGTGCTCACAATTTATGGCCCAAACTGTGCTTTTAATTTGAACTTTTCTTTCTTTTTTCTTGACACAAAGTGTAAATCATCCATGTTAAGCATTTTTCTGATATATTCAAGGGAAAATACTCTCAAGTGTACAAAATTTGGCAATCTATATGGAGGAAGCTCACACCCATAGATTCTAATCTTTGTATAATTCTAGTATAAATACCAGTCTCCAACTTTAGCTTGCTCTATAAGATTCAAAAACTACTTTATTTCTGGTTAAGTGCTTGGTATAACATTACTGCTAAGAAGACATAAGGATGTGTGTAAAAATCGATCCACAAAATCGTTGAATGAAAAATATTTCATTAGAGAATTTTTGACGTTTAAAATGGGCCTCCTAAAAAAAATGTACAACCAAAATAAAATTTATAAGAACCAATAGGATTCGAGATGATGATGTTAACCATGCGGGATGATTCACCATTTTTGGGGTAAAAAATTAAAAATATTTTTAAAAATAATAATAATAAAACTACTTTTTCACCTTGTATTTTCAACTTATCTCCCTAAGGTTTTATCCAAATTTTGAGTGGGAGTACTTTTTGGATGCAAAATTTAATTCCTCATCCAAGCAGTACCCATGGTACATACTTTCGATGGACCTTACTACACTAAAAATGAGAAATACGTGAAAAAACATTATTGCAATCACATTTTTAATGTATTTCTCATTTTTTCGTGTAGTAAGGTCCATACGTGAAAAAATATTATTGCAATCAAATTTTTAATTTATTTCTCATTTTTCATGTAGTAGGGTCCATCGAAAGTATGCAACATGGGTACTACTTGGATGATGAATAAAAT
Source organism: Pinus albicaulis (assembly GCA_034641835.2). Classification (NCBI taxonomy): domain Eukaryota; kingdom Viridiplantae; phylum Streptophyta; class Pinopsida; order Pinales; family Pinaceae; genus Pinus; species Pinus albicaulis. Next base: position 641,852,330 of record CM076579.1, read on the forward strand.
TATGCATCCAACGAGTGTTCCTACTCAAAATTTGAGTAAACCCATAGTGCGATAAGTTGAAAATATGAGTTGAAAAAGTAGTTTTTTCTTTTTCCCTCTAAAATTTAATGATGTATTCTAATATTACTTTATTATTTCCACTATTTTATAATTTCCATAGGAAGCCCATTTTATACCTCAAAATTCCCCTAATGTGAGTTCCTTTTGACTAAAGAAGTCAAATGGATTACTGATAATTGACTTCCTTGTTCATCCATCCTTTGTAACTATAACTTAAACATGTATGCTTGATAGAAAAGAATCAAATATACTAAGACTAATTGGTGTTTGAATGTGCCTTCATCTTTAAACTTGTGAAACTGATCATGTATAACATCTGATAAGAACTAATTCTAATTGAAAAGAATCGAAGGCTTCTGGCCAACTACAAATACTGATAAAAACCCTAAGACTACCTCATCTACCCACTGGTTTGAATGGTAACCTAAAAGACAAGTAAACATAGATATGAACTACCTTTACATCTCAGGAAAAATGGAGGCAGAATAAGGAGGGTTAGTTTTAGGCAATTCAGATGTTTCAAGTAGGAAGAATTCAAAAATATGGGCTCGCTGGGGGGAATTAATATTTTTGTATATCTCCATAAGTGTATCAGTAGAAAATGGATGAAGGGAGTATTGGGGATTTACTTGAAGGGCCTGACAGATAATTTCTAGAGTTATTGAAAACAAGACTTCATTGTTATGAGAAATTACTTCTTTCTAGATAGGGTGGTACCTGAGATGACACTAGGTAGAGAATTCAAGGAAAATATGAGTATGAGGAAAGGTAAAATGGGGTATAAATTATTCCTATGTATTTAAATCATCACTCTAATCTAAATACTTTTGTTTAGCCCAATTATGGAGCTCATATAGATCAAACTCACATTGAGTTTCTATTATCTTGTACTGGGTATCAACTAAAGGGGGCCTATCAAAATCGGGGATAGGACGTACCATAGGATATTAATCAGGGATATTTCCCTTTCCTTTATGCGGGGACATCTTAATTTCAATAAGAAAATCAAAGAACAGTGTTACCAGGTCACAATGTGATTGGCTGCAGAAGGTGGTGGCGAGCTTGGAGATCTTTCAATCTGAACCTGCATGGATAAAATAATAAGAAAAGTGAATAATACAGGTTGATATGGGATTCTATAAAGGGATTAGAGGGTGATCAATGGGATTATTACCATTTTGGAGCATAGCATTTACAAGTTTTTTACATGTTGGCGGGAGATTATTTAATGGGAAACGACTATATAATTGTTGGTGGGAAATTTAAATGTTAACTATTACATGACAGTGAGGATGGGTGACATGGAGTGAGGGATGAATGATAAATGTTGTAAATGGATAGCACGGGGGCAATAAGAAGAAGGGAGCATGAGATGGTTGTTTGGGGGGAGGGGGGGGGTTAGGAGCCGTAAACGGTATCAGGAGGGGACCCCCCGTGTTGTGGATCATTTGCAATATCCTTTTATTTTCAATTTTGAAAATATAAAAAAAAAAATACAAAATTGTTAAAACATGTTAAAGTATTAAAGTCTTTATACTTTAGCATAAAAATATTTATGTTCTTTGTATTAGATTTAAAATTTTAAATACTTTTGACTTTATGAAAATGGGTCTCGACTTAAATTTTAAAGGTCGATTATTTTATCAAGCGGGATGTGATAATGGCTCAAACTCCGAACAAAATACTCAACCCACGAGCACTACTAGCGCACGAATTAGTATGAAGGGTGCCTCTCCAGTTGACTGCATTGACTGTGGGAGTAACGCAGATGAGCAGTGGAGATTCATTGCAGGGGCACAAGCCAAAATAATTCTTCGTACTCCGAGACCCCCTGGAGTGACATAAGGTGATGAGTTGTTCACATTTGTTTTCCACGTCAGGTGAATTTAACAGTTTTTTGGCGCGTCTTGTCAAAATTTAAGATCAAAGCCGCGCCACCTATTTAAATGAAAATCACATTCTTTCCGAAGCCATTTGTGATTAATTTGATGTTTTTAATTGGTTTATGTTGTGTCCTGTTCAGTTTTTCCATCACCTTATCAAAATTTGGCCACCTTGTAAGTTGTCCATTGTCATAATTTGGAGTCATGGCTAAATGCCCATCCACGTCGGGTTCTTCTAGTCATATCCCTGTCATGGATACCGAGAGGGATATCCAAGATACCAATTGTTCCTTGGTTCACCTTCTGTTTTACCAGCAAGTTCTCTTGAATGACAAAGCTTCCCCAGTTTATTCTACCATGGCCAAGTCTGGTGTGTTGTCTGCATGTATCCCTAAAACCCATATTTTTCCTAAATTTATATATTGGTTGGTATCAGTTATGTATCCTGGGAAATGTTTTGTGATGAACAGTCAGGGAGAGAATGTTTTGCAAGTGTCTGCCCAGCTAATTCGCCAAGCCCTTTGTTACCCTAGGTCAGAGTCGTGTTCAATTCTCCGATGATTCTCTGGTATCGTATTATGACAACCTTGCAGGGAAATATTTCAATCAGTTTGTTCATTTTCTGAAGCCTAACACACAGCAATTTCAGCCTGACAGCAAAGATTTTCCTATGGAAATTTTTGATACTGAGGTTCGACCAGTACTAAGCAGCATTGCAAAGATTCTGGGCAAATATGATGACAGTACAATGGATAAATCAATCTTCGGGATGTTTTCCATGATGATGAAGCCAGTAATGGTGCTAGATATTCCATCCTATTGGCAGGAAGTATTCAATTCACAACTCATGAGCTTATCATTAATAGGTTCTTTCAGATTTCCTTCATTAATTATTTACTTGTTCTTATATAAAAATGTGGAGGAATTCATGCATATGGGTCTGAATATTATGGATATGAATAAGAGAAGGCAATCAGTAGTGTTCTAGACAGATGTAGTAAGAAGAGAACAAAATGAAATTGGACTGTTTGATTTTGCCAGTTATTTCATGTTAATTACATATAAAGTTTTTAATGGATTTCCTCCTCCCTGTTTCTTACCCAAAGCTCAGGAATTCTTGCATTTAGGGGCAAGCTGCAAATTTGGGGATTGTTTTGTTTTTTAGGATTACTCCAAAATTAGGTTGTATGGAGCAAGTGTTGAGCCTTATAGACTTCCAGGGTTTGTACCTATGAGGCTATTTGCTTTGGAGTTTGTTCAACAAAGTTTAAATGTTGATCAAGTTCACTTTGTGCCCATGAAAAAGGGGCATATGTTAAAACTACCCATGACTGTAGGCCCTTTCATAGTTAATATGAGACAGGAATTTGAAGAGGTTACTAGAATGCTAGATGAGATGCATTTGTTGTTAGGGGAAAGGTGGGCTTATGACCCTCACAGTGTAATTTCCAATAGAAGAATTTAGAATGGGTATTCAGCTTTCATTCATGAAAGCAGACAGATTGATCCAGGTTGATATTGGTGGCCACCAGCCTATTCCACTTGGGCCCCCACCATTGTCTCTTTCAGTTTTTCAGTTTCAGCATAACTTACTATTTTTAGCAGTTTTTCGGGTCCTGAACTTCCGAAGCCGTTTTGAGGCCCTAAACAATGTTTTTTGGGCATCGCGCCTCCAACGAATATCATTCCGTTCTGGAATGATATTCATGGTGAAAGTTTTATTCCTTGGATAGAGCTTTCTAATGACGTATCATGTGCATCAAACGGAGATAGTATGCCAAAGTTACGTCCCTGGGAAGTTGAAACACCAATTTACCCAAATGGGGCCCATAGTTTTGGCGCTTCATCTCCTAGGGTTAGGTTTTTGGATGTTTAGGGTTCTCCATTATTTCTCAATAATAAATAGGCCCTCGAGCCTCATTGTAACTCAGTTCAGAGGCATGTAGCCGCCACATCTCTTCTCAGAGATAGCTACCAGTGCCCTAGCTAGTTTTATTTCCATTCTGTCTGTAAGCAAATTTCAGTTCTTTGATATTAATGAAATGAAGTATTATTTCCGATGCATCTCTTTATTTATGGTTATATGTTCATTTTGTTGCGTTCCTGCATAAATCCGGATCAGTGGTATCAGAGCGGTCTGCTTTTTCTCGATCCTTCTTTGCATGTCCCCAACAAGGTCAGGGTATAAGGAGCTAGGGCTTGATCTGGTGGAACCTTTGCAAGATCAGCCTCGCAAACCTCGACGGAAGCCCATGGGGGATGAAAAGAAAGATGAGGGAGCAGGAGATCCTATCAAAATATTGCTCGAGGAGGCCCTCGAAAAACAAAGGAACGCGATGATGGATAACTTTGCTCAGATCCTTCAACGGCTTCCCACCGGCGGCGCATCTGCATCCAGCAGCCACTCTGGAGGTGTGACTCCTTTTAAGGTACAAGTAAATTTTGACATTCCCATATTTGAGGGTCAAATAGATGCAGATGCCATAGATAGATGGTTGAATCTATTAGAAGGATATTTCTCTATTCATGACTTTTCAGACCGGGAGAAGATTATTTTTGCACTCCTCAAAGCTACCCCCCATGTTAAGGACTGGTGGGAAACCTACTGTGAGAAAAAGGACCAGACAGAACCCTCTCTGTTCTCGGCCGTACCAACTTGGAATTCTTTCCGAGACGCCGTCAAGGAACAGTACTATCCCGTGGGGAGCTATGAGGACAAGTACATACAATGGACCACGCTGCGACAACAAAGGGATCAAGATGTGTACGAGCTGACGAATCTGTTCCATACCCTGCGCACAAAGTTGGGTATCAAAGATTCAGAGAAACATTTGGTGCTAAAGTATCGCAGCTGTCTGCACAGATACATTCAGGAAGAAATGGAGTTCCTCGACATCTCCTCGCTTGGTACGGCATACCGGTATGCTGCCAAGATTGAGCAGAAATTCAAACAGAAGAAGCGAGACTTTGGATCTGCGAATCAAAATCAAGGGAAAGGTGCTTCCAAACCGCAGAACAAAGGACAGAGCCAAGGCATGGCAGCTAAAGACAACCCGTCAAAGCCACAAGAAAAGAACAGCACCGCAAAGCCAAAGAAGGACACGGGAAAGTGGTGTGAGTTCCATAAGAGCTCCACTCACAACAAAAGTGAGTGTCGGGCCAAGCAGTCGCTAGTGGCCGAGATGAGGGCTTCTGAGTCAGATGCATGCTCTGACTCCGAATCAGAACCTGAAAAGGCGAATGAAAAAGGGAAACAGATTATTGATGCGGAGCCCAACACCATTGTTGCCACTACAAAGATCCAAAAGGAGGAACCGGAAGATCCAGAGGAGGAGGAACGTCTCTTCCACTCCCATATGTGGGTAAAGGGCTCCCCGGTACAGTTCATTGTCGACAATGGGAGCCAAAAGAACCTCATTTCAGCAGACGCCGTGAAGCGGTTGGGCTTGCTGACCACGGCTCACCCACATCCATACACCATCGGGTGGCTTCACCAAGGACGAGATCTCCGCGTCAGCCGGCAGTGTCGCCTTCCCTATAGCATCAAGCCCTTCACGGATGAGGTACTATGTGACGTTGCTCCTATTGATGTTTCTAATGTATTATTAGGACAACCATACTTGTGGAAGCGTCATGCTGTGTATGAGTCTCGACCTCGTGCTGTTATTGTTACTTTGGGAAATAAGTTGTACAGGATACCAGAGGTACCACCTCTTGTGGCTATCTCTTTGGTTACTACAAAACAATGCAGTAAGCTCATTTCCCAAACCAGGAAATTCATTTTCCTAATGATCCGCCCCCAGGGCAAGAAGAAGACTGTGGCCACGATCTCCAAACAGGGCTCCTCTACACGACAACAACAAATGGATAAGGTTATGGAGGAGTACAGGGACATCTTCACCTCACCCACAGGGGTTCCTCTGCACTGTCAGGTCAAGCACTCGATTGATCCGACCCCGGGTGCGCCGCTACCCAATGGACCGATCTATTGGTGCTATGTTCTGGAGAATGATGAAATCAAGAGGCATATTCAGGAGCTGTTGCAGAAAAGTCACATCAGACCAAGTTCATCGCCCTGTGGGACGACATCTTGCGGCCATTCACCAACTCATTTGTAGTGGTGTACTTGAATGACATCCTGATCTTCAGCAAGACTTGGGAAGAACACCTTCACCACATCCGACAAGTCCTCCAAACACTGCAGCAACACAAGTTGTGTGCCAATTTGGAGAAGTGCACATTTGGCATGACCCGGGTTCAATATTTGGGATGCATTATTGATGAAAGGGGGGTGCATGTGGATCCAGCCAAGATCCAAGTCATTCGAGATTGGCCAGCCCCAACCACTATAACAGAGCTTCGCAGATTTCTGGGTCTTGCTAATTTCTACTGTAGATTCGTGTTGGGATTCTCTCATATCACTTGGCCCTTGAATCAAGTCACCAAGGGAGGAGCGAGAGAAAAATTCTTTTGGTCGGAATCTCAACAGAAGGCGTTCACATAATTGAAAAATCGCCTCCATTCTGCCCCAATGCTCACATTACCAGACTTGCAACAGCCATTTGAGATTGAGACAGATGCCTCTGACTATGCTATTGGGGCAGTTCTTACTCAACAGGGACATCCGGTGGCATATCACTGTGAGACATTGTCTGAGACAGTTCGCAAGTATCCCACCTATGACAAAGAAATGTATTCCATTGTGCAAGCCTATCGACAATGGAAGCATTACATTTTGGGGAAGGAAACAGTCATCCACACAGACCATTAGGCCCTGCAGTTCATACAGACACAAGGGAAGCTGCAGAATGATCGCCATCAGAAGTGGTCCACATATATGCAACAGTTTCATTTGAACATCAAGTACAAGAAGGGTAGCACCAATAATGTTGCAGACTGCCTCAGCCGACCACCGATCGTGGCACTCACCACCGTGCTCAACTCTTGTGGGCACGAGGAAAAGTAGTAGCTTCTCTGAGAGGGACCCCGAGAGTCAGCCCTGCCACAAGGCACTGCAGAAGTCGCAAGTTCCAGAATTTTCACCTCAGTGCACTTTTATATCACAGGACACCTTTGTGTACCTTATTGATATGCCAAGATGATATGGGAAGCTGCTTGCAAATCAAGTATTTAGGCATTTCGAGGTCGAGAAAATAGTAGCAATACTACAGAAGTATTTCTATTGGCCGAACCTTCGAAAGGATGTCAAGAAGCACATCAGATCCTGCACTGCTTGTGCCATTGCCAAACCGACCATCAAAAAGCAAGGCCTATATACTCCCCTACCAACTCCTAGTCGACCTTGGGAATCCATCTCCATGGATTACATGTCGGGCCTGCCTTCTACTAAGAATGGAAATGACTGTGTTTTCGTGGTCGTTGACAGATTCTCGAAGATTGCCATTATGGCGGCCTGTAAGAAGAATATCACAGCAGAAGCTACTGCTAAACTCTTCTTTGAACGAGTATGGGTACACTTTGGGATCCCACAGTCTATCATATCAGATCGAGATAGCAGGTTCTCGGCATTTGGTCCAGCCTCTGGTCAATGTTGGACACAAAGCTCACCAAGTCCACAGCTTTCCATCCCCAAACAGATGGCCAGACAGAGGTCGTCAGCAGAATGATTGTACACATTCTGCGCATGTACAATTCAAAGCATCCACGGACATGGGATGAGAGCCTCCCCTATGTACAAAATAGTTATAACAGGGCTGTCCACAATTCAATTGGCCATAGCCCCTTTCAGGTGGGCTTTGGATTCCAACCACTATGTCCCATTGACGTAGCCATGCCATTTGCAGCTGCTCAGGCTGATTCAGCTCATGTCCAGTCTAAAGTTGACAAAGCAAGTAGCTTCATCAAGTGCATTCAACACATCCGCCAACAGGTTCATGATATATTGGATAGAGCCAATGCGAAGTACAAGCAGCGCCATGATCAACATCGAGTGCCACACAACTTCCAGGTGGGCAACAAAGTATGGCTACATTTGCAGAAGGAGCGCCTCACTGGACCCCACCACAAGCTTCACATGCTTCGATATGGGCTGTACACCGTCACCAAGGCTGTAGGGAACAATGCCTTCGAGCTTAGTATTCCTCCATTCCTTATTCTGCACCCAGTCTTCAATGTGGATCGCCTTCGTCCTTACTTCCCACCTCTACTGGACACCTCAGACATTGCAGAACAACTCACACCAACATATTTAAACCCAGACTATATGGAACAGGCCACCACAGATTGTATCGTGGACATGCAAATCAAAAACACTCACCAACAGAAGATCCAACTGTATCGGGTTGTCAAAGTTGGCCAACTCCTGCACCAAGGAAAGTGGTTCGCCAGGGACCAAGTTCAGCAGAAATTTCCTCATCTCATGGAGGAACTTAACGCAATGGGGACCATTTCTTCCTAAGGGGGGAGGAATGATCCAGGTGGATATTGGTTGCCACCCACCTATTCCACTTGGGCCCCCACCATTGTCTTTCAGTTTTTCAGTTTCGGCATAACTTACTATTTTTAGCAGTTTTTCGGGTCTTGAACTTCCGGAGCCGTTTTGAGGCCCTAAATGACGTTTTTTTGGCATCGCGCCTCCAGCTAATATCATTCCATTTTGGAATGATATTCGTGGTGAAATTTGTATTCCTCGGATAGAGATTTCTAATGATGTATCATGTGCGTCAAACGGAGATAGTATGCCAAAGTTACATCCCTGGGAAGTTGAAACACCAATTTACCCAAACGGGGCCCATAGTTTTGGCGCTTCATCTCCTAGGGTTAGGTTTTTGGATGTTTAGGGTTCTCCATTGTTTCTCAATAATAAATATTCCCTTGAGTCTCATTGTAACTTAGTTCAGAGGCCTGTAGCCACCACATCTCTTCTCAGAGATAGCTACCAGCGCCCTAGCTAGTTTTTATTTCCATTTTGTCTGTAAGCAAATTTCAGTTCTTTGATATTAATGAAATGAAGTATTATTTCCACTGCATTTCTTTATTTATGGTTATATGTTCATTCTATTGCGTTCCTGCATAAATACGGATCACAGATTTAGAGAAGATAGCAAGTAAAGGTGTAATGAATTTAATAGGTTAAAATATTTAGACTCCTATCATATCCGAAAATTCTAATAAAAGAAGTAAAGAGACAATGGTAGATTTAGAGGATGAGGAGCAGGAAGCTGATAAGAGGACAAAGTTTAGTGAAGAACCTGCATATAATCAACTTGGTTTTTCTTTACAGTTGGAAGAGGGAAAAAACGTTCCTGCTTCACCCAGGATATATGAGGCCTCTCATGAACAAGTTCCTCTGATCAAATAGATGTTTGCCCAAATTGCAAAGAGGAACCAGAAGATGAAGGCCATCATGGAGGCCCAAGCTGAATATCAAATTGCTCCAGATCAAACAAGACTTTTGACTGACATGGATCTTGAGAAAGATCAATTCACAATTTCCCTGTCATATCCTAAAGACATGTCAATTGGTTCTTCTAGCAATTACAATACTGTAAATGTGACTGTAGATGTGAAGAAAATCCCACTGTTGGATAAGGTGAATCTACATATGCAAACAGGTCAATTAACTGTAAATGACTTGAAAATTACTAATGCAATACAAATGAAGGCAAAGAATATGCTCGGAAAATTAATTAAGTAGTTAAAGTTAAATAAATCTAACTCTATGGCTTTAACAATTCAGAATGAGGAGCTGAAGAAAATCATAGTAAAGATTGGAGTGGACCCTAATGATAGGACTGTTGTGCAGAAACTTCTGCAAAGTGTTGAAGTAGAGATATCTACATTTAAGAAAAATCTAAAATTTCCTATAGGAGAGCATTCAATAACTACAGAGGTTGCATAGGTAGAGAACGAGAAATAAAAGCTTCTACAGCAGCTTATGCAAAAGGAGGAAGAAATTTCGAAAATAAAGAAAATTGCAATATCACTGCAAAATCATATTGATAGTCATAATTTTACTTTTGTTTTTCCTTGAGGTAATGAAGATCCACAGGCAAAAATTTCTCAGTTGAATATTGAATTGTAGATGGTAGAAAGAGATCAGAAAAAGGCTCAAGAAAATTTAGATATTGCATCAAATATTATTCAAGTTGCTGAAAATGAAGCCAATAAGTATAAAGTGGATAGTCAGAATGCTAATGCTGAGATCAAAAGTCTCAAAGTAAAATTGAAAGGGAACATATATTTAATTCAAGCAAAAGATATCATTTGGAATGATATCATTTCATAAATGAAAACAATTTGGAGCTTTTTTATGGTGGTTGCAGAAGAGAAAAGTCTCATCAAGGAATTTGAAGAACAAGTCATGGCAGATAGATAGAAGACAATCAATAGGGCTATTTGGGAAAAAAGATTCATTGACTTTATTAATTCCAAAACAGATCAAGGGTTAGAGGAAAATGAGATTAAAGATAAAATCCTATATGCAGTGGATATTAATAAGATGATTGTCAAGATTGATAACAGGAAGGCCACAAAAAAGAAGTTGATAGAAATTAAAGAAGCAATAATTTAGTTTGATAAGTCATTGGACAAGGTGACAAGAGTAGGTCTGCCTTCATGTTGGGGACTTGGAGCAGGTTTGTTGTCATGGGATTCTTATGAAAAATTACTATTACTAACAAAAATTAAAGTTGACAATACAAATGAAAAGACTCAGGTGCTCAAGGGAGCAACAATGATCAACTTTCTTCAAAGACATTTTCAGCTGTTGTGGTTAGTAAAAACTCTATTTGTAGAAAGACCATCCTACAATCGAATTATTTCTTTCAGATTGGAGTATCACAATATGATACATTCACCCAAGACAAGAGTGGATATATGGAAGAAGTGCAGAGCTTGGATGATAGACTTGCCAAAAGATCCTTCGACTTCGAAGAAAGGAAAATCAACTGATCCAGGAAATGTAGAAGCATCATCGTCTATTCACATTCAGCATATAGAATAGGATGTCATTTTTTATGTTATTATAATCTTTCAAAGATGATGTAAATTTAATAAGATGTTTTGAGGGTATGTAATAGATAGCTTACGAAGTCCTCAGGAGTTGAGGTAGTCAGGATCAATTATAGCAGTTTCAAACTGCTTTTTATTGTATTTAATGTAATAGTTTAGAAGAAGAAAGGTTTCGAGTTTTGGACCTTCAGACTATAATTTTGTACTGAAATATTTAAAAGATAAATGAATGAGAAACAAGTTTCTTGACATCTGTTTATGTTGATATGTACTCAAGTTTACATTCTGTGTTTTCTATCTTTGAATAAAATGAAGTAATGAGCAACAGGTATCTTTTTACTTATGTAAGAAAGAGTTAAAACCCTTAATTGGCGCTCCTTCGTTTTAACTATTTCCTTCATATAATTCTTCTAGAGATTGAGATGATATATTCTATGTAACAGCATATCAGTTTGGGCTTCTTTCTTTCATTTTCTTCTGGTCATTTCATTCAACATTAGCAAATGATAACATTGTGAGACATTCATTATATTTGATATTTGGGGGTTTAATGATAAATACTTGAGGGTGGTTAAACAGAGACAAATAATTCTGTGACATAATCATATAAATGTCTTAAGAATTTATTCGTTATCATAGCTAAGAGATTGTCTCTTAAGGTACAACACCCCGAAAGCATTGCGGAGATGCCACATAACCTAGGAGGTTTGTTTCAAAAATATTTTTCTATTTTTTCTTTTCTTTTGTATAAAAAAACTTTGAAATGAAAAAATTATTTACAACATCGCATTGGGATAAAATATTAGATAATCATACCTTGATCACTATATTTATAGGACCCTAACATTGGCTCTAATGGGGATGGCATCCTCCTTGTGAGGTGCCAAGAACACTATAGATTAGTAGCCTTATCCGTTGGGCATTTATTTGTCTTGTCATTAGCTGAAACTAACCTTGTTGACTGAAAATTCATTGCATATAGTAGCAAGTCATTTTAAACATAGGGTCTTCACTCTAGGCTTCAATTTCCAATGGTATCCACCCACACCTGCAGAATTTGAAAATAAAATGGTATATACAATGATGCTATGAGAGATTGGATGGAGTTTAAGAAAAATAATTTTTGAGAAACTTACCATTAACAGGACCCCCAACAAGTAATTTTAATTTAGATCCTTCAGGAAAAATGCATTGGTTCATCGGAAAGCTTCAATAGTATAACACCCTTTCCATAAACTGTCAAACTTTTCATGTTTTCCTTTTTCCTCATTTCCAGCATCCCATTTTAAAACAAGCTCATTGAGCTGGAAATCATCTGCTTTCACTCTCCTATCATGAATCCTTTTGATTTTGTCATGATTTTTCTGTGTGTTGTTGTAAACTTCTTCCCTGGTCTGCTGCAAATGTACCATTTTATTTATCCTTCTCTGCACATCATTTTATTCAACATCTAATTCTTGCAATAATTTCAACACTAGAATTCCTAGGAAGGTAGGTAAAACTACATCAAATCCCTAAACCAGTTGGAAAGGTGACATTCCAATTGATTTCTTAGTGCTTACCCTATCGGCCCATAAAGAATTTATCAACATTTTATGCCAATATTTCTTATTCTCCTATAAATTTCTTTATTATATTGACCAAATTGTTAGAAGACTCTGCTAGTCCATTTCCTTGAGGACAATAGGAAGTAGAGTTTCATAAAACTATATGATACTTATTACAGAAATCTGCCATCCTTTTGGATTTAAAAGCAGCAACATTATTTGTGATGATTTTGTGAGGACTGCCAAATCTAGACAGAATATTAACTTCCATGAATTGAACAAGTATTGATTTTGTAGCTTTCCTAGTTGGAATTGCTTGTATCCATTTGGTGAAGTAGTTTATGGCTGTCACAATCCACTTGTGTTGGGTTGAAGAACTAGGCTCAATCTCTCCAATAAAATCCAAACTCCGCTGTTGAAAAGGTATTTCAACTAAAATAGACTTTAAAGGAAAGCGTAAGAGTTTCTTCTTTCCCTCAAAAATATGACATTTATGACAAGTGAAAACCCTTTTGTGTACATCAACAAACAGAGTAGGCCACTAAAAACCAGCTCTCAAGATTTTATTTGTCGCAGTATTCCATAAAATATGTCCTCCATAGTCACCTTTATGAAATTATTCCATCATCTTTTCAGCTTCATATTCTAAGAAACAATCCTATAAAATCCCTCCAACATCCTTCCAAAATAAAGCTCGATCCAAAATGAAGAATTTGACAACTTTTAATTTAAGAAATCTTTCTTCAGTATTCGACATACCTGGTGGAGCTTGAAAATTCTGTAAAACAGACACAATGTTTGTATACCAAGGTAAGTGAAAAAAACTTTCGGATACATGTTGGATAGATTCTTCTTCACCATCTAGAGCAGCAAGAAAATTTATATCTAATGCATGCAAATTTTATTATGTCATCAACTTTTCCAATCCCTGAACCTTATTAAGATTTGCATGATTAATCTCAATATCATATTCTAAAATTATAGTTATCCACTTTCCTCTCTTTCCTTCTGGATCATTTTGAGTAAGGATGGCTTTCACTACTGCATTGGGAACCAAATAAATTAGATGAGAATGCAGTATATATACTCTGAAATCTTTGAAGGAATTTACCAAAGAAAAAGCTTGTTTTTCCATAATATTATATTTCAAAGCAACATCTCTTAATCCTCTACTGAAAAATTCTATGGGTTACTCATATCCCTCCTTATTTTTCTACATTAGCACTGCTGGATTAGTGTGTTATGAAGCAAAAGGAAAAATAATGAAGTCTTTAGTGTAATCAGGACTGGCCAAAACAAGAGCATGTGTTAAGCTTCAAAATTCAATTTTATTTCACTATACTTTCTCAACATATTAGTAATAGCTCTCAAAATCTCAACCAAGTTTGGAATAAACCTTCTTAGAAAATTAATTCTGCCAAGGAAGGATTGCACTTCCTTTTTTTTTCTTGGGATGTCAACTTTTTGTGTAGCTTTGATTCTACTTGGGTCAATTTAGATGCCCTATTTAGAAATAATATGACCCAAAAATTTACCTTCTTCAATCCCAAATAGATACTTTTTGGGGTTGAAGGAAATACCATATTTTCTGCATTTTTCAAAAATAACTTTTAAGCGTTCTAGATGTTCTTCAATAAATTTAGAAAATATTTCAAAATCATCAAGATAAATTACAATAAACCTATCCATCTCATCTGCAAAATAAATGTCCATTGCTCTCTTAAATTTTTCCCCTGCACTCATTAGTCCAAAAGGAATATTTACATACATAAATGTTCCCCGTGGTATTGTGAAAGATGTTTTTTCTTGATCATATGGATGCACTAAAACTTGGTTGTACCCTGAGAAACCATCAAGCAATGAAATTTTGTTGGGACCAACTACTCGATGTAATATATGACCCATCATCAGCAAGGGATAGTTGTCTTTAAGGGAAAATTTGTTAAGGTTTTGAAAGTTTACACATAACATTATTTCTCTGGTGTTCTTCCTTACAGGTACTACATTGGATAACTATTTACAAAATATCAGAGGCACAATAATCTTAGCATCAAAAATCTTTTTAACCTCTTTCTCAATTAAGGGCAACAAAACAGGATTTACTCTCCTCATTTTTTTTTTTGAAAGGCTTCTAATCTTCTCTAAGAGGAATAGTGTGTTGAATAATACCTTTATCATAAACCTTTAGATCCTCATATCCCCATGCACAAACATCATAATATTATTTCAATAAATTTATGTAATTTTGTTTTTATTCTGGAGATAAAGATTTAGAAAGATTTACAATATTTTGAACATCTTGAGTTCCAATATTATAGTCCTCAACTTCATATCCACTTGGCTCTATTTTGGGCTTGTGATCCACATCATTAAAATCAAACAACTCCTCTAACGGAACCAAACCTCTAGGAATGGCATTATCCTTTAATTGCAGAATTTCAAGATTTGTTTCATTTTTGTTAGAGTCTTAACTGATCTAATTTAGCTGAATTTCTCCTCCATCATCATCAAGACTACTCTCCCCATCAATATGGATATTTTCAAACTCTTCCTTTACTTGTAGAAAATTATCTAATTGTTTGTAATTGTCAAACACTTGCCAATATCTAATATTATCAAGGACAATAGGCCTATGTTTTACCTCAATTTAAATATTTTTGCTTAATCGAAAAGGCATCTTACATGTACTTGCTGAAGTTTCCAATGCATCAGCAAACACATTCTGATCTCTAGGAATCAAATACAATGGATACTCTAGAAAACACTGCAGAAAATCCAAAACAACATTTTTGTATGACCTCATCCTAGGATGTTTAGGTGAATACTCACCTTTTATTTGTCTAATAATTAGTTATGAATCTCCATGGACTAAAATTATCCTAGCTCATGATTTCTTCAAAAACTTTAACCCAAATATTCAAGCCTCGTACTCAGCAACATTATTTTTACATTGAAAATAAATGTTATAGGAATGCTTTTGTGATTTACCCATCTTTATGGTTGAAATCCATATACCATCTCTTTCTCCTTCTTTACTTCTCCATCAAAATCTATATCCATAGACCATCTTCATCATCTTCCATTTATATTTTCCTTTAAATTTACATCCCTTTCCTTGTCTGATTTATTATCCATATCTTGAACTTCTTCTTCTAAACATATGTCATGACGTAAAATGAAGGAATCCATATTTAAATGTACAGAATAGATTGGATAAATATTGGGCTTATCCTAAATGCTTACCATGTATTCCATAAGAGTCTCCCTATACAATCTCCTTTGTTGTCCAAAAATAGGAATGGTTGCATATGCCATGTCCATTTGCAATGTGCCTTGCATATTTTCTCCCCAAGACCTTGATAAGAGAAATCCATATTTTAGAGGTATATCGGCCACAACAACATCCATTACTATACCTTTTACTGGGATTTGGGCAAGGGTCACACATAAATCTTTGATCAACCCTAAACATCTTATCTTGATTGAATCAAAAGAGAAAAGGTCTTAATATGGTCTGGCTATACCCAATCCAATTTTTTCCATAATCATCTTTGGCGTGAGATTATGTGAATCTCCTGAATCCAACATGGCATTGTGAAAAATGAAATCATGTATGTTAAGATTAGCATAAAATGTATGTACATTACCATATTGTGAAATTCCCTCAACTTCTGGTCCAAACAACAATTTGGGTTGGTCATCACTTATATTTACAGTATTTTTTCCTTCTTCTATCTTTAGTGCCTTTATGATTTGATTTATATATACATCCTTTTTCATTAATTCAGTCAATGGAATAGAAATTTTCACCTTGGACAACTCATTTTCAAGACTAAAATAAGGTTGAGATTTTTCTACCTCTTTCACACTTGTATCTTTCCTTTGAGGGACTTCCTTGGGAGGATCAATCTTTTCTTGACTTGTAGAAGGAGTATATGTTTTCATTCTTCTTAGGAGGATTTGTTGTAGTTTTTCTATTTCTGAGATTATATTTTTTATGCACTTCCATAATGGCATTTTGATAACCCTTTTTATAATCTTCAGATTCTGCAAGAACGAATTCTGGTTGTGACAAAAAAAACAAGTCTTGCTCCTCTTTTGTTAAGAAAATATAATTTGTTTCCCCATAACCAATAATATTCATCTGATTGTATTCATGTTCTTCCATTGTCTCAGGTTCTTCTTCGGCATAAATTTCCTGAAAAGGTGGCCTAATTTTTTGTAGATATGTTGGGTTTCTTGGGTCTCTTTGCTTAATTTGGAGTTTTTGCCTTCTGAAATTTGGATTTCTGAACTGTGGACCTCCCTATGATTCTCTTAGTGTAGTTATATTCGTCAATGTCATCCTCTCCATAATTTTAACTAGAGTTTCCAATTTTACATCTGATGACGAAGAAGGTTCTTCTTTAATAGTCTCTTTTTTCTCAGTTCTCAACTTAGCTTTCTTGGCCAGCAAATTGGCCTCTACACTAACATCGTTTCTTTGCATATCCTCTAAGGTAGTTGGATTTCTTTCTCTCAACTAATATTCCATATCTGCATCAAAACCATCTGGATATCGAAGTAAGTCCAACCCTGGAGAAGGTTTTATTTCTGTTGGAATAGCGTTGTAAATGTTATTGAATCTATCTGAATAATCTTGAACAGATTCCCCTGGGGCTATTTTTAAACCTTCATACTTTGCAAGAATCTGAAGTGGATTATTTTTAACCTCCCATCGAGAAAGGAAACTCGATGAAATTTTTTTAAATTAGCAATAATTCCTTCTACCAATCCCCTATATTATTTTCTCACTTCCCCTACCAAAATTTGTGAAAACAACCTTACTTGAACATCATCATCATCAACCTCTTCTAGGTATGCACATTCACTCATCCTATCAATGTGTTGTTGGGTTGTAATGAGTATTGTGCCATCAAATTTGGCTATACGTTGTGCATAATTTTGTGGCATAGCATTGAGTGGTTATTGCAAAACCAAAGGAGCATATTGGGCCGCCATAATTGGAATATGAGGGGCAAATGAAATTACAGTCAATGTTGATGGTGGGGATAGCAAAGGTGGTGGAGTTGTGATCTTTTGAGTTGGTGTAGAAGGAGTATGAGCCACTGATGAAATAGGTACAATAGAAAAATGTGGAATCAAAGGAAAGGTGAATTATGGAGAAGGAGAAATAATATAAAATGGTTGGTTTATGGATGATTATTTAGCATTTTTATTTAATTTAGCTACCAAATATTCAAGCTTTTCAAATTGATGTGAGATGTCCTTATCATATTTTGAAATCAAAGGATTTTGTACTGAGATATATGGTCTTAATTTGGTCTCATTTACAAGTATTTCAGGGACAAATATTTCTAATTTGGTTCTGAAAATACTCTTTTCAAAAGATAAATCAAACTCAATATACTCAATTGTTATAAGGCTTTCTAGAAGTGAATTAGTTCGTGGCAAAGGATTATTAATTGCTTGACTTTCTGAAAATCTCTTTTTTCTAATCAACCTCTTAGGGTTACTTACAAATTTAGGAGGATTAGGATATGGGTGGGATCTGGTGTATACCTTTCTGGAAGCTATATCTTCAAATAAAATATTTACAGTGGGGTATGTGTACAAATTTTGGGTGGGAAATTCAGCCTAATATATTCTACTTCACTGTCACCCATGAGAAATAGTTCAAGACTCTGAGATCAATATTTACAAGGGAAATATTTTGTTTTGAGTTTTTTATTCCCCAGTATGGTCGCCATAATTTTATCACTCCATATTTTTCCTAGGCTGAGGAGGAAAATTACAATGGTAACCACAAACCACTTACAGGATTAGAAACTAGCCTTTCCAATCCCAGAGAGGGCTCTCTCTGTATTATTTAATTTTTTCTTTTGGGATTTTAGACTAGATATTAGAGTTCAAAATATATTTTTTAAGTTTTGGTTTTAAAATTAAGGAAAATTCCATTGGGCATGGAGTCATTAAAATTCTCAGTAATCAAAGATAAAATAACAGAGTAGTTGAAAGAGGGTGAGGTAGGAAAACTCCTGGATATTCAGATATTTGATGATGTGGATGAGGTGAAGAATCATATGATGAGTTAAATATAAATCATACTTAAATTAATTTTTTATTTAACCTCAAAAGAAAATATTCAGATTATTTTAAAAAATCCATAGAAGAGTAGAAAAAGTAAATTTGGATCTTTATCTTCTTGTAACAATCAAGAAAATAAATCCATGTGAAAAACTCAGAAAGAAGGAAAAATTAACATGAAGAAAACATCACCATTTGTTTGAAACAAGAATCCTGGAAAAAATTTCCTTTGTATTTTTTAAATTGATTACTTCAAGTGAAGTTCACAGCTTACAATAAAAAAGGTCTTCTCTTTTTCATTATCCAACCCTTTCTAAGTCTTATTACAATATATTTATAGACTTTCTATTGAACTAACTTCAGATTCCAAAAAATGAATAGATTACAAAATAATATCTAACAAAGATATAGATATTTCTGAAGTAGAACTAAAAAATAGGAATTCTGGACAAATTCGGTTATTCTGTTGAATCTTTAGAGGGAAGTGGTCATTTATTTTAACTAATTTTTAGCTTCTTTTGT
Organism: Pinus albicaulis; assembly: GCA_034641835.2. Taxonomy (NCBI): domain Eukaryota; kingdom Viridiplantae; phylum Streptophyta; class Pinopsida; order Pinales; family Pinaceae; genus Pinus; species Pinus albicaulis. The sequence continues at coordinate 641,871,402 of CM076579.1, forward strand.
TTGTTTTTTCCCAAAACTGTAGAATCTTTTTTTTAACTTTAATCAATCAACTCCAGTAACATATCCCATTTGGAATAGAAAAATTTACCATGCTTCTAAATCTCTTATCCACTTTCGTGTATGTCTGAAAATTTTTCTTGTTCAGAAACAAATGATGGATCTCATGTAGAATGAAGAGTTCATGTTACAGTGCCTCCATGAAAGCTTATCCAATTATTATTCCTTTTACTTTAGCAAACTTGGATGTATCTGCAGTTATATTCCACAATTGATCTTGATAATATTCAAATGAAATCAATTTTTCATTAGAAGCTCTCAAGGCTTGAAGCCCTTTCTCTTGCAATAAAGTAATTTTCCGGTTAAATATTATAACGTGTAATTATAATTCTTTGCATTTGTTTTCTAGTTGCACCATGAGATTATTCTTTTTTAATACTCTTTTTACTTCCATCGCTATGTATGTTCTGTCTTGAATTTGGAGCTCTTTAAGTTCCTTCTTAGTTTTCGAATTTATCATTTTAATAATTCTATTTGATTCTGTAGGCATGTGCTCTATCTCAATCTTTGTTATTTCAACTACTTCTTTAACATTCTACAATAGATTCTCCTACTCAAATATGACATGAACTGATGGCCATAAATCTATGATATTCTCACTTATACTATTCCATATACTCTTTTCCGCCTCTACCAACATTTGAGTTGTTAGAGACTGGTCCTCATACTTTTGAATATGTTGGGTCAGTTTGAAATTATTTTTCATCTCCGCTAGGTATGCATTATCTGATTTGATCTTATTTCCCTCCAACTTTTACAGTGTTTTCATTAACTTTTTATTTTCTTTATTTTTTAATGATAACTCTCCCAATGCTTTGACTAGCTTCTTAGAAGAATTAGAAGTGGATTCTTGTGTTGTTTGATGTACTTCTGATCTGTTGATGTACCTGCTCCTGATGATGTACATGTTGATGATGATGTACATGTTGCTTCCAATTGTTCCTTTTCCTTCAACGGTTCTTCCATGTCTTCCTTCATATTTTGTATTTGAACATTTTTTTCAACTATTATTTTGAAAATATTATCTTTCTCAATATATAAACTTGTTATTTATTTGGCCAGAGGGTGCTCTATATTTGGGAGTTTAAGCTGCCTTCTGAGAGCCTGAATATCTGCATTATTTTTTATGATTATCTCCTTGGCCTTTTTTACATTAATAGGATCATATCCTAGCTTGATTATCAAGTCTTATAAAGCTTTGGTTCTAGTGTCCTTGGCTAAAGAAGACATTCTCTCTATCTTTAGTTGTGAAGGCATATTATTTAGAGATGCTTGTAACTTTGAGGAAACCATAGTTGAATTGGTCAATGATGAATAAATCATCTCACCTGCTTGTTTATGAAAATAGATTTGATCAATTGCATGAACCTTCTTAGTATCAATAGAATATATTGAAGCTTTATAATCTTCAGCACTCCTAAGCAATGGAACTATAGGTTCTAGGAAGGCTAATTGACGCTGCCCCTATTTTGTGTCAAATGCAGATCGCAACCTATGTTGTGTAGCAGTAGTCTCTTTCCATAATTTTGAGTATGTTCTAGCTTTCAAGGCTTCATTCTTCCTCTTGATCTCCTTGCATCTGGAAAAGATATTTTGTTGTGTGGCCTTTTGAGATGAAAAAGAATTGGGTGACTGTGTTATGTCTTCAACATATGGAAAAGGAGTAACTGGTAAACCTTTTAAAACCACTGTATCTTGATCTTGGGTCTCCTTTTCCTCTGATGACTCCTTTTGAAAGGTTGCATGTGTGTCATCTTTAATGTCAATGATGATTTTGTCCTTAGGTTTATTATTCTTTCTTATTTTAAACATTGGAAATATTATGACTCTGAATCAGTGGGGGAGATGCTTTCCCTTATTCATTTTGTTTCATTGTCCTTTGGAATAGGAGTTTGAAAAGAAGTTTGGTTCACAATTTTTTCTTCAGCCTCCTGTAAAGTGTTCTTTTTCCACTGCTCCTAATTAGCATACTACTCTATCTCTGGTCTAGGTATATGTGCATATGGAGTGGTTTTCTTCTCAACTCTAAGCTTAAATTCCTAATGGTTCATAATACCATGAGAATCTCGATTTAAACTTCATTTTTTTCAACAATTCATCCACTTCCTTGTTTTTTTCTCTAGTGTTCACAATGTATGGCCCAACATGTGCTTTTAACTTGAACTGTTCTTTCTTTTTTCTTGGCACAAAGTTTAAATCATCCATGTTAAGCATATGGCTGATATATTCAAGGGAAAATACTCTCAATGGTACAAAATTTGGAAATATATATGGAGGAATCTCACACCCATAGATTCTGATCTTTGTATAAATATGGTATAAATACCAGCCTCCAACTTTAGCTTTCTCTATAAGATGAAAAAACTTCTTGATTTTTGGTTAAATTCTTGTATAACATCACTACTAAGAAGACACAAGGATGTGTAAAAACTGATCCAAAAAATCATTGAATGAAAATCTTATGAGTTAATTCTCACTAAATAAGTCCAGTGGATTACTAATAATTGACTTCCTTGTTCATCCATCCTTTGTAGATGGAACTTAAACTTGTCTTCTTGATAGAAAAGCATCAAATATACTAATAATTATTGATGTTTGAATGAGCCTCTAGATTTAAAATTGATAAAATGCTCATGTATAACATCTAATGAGAACTATTTGTAATTGAAAATAATTGAAGGCTTCTGACCAACTGTAAATACTGATAAAAATCCTAAGAATACCTCATCTACCCATTGATTTAAATGGTAACCTAAAAGACAATTAACCCTAGAGATGACCTGCCTTGACATCTCAGGAAAAATGGAGGCAGAATAAGGAGGGTTAGTTATGGGAGATTCATAGTTTTCAGGTAGGAAGCATTCGAAAATATGGGCTCGTTGGGGGAAAGTAAGATTTTTGTATATATCCGTAAGCACATAAGTAGGAAAATGATGTAGGGATGCTTGGGAATTTACTTGAAGGTACTAAGAGATACTTTCTGGAGTTATCGAAAACAATACTTCATTATTATGATAAATAACTACTTTCTGGTTAGGGAGGTACCTGAGATGTCACTAGGTAGATAATTCAGGGAAAATATGAGTGTAAGGAAATATAAATTTGGGTAGAAATGATTCCCATATATTTAAATCATCACTCTGGTCTAAATACTTCTATTTATCCCAATTATGGAGCTCATACAGATCATACTCACATTGAGTTTCTACTATCTTATATTGGGTATCAACTAAAGGGGGCCTATCAAAATTGGGGATAGGAGGTACCATAGGATCTTGATCAAGAATCTTTCCCTTTCCTTTGGGTGGATACATCTTAATTTCAATAATAAATTCAAAGAACAGTGTTACCAGGTTGTAATGTGATTGGTTTCATAAGGGAAAACTTTGCAGAAGGTATTGGTGAGCTTGGATATCTTTCAATATAAACATATGTGGATAAAATAAAAAGTAAAGGGAATAATAAAGGTTGTTATGGTATTTTATAAATGGATTGGAGGGTGATAAATGGGATTACTACGATTTTGGAGCATAGCATTTATGAGTTTTTTAGACGTTGGCAGGAGATTATTTAATGGTAAACGACTATATAACTATTGGTGGGAAATTTAAATGCTAATAGTTACATTACATGGAGGATGGGTGATGTGGGGGGGGGGGGGGTATGAACAAAAAATGTCATAGATAGCTAGCACGAGATGGTGGTTTTCGAGGGGGGTGGGAACGGTAAACGATATCAGGAGGGGACCCCCTGAAACCATTGTGGATACGCCATGTAGCTTCGGAAGTTTGTTTGGAAACCATTTTTCACCCTCCCCCCACCCCCCCTTCATTAAGTCCCGAAGGGTCGGGGGGGTTCCGAACGTTGTCCCCCGCCGTTGATATGGGCAGGGATGATCATAACTGTTGTAAAGTGAAATTTCTTTATAAAAAAATGACAAAAAGTGTCATGCAACTTCCAACTTTATTTCAAACGTTTTTAAAATAAAATTTAATAAAAATGCAAATTGGTGGCATTTGGAGTAGCGCGCCCTTTGGGGTTTTATTATTATTTATTTCTTTATTTTTCTTTTCTTTTTCAATTATTTTTCTATTTTTTCTTTTCTTTTGTATAAAAAAACTTTGAAATGAAAAAAAAAATATTTACAAAATCCCACTAGGATAAATTATTAGATTATCATAGCTTAATCACTATATTTATAGGACCCTAAGAGGCAGCATGTTGTACTCAGATTAACTGGATGAAACAAACATTATAGGATCTTTGGGTGAAGCTTTATGATCCCATTCCAATGTTTTGCAATAACACCAATGCCATAATCATCTCCAAGAATCAAGTTGTGCATTCAAAAACAAAACACATTCTTATTAAATATCACTTTGTTCAAGAGAAAGTTGTAGAAAGGAACATAAAGTGAAATATATTTGGAATAAGGAGAAAATAGCTAACATCTACACCAAGCCTTTACCATGTGACATGTTTGAATATCTTAGACAAAAACTTGGGATTATCCCAAGTTCACATTGACATACTTTTTATCCAACTAAGAAGACATGGGGATCAAAGGAAGGTTATAGGTCCACAGCAACAGGAAAATGTTCAGCGGGAGTTTCCCTTTGCCATTGATGTCAAAGGGGAAAAGAATATAGGTCAAGAATATCTGGGGCATGGATTCAGGGGGAGTAGAGATCATAGGTGAAGTATGTATGTTTCCATCAATGAAAAAGGGGGAGATAGTTAAAATGTGGTTTTCATTGATGTCAAACCAAGAAGCAACAAACAATTTCACACTTTTGTTGATCAAAATGACATGGAAATTCATGATTTTTTTAGTTAGTATCATATTTATTGGATTCTCCTCATCAAACATATTTTGGTGATATGTGGCATGCCTTGAGAACCTTCATGATTTGGGAGTTATGCTTAGTTGAAGTTGAAAGACCCAATTCTTGGGAAAAAACTCCAAAGGATAGTGATGTGGCACCCTATCATTATCAATCACAATATAATCATGAAAATAGGATTTTTATCAAATTTCTATGGTTAAAATTCTTAATGGAGGGTCTCAAAGTTTAAATTTTGAATTTATAAGCCATGAGGTGTTTTTTTCAAGTAAAATATTAGAACTTGATACCCAACAGCAGACGACTTCATTCTTTGGGCTTCAAGATTTCAAAATTCAAATTTTAAATTATGATTCTCCCTCCAAATGGAAATCCAATTGGCTTCTTAAGAGCCACCCCAAAATCTCTTTAAAGTAACTTGATTAGCCTTTCTAATCCAAACAAATTGAATGCATTATTGTTAACCTAGATATGCAATTTTTGTCTCAACCCTGTTGATAAAAGGATCATAAATCGATTGGCTTGTGATTTATTTTGTGTCTTGGTTTTCTTGCACTTGGGGTTCATTATTCTCATTGCAGGAAGGAGAAATTTCGCCCTCTTCAAGGCATCATATTCTATTATTACATATCAATTTTTTTGTTGGTATAGGACCAACGAGAAGCTATAATAATAAAGTTCAAGGGTTTGTTATTTATTGCAAGAAAAACATTTATTTCTGAAGCTTGACTCTTGTTAGGGAAATAATTTTATGGAATCTCAGATCAGCAAAAGGTTATATCTTGGTATAGGACTGTCACAAGGCCATTCGTCCTTGTTTTGAAGAGGATCGAGTCTAAATGAATAGAAGGATATCTTGTCCAAAAGTTTCAAAGGGTTCTTGTTACTCTTAGCTACAAGGGTCACGTTCTTTGTGTCCTATGGATGGGTATATAACAAGTGATTCACCTCAGAACAGAAAATTCTAATACACTATTACTCTACGGCTTGCTTTGGTACAAGATTAAGGTCAAGACCATCAAATACCAAATTATGTGTTGCCTTACCTCATATTGAAGAACTAAAAACTCTAATATGAATCATTGTATGACTTAAAGATTATTCCTAAGCATTATCTTATGAAGTTTGAAGGTGTTCGAAGGAAAAAATGTTTTAGGCCTATAGCCTAATCATATTAGCCTCTACATATTTATTCTATCCATACAGTTATTTTGAGAGAAGCCTCATTGTTTAGGCATTTTCTATATCAAATTGAGCAATCCAAGACATTTCCTATGGTGGATTATCTTGTGAATTATGAAGTATTGGCCTATGATTTACAATCATTGACATCTCAAGTAGTAATCTACAAGCCTTGCATCATATAGTTTTTTTAACAAGTGGGAATCTCTTACAAATTTTAAAACATTCTAAATCCTTTTTGTAGAAGCAGCGTTGATGCTAAGTTGAAGATTTTTAGCCTAGTTTGAACTTTGTTCTGAGGCACTGCAGAGAAGATTTTATGCGCCCCTGTCACAATGAAGTCTTGAATCAGTGATCCATTATTCACAATTTTTGAAACCTAGTACACAGAGGTATGTTACATTGATATATTTTTTTTAACACTTATATGTCTCCATTTTAATCCAACAAGGATCTATGGAGGCATAAGCATGCAGCCTCCCTGTAAATTTAGTTTATTGAAGTGTGTAAATAATTTGTGATTACTGGCCTAAGTGATAATGAGGGTCAACTATCAGTAGTAAGAGATTTCACTATTAGGGTTTTTAGTGTAGTGCACTGAATGTGTCCAAATTAGTGGAATTCATTTCAAAAAGCAAGAAGAAGCAGGTTTGTTCAGTATTATCTTCATCACTCTCTTCATCAAAGGTACTACTTCTGAATATATGTTCACTATCAATGTTATGTTACAGCAATTGAAATAATGTCTTATCTTCTAGCATGATGTGAGTTTTGAGCCTTATTATTCTCATCAACAGTAAGGTTTTTAGTGGTGTATCATTTGTAGCATTCTATCATTGTAAGTAGGTTATTATCCCTAGTACAGGAGCCCAAACTATTTTGCAGACTTTTATACTCATTGTAAGTGGGTCATTGTCCCTCGTACAGGAGCCCACAAAAGTTGTAAAGTTCTCTATCATTTTCAGGGTAGTTGGGTGGTGTTAGGAAGTTGGTTAAAGTGACCTTCAAGTTGGATCCTGAAAACATTTTAGGGTGGTAGGGTGGTGCTAGTGCAAGCTTGAGCTTGCAAGGGTGTTGGAGCATCCTTTCAGCATTGGCTGATAAAACAAGGGCGTTAAAGCATCCTTCCAGTTGAGGCTAGAAAATTGAAAACTTTTCTAGAGTACTAGGGAGTTGGGTCTTCTCTTTTTCAGTTGGAGTTGAAGCATTTAATGTACTCAAAAAATTATTAGAATAGTATTCAGTGGTTTTTGTCTCATAGGGGTTTCCACCTAAAAATATTTATTTCTATTGTATATTGCTTATTTATGCTTTGAATTGATTCTATATATTAATTAATGATTTGAAAATATTAAAAGTTACTAATTTATACGAAATATTGATTCATGCCCCTCTCAGTATTTCCAACACAAGCAACTATATATTATTTGGATTTGTATAAAATCGTGATGAGCTGTCATGAATGCCCGATATTTCAAGGTAAGAGGAAGTTTCTCTCGCTGCCTTTGTAGCCTATATCCGTGCAAGCGCCATTCAGCAATGGGGCCTTGATTTCATTGGATAAATCCACCCAACATATTATGCCCAACATAAGTGGATCTTGACAGCTACCGAATACTTCACCCAATGGATCAAAGTGATCCCAACAAGGCAAGCTACAGATTTAGTCATTATTCAGTTTTTGGAGACTGATATTTTGTCTCATTTTGGTTGTCCCCACAAAATCATTACAAATAATGCGGCTGCATTCAAGTCTAAGAAAATGATTTATTTTTGTGACAAATACAACATAAAATTGGGTCACTCGACCGCATATTATCCGCAAAGTAATGGATTGGTTGAATCTTCAAACAAATCTTTAGTCAACATTATAAAGAAGTGTTGGAGGTGAACAAGAAGAAATGGCACAATAAACTTGTTAATGCTTTGTGGGCAGATAGGGTGAGTAGTAATAATTCAATAGGTATGTCTCCTTTTCAATTGGTATATGGAGTTGACATAGTTTTCCCTACATCACTCGTAGTCTGAGTTATGAAATATTACAAGAAGCAAGTAGTGAAGTGAATGATCTGTAGTGTTGGATCAATGAGATGATCCATCTTCAACAAACTAGGGATGAGTTCTTTCAAAATACCTCAAAGCTTCAAGAGAGAATAAATAAGGTATATGATCGCAAGACAAAAGCAGATGATTTCAAAATTGGCGATGTGGTCCTCCGTTGGGATGCTAGAAACAAAGAGAAAGGGAAACACGATAAATTTGAGAACTTATGGAAAGGACCATACAAAATTTCAGCCTTAAGAGGATAGCATGCTTATCTATTGGAATAAATGAATGGAGAAGATTGCATAGGAGGACTAGTCAATGGTAGGCTTCTCAAGCACTACCTTTTCTGAGCATATTTCTGAAATTTTCTTAATTCCATTGTACATATCAGTTTAATTTTTTTGAAAAAGTGTGAAGTATAGAATCATTAGAGCTTGGAGTCCGAAGTGAAGGCCATAAACTTCCATTGATTTTCCATTGTTTTCAAATTTTAGTAAGAGTTAAGTCAGCTCATCTTTGAGTCGGTTTTCATTATTTAGTCTTGTCTTTTGATTTTGACTCCATACCCAATGGTTAGGCTACTTGGTCTATGGTGTTCTTGACACCTCCAAGGAGTTGAAATCCCCAGCTGGAGCCAATGTTAGTGCCAGTCTATACATCATGTCACCAGTGATCAAATGGGCTCTTATCATGTCTTGTTAGGGTCTCATAGTCAAAATTTTGTCATTTCATTAGGTTTTAAAATAAAAATTTGGTCACTAGGTAGTGTGTCTAGGGCTATTTCCACTCCTTTAAAAAATTTACATGTTGGTCCTTGTCATCACTCAGCTGAGTGTGCCACCATTGTAAGTTCATAATCATCACTCCAATCATCAGCATCATGATTTCATTCAGTTCAATGTCTCCATTAGGTCATTAGCATTTCACTCACCAAATTTTTCATCAATGCATAAAATCTGGCATTGGAGGAGTGTTAATAGGCAAAGTGGATCAATAAAGTTTGATTTCAAAATTTAATTCATGTTTCAATATGTAATAAGTTCATCATGTTTCTAAAGCTACATAGAAAGTTTCAAAGTTACAAGTTTTCAATAACAAAGTGAAAGGACATGCAGTGGGCCAACCCCACTACCAAAAAGAAAAGTGACCACTACAAGCTATAAAAAGACCAATTCAAGTCATTTTTTCATTCACCTCATCCAAGAAGATATCCCATCCATCAAAAAGTGAAAATTCAACAAGTTCAAGTCAATTACACTCCAAATTTGGTGCCAAAAGTAGCTACGTTGCACTTTCTTCCCTCTACGCTATGCTTTCTTCACAAGGTTGTGTTTTCTCTCCTGGAGGCATAGAACCAATTTCTGGAGGCTTCTGAAGGATATCATAGTGTTTATAATTAGGGGAAAATTAATTATCACCTCATCAAACCCCTCCTTGCATCTCAATTTCATTGTTTTAGTGTGAAAACCCTACATTAGCCTCTGTGTTGTGCTTTTGTAGCTAGACCATATTTTCACAATTTTCAAGGAAAATTCACATTCCCCTAAAAAATTTTACCTTCCTAACACTCTAAAACATCCCCCAAAATATTTAAAATCCCTCATTTCCATTTCCCAAGTCCCAAAACCTAAACCCTAGCCCAATTCTGCCATTTTGGACAGTTTTCCTAGCTAGGACTATGTATTAATTTCCTAGATCATTTCCCTTGCCAATTTCACTTAATTTCACTTCCTATACCTCCCTAAGACCCCTTCCCATCTCCATAAATTTTCCTACACCCATCTCCCATCCCTAACCCACTCATTCTATCCCTTTTCCCCTTCCTCTATTTTTTCATACTAGGGTTTTTCCCCTTGCAATTAACCAAATGGGGGACAAAATATCTTATAAAAAAGGAGTTCAGGTGATAATACATGAGCCCCTAAACACCCTTGAAATGATTTCTACACCACTTTTCAAGCATTTTTTTCAAGCAGTAGGGTGCCTTCCTTTTTGTCAACTAGTTGAGAAAGTCAAATACAATGCCACATTGACCAAATTGTTTTCCACTCAACTCAAAATGGGAAAAGTAACAATTTCAAGGTTTGATTTCACTATATCAATTGATATAGTAGCTAAGGCCCCAAGCATGCCCAATCATGGTGAAAAATGGTTTAAGAACCAAAATCTAGCCCTTCATAACTATCACCCCTATCTCAGAAGACATCAACAACACATGAAGAAGATCTATCCTGTTGGGCGCCTCCTTGAGAAGTACACATCACTCATGAAAATAATCATGAAGTACTTCACCTTTGAGGGAATATTTTCTAGACTGTATGGGTATTATTTCATACTTATTATGCATTTCACAAGAGTAAAGCTACTTAATTTTCCCTATTACCTCTACATAATTTTGGAAAATATGGTAGAAAAGTTTTAGCATAAGCAAAGTAGTCTTTAAAGAATCTTATTCCATCATGCTTTGATCAAGATCATTGTTTTACACCAGCTTGAGTAGAAGAATATCACTTGGGACACTTTCATGCAGGCATATGTCTTTTTTTATTCTAGTAGGCAGCCTACTAGACCTAGTTCCCCATCAGCACCATCGACACCTTCTAGACATGTGGAGGTTAGCTCACCTAGTAGTGTTTCAGTGAGGAGAAAGATTGAGGTCACTAAGACATAGGTAGAATTCCTATGTTTTCTCCTCAGACTGAGGAAGGGGCCAATCCCACATCATCAGAGCAGGGATTACATTCACAGCATGGGACATCTATGCATGATGAGGATCATGATTTTGATTTAGTAGACTTGGAGGCTAGTGAAGAGAATGCGAACCTAGAGAGGATCATCAACAAAAAATATTCTCATATCAAAGAACTCCAAGACAACTTACTAAGGGCTAATTTCATCATTTACTTCCTAGAGCAAGAAAACAATCAGTTGAAAGCAAATCAGTTATCTTTGGAGAAAATTCAGATTGAGGCTAGCATGCATGATGTGAAAGGTAAAGTAGTGGTTGATAGTGAAGAGTCAGAGAGGTATGAAGATAAGGTGACAAGGAAGAGACCAAAGTCCATGGGTCTCAAAATAGCATTGCAGAAGGGAAAAGAGTAAAATCCACCAGATGAAGAGTTGAATTTTGAAGAAAGAATAACCATGGAAATAAATGAAAACAGGGATTTTTGGCTTGAGAAGGTCAACATTCACTTGGAAAATATCCTTAACAAGTCCAACAAGGAAAACAAGATACATAAACACATGGTTGACCACTACTATGCAAGAAATCAAATTTGTAATGTCAAAGTCAAACAGTTGCAAGCCAAATTGAAGGAAACACTAAAAAGTCAAAAGGACAAGGAAAACTTGGAGATTCTTGTTGATGCTTCCCTAGTGGCATAACATACCTCATTAGGTACCTCTCGACCAATTTTGAGGCGCTTTGGGGCAAAAAAAAAAATTTGAGAAATTTTGGTCAAAATTGGAAATTTGAAAAACCAGTCATACTGGAAAAAGCGTAGCGTGGGCCACACTACGCTTTTGTTGGGGGGGTCCCCTAGAGGAAAAATCAAAATTTTTGGATTCCTCTTGACAAGTACATCAATCTGAGTCAATGGGTGGGCCATGTTAGCCATTTCTAGTGTGTCAAAATGCCCAAAAGCATGTTAAAAAACACCTTTCTGCCTTGTTTTTGGAGCCTTCGCTATGCTTTCTGAGTAGTCTTGGGAGAGTGAATATGTGGAGGGATAGACGCCACCTTTTTCAGTGCTTGATAAGCCTATAATGTAGTAGACATCCATATCTTTTGAATGGTACCTTCATATCCTAATTTGGACACCTGGAAGGCCTCCAAAAGTCAATTTTGTTGAGCTCGCTACACTTTCTCTGAGCATGCTACGCTTTCTCCTGATTTCTATACACTTTCTCCAAAAGCAAATTTTCCCTGAAATTTTGACCTATTTTGACTTTTTACTGATGTAATTGATGAAATGATGATGTCATGAGATGTAATTGAGCTGGTAAATGATAAATTAGGTTAGCTACATTCTTGTAAATGCAATTTTACTCAGATGTATCTACTTTCCTATGATGAGGTGAATTGGTTGACCTCCACTAGACATTAGGGTTTTGTTGAGCTTATCATGTAATCAGCTCCACAACTGATGGATTCAGCCCTGAGAGAGGGGAGATGTTTTTATGGTCTATATCTATCATTTTCAAAGTCATTTGATTGGTTGGACATCAGTGGATTGTAATCTTGTAGCTTGTACTTTCACTTATATTCAAAAATCAAAGGATGTAGTTGCAGCTATTATCTAGGAATTCATGTGCATTGAGTTTAGGATCATGTATCTTCTCTGTTATAATCTTTATTGAATGATATATAGCTCATTTTTCATACATTGTATCTTCACTGACTTTCGTTACAGTTTATAGGCAAAATTCTATTAATTTAGGTCTATTTATACGGAAATGTCATTTTGTGTTTCATGCTTCCAGTTTAATGAATTCAAAAATGAACATGCTCACTAAATCCATCTACTCTTTCAGACTCTCCACTATACCTACAAAACCGTAAAGCCATCAAAGATCCACTTCTACCTTTCTCCTTTATATCTTTGCAATTGTAAGCCCTTTGATACCTAGACCTAGCTGCATGATTTCATCCATTATCCATCATCAAACACTAAATTTCTCAAACCTACCTGACCCTATCATATATAGCCTAATATCCTTCATGTCACAGTCAATTCTTGGTTGTGATCTCATTGAGAGAGCTTGTTATGAAACCAGCTCCAAAAATTGAAGAAAAGAGAGATCAATGCCTTAAAATTCAACCACTTCGAGGGGGAAACCTCCTTTACATTACATAAATAAACAAATCTTGGATGATACAAATGAAAAAACCTCCTTCTATATATAGGAGTCTGTGGGGTCACAACATAATCCTAATCGACCTAACAATAATAATGTAAGGGCACAATAATAACAATATTGGGGTTACAAGGGTACAACAATAACAATAAGGGGGCTACACTAATAAAAATAAGAGACTAAACTAGTAATATAGGGACCTAACATGCCCCTCTCCTTCAAAAAAAATTTGTCCTCAATGCTTGAGTAGCTTTGGGTGCTTCTATATAAAATTCTCATCCTCCCATGTAGAATCTTCAGTGGGTAAATTTTTCCACTTGATGAGATACTCTGAAATTGATCGATTTCATAACTATAGATTTCTTGTTTCTATGACTACTTCAAGTTCCAATATGATTTTTCCTTCCTCATCAAGTTCTAGCAATATTATGTTTGTTTATTAGATACAAAACAATGGAGATATCCTTCCAAACATTTATTCACTATCTCAGTTTGACCATCAGATTGAGGATGATAAGATGAGCTAGTTGAGTACCCAAACAAGAAAATAACTCCATCCAAAAATAATTGGCTCTGATTCCAAATTTTATGAAACCAACTAAAAAAATAGAAGAAAATAGAGATCAACGCCTTGTAATTCATCCACTTCGAGGGGAAAGCCTCCTTTAAATTACATAAATGAACACTTCTTGGATGATACAAATGATAGAACCTCCTTTTGTATATAGGATTCCATGGGGTCACAATATAATCCTATCTGACCTAACAATAATAATGTAAGGGCACAATAATAAAAATATTGGGGTTATAGGGGTACAACAATAACAATAATGGGGCTACACTAATAACAATGAGGGACTAAACTAGTAATATAGGGACCTAACAGAGCCATCTCAGCCTGGTATGGCTAGCTACTAGGTCAAAGTGGTATGTGGTTACCTTTTTGGGTCTCCTTTTCATCCTTCGGAGAACTAGTGGAGTGCTAACAGAAGTAATTTTTTATTCATCAATACCTAAACGTCCTTCTCACTCATGTGACCCAGTCATTGATGCCATATGAATTAGAGGAAATTTAAACCTAAAGTTCCCATGAAATTTTCATGTAATTTTGTCATAATATGTAAACCAATCAAAAATCATTTAAATTTAAAAAGAGGTACATGTAAATATTTTGGAGGGAAAAGAAGAAAAACTATTTTTTTTAATTGTATTTTTGGCTTATCTCCTTATATTTTTACTCAAATTTCAAGTGTAGACACTCGTTGGATGTGGATTAAATTCCACATCTAACAACTACCCATTATGCATACTTTTTAGAAGACACACATTGATAAAAATTGAATATACATTAAAAAAATGTGTTGAATATGTTTTTTAATGTATCTTCAATTTTTATCAATTTGGGTCTTCTCAAAAGTATGCATAATGGGTACTCATTGGATGTGGAATTTAATTTGCATCCAACGAGTGTATAATCTTGAAATTTGATTAAACGTATGAGATAAGACAAAAATACAATTAAAAGAAGTAGTTTTCTTCTTTTCCCTCCAAAATTCATAACTCTTACTTTATTATTTTAGCTATTATTTTATTATTTTTCTTTACGAGGCCACTTTTAGGCTGAAATTTCCTCTAATGCGAGTAATTTATCTTTCTTCCTTAGATATAGTCATTGCCTCATTGACCTAAGTACTTCCTTTAAGTTTATAAAGGTTTATGATCTTCTCTGCCTTCATAACAACCAAAGCACCCTTTGAAAATTTTAGCACTCCACCTTGACCTATGAATTTGTAACCATTTGAATCCAATACAACAAAAAAAATTAAATTATTCTTCAATTCAAGTACATGTATGACATCTATCATTGTTATTACCATGCCATCATACATTTGAATTATGACATTTCCCACCCCAACAGTCTAACAAGATACATTACTCATAAGCACAAAACTTCCATTCACAGCTTGATATGAAGTGAACCAATTTATGTGCAGACTCATGTGAAGAGAAGCACCATAATCTAACAATAAATTTTCAAAATGTTGAGAAACATTACAAATAGACAAAACTTCATCTATCATACCTGATTCGACGGACAAAACCTCATTTATCATACTTGACTCAACTTGATTTGCTTCGTTCTTTGAGTTTTCACCGGACTCTTTTATTTTCTAGCAGTCCTTTATTGAGATGCCCTTTTCTGTTGTAGAACTAGAATTTGGATTTACACTTCTTGCCTCTTGAATTTGATCTGGAAGAGATTTTTTATTTCTTTCCATTATCCCTATAACTTCCTCTGGCTACCATGTGAAAATTTCATCACTGAAATCTTATTACAGCAACTGGAATTAATTCTTCTAAATGTAAATTAATTAACAGTTTATTTGCTATGGAAAATATTGAATAAATCACACTACAATATTCACAAATAAAAATATTGCAGAAGATAAACTGGAAACTAAGAAAATACTGGCACACACACACAAAAATATGACACAGTTATTTTTGGATTAAAGTCCCCAGAAAAACACAACTTGGGAAAAACGGTGCAGCAACTGAGGGTTTTATATTATTAAGCAGCAGTGAGAAATTATGAGTACAACTAGATGTAAAAATTTGGCAATCCTACAGAGAAAAATACTAGAAAAAAATCTAGTGAGGAATTTTCCTCACCCCACAAGCCATCTGGGCTCTGACTGCCAACTCCAAGTGAGCCATCCAAACAGCCTATGTGCAGGCCTATGTAACCCTAGCACAAAAATGGGATACACACTACCTGGAAAAGTTTCTCGTCAAGCCATCATGTATGTTATTGATTGAGAAATTTTCTCTCCGACCCTATGGAACACTTACCCAACCTCTGGAACTAAACCTTGGCTTCTCTCCAACAAAATCAAATTTACTCTAGAGACTTCTGTGCAGCCCCTATGTTAGCCTCTTTGTGGCTATCTCTTCCTCTCTACAAGCTACTCTCCATATATGGAAAATCTTCCTTCGGACCCACTGTCCCTATCCCTCTTTGTCTCTCCTTCCCTGATCTCGCTCAAACTCTTTCGTAAATTGTTGTTACTCTTTGGAAATTGAACTTCACAAGGAAAATCGATCTCAAGTGTGTGCTCTCCATATATCCATCAACCTCCTCTTATAATGTCTATTTGGGACTCCACTAGTCAAGATTAAAACATAATCAAGGGCTAATATTATTTCCCAGATAATTCATGTGATTTTCTAGATAATTCACACCTTTCTCAATTAATATTGATTAATTAACCACTTTTCCTAAGTTTAGACTTAGGAAATATTTAAAAATAGACTAATAATCTAATTGAGACACTTCTAGATGGAATTTCCAAAAACGGTTTATGGGTTATAGAGAACTCATGTGTTTTAGCCTCTCCATAAATTTCCAAGACTAGAACACCTCTAATGTTATAAAAAATAACACTCCCTCTTAGCAAGGAAGGTGTTCTAGTGCTACACTATTGGTACAACACCCTGCCTCGATATCACCTTCTATCATGTTGTTGATGTCTGGCCACTATCACTGCCTTTCACTGTGAAACTTTTATGTTGCAATTGTGCTACTGCTAGCACTATTATACTATTGTGAATTCAGAATCTGCATTGCGACTCCATCTCATATGTTTTTTTTGCTACTACAACTGAGAAGCATCCTAAATACTAATAAATTATGTCTATTGCATCTATCTCCTGAGTTCTGACTGCTACTATCCACTACATTTTCTAATGAAGAATCTACGTTGTCGATTAGGGGGATTTGAGGTCTAAAATGGGCCTCCTAAGAAAAACTTACAACCAAAATAAAAATTTATAAGAACCAATAGGATTCAAGATGATGATGTCAATGATGGGGGATGATTCACCATTTTTGGAGTAAAAAAGTAAAAATATTATAAAATAATAAAACTGCTTTTTCAACTTTTATTTTCAAATTATCTCCCTAAGGTTTTACTTAAATTTCAAGTGTGATTACTTGTTGGATGCAACATTTAATTCCTCATCCAAGGAGTGCCCATGTTGCATACTTTTGATGGACTCTACTTCACGAAAAATGAGAAATACATGAAAAAACGTGATTGCAATCACATTTTTCATGTATTTCTAATTTTTCATGTAGCAGGGTCCATCGAAAGCATGCAACATGGGTACTCCTTGGATGAGGAATCAAATTTTGCATCCAATGAGTGTTTCCACTCTAAATTTGAGTAAACCCATAGGGATCTAAGTTGAAAATACGAGTTGCAAAAATAGTTTTTTTTCTTTTTCCCTCTAAATTTTGATGATGTAACCTAATATTATTTTATTATTTCCACTATTATTTTATAATTTCCTTAAGAGGTCCACTTTAGACCTCAAAATTCCTCTACTGACTGCTTCCAACACTGCTCTATGCTCTTGAGCACCTGACTACTGCTAGTTTGCAACTCACTCTGGAATCTGACTACATCAACTGATACTAATCCATCCTACTAATGAATATTATGGGGCCATGTAGCAAGGTAATAATACACAAGGAGGACACCTCAATGGACCCCGCCCAATCTCTGTAACGCTCTAGGACTATAGCTCCATATTGCCCCACCTCTCTCCTGGAGGTATAGCTGCAAACATAGAAAACTCTTCATCCATCCTCGAGGAAAACTTGTCTATCTCTGCGGAAATTGTCACTTGGTCCTGCTTCTCATAATTTTCCTTCTTCCTGAGAGGACATTGTGTAATGTAGTGGCTAATCTCTCCACACCTGAATCACTTGACCTTAAATAGGTCCTTATTTTTCTTATTTTCCCCTTGTCTCTAGCTGGGACCCTTAGATAATAAGTTCAAATTCTCCTCTTCCTTCTCACCCTTCACACCATTGTTGTTACATCCACTAATGGTGCTATGTAACAGAGCTCACCTCAACTCCTCCTATTGTAGGTCATAACACATCATGTCCCATCTAGGAAATGTTTATCTTCCCAAGATACTTTGGACAAACACCTGCCACTCCTTTGAGACATTGTTTAGTGTCAAACATGCAATATTTGTTGGTTTAGGCGCATCCCCAATGGATGCAAGTTGATCACAGACCTCTTGAATCTTGGTCAGGAAGGATGTGATGCCTTCACCCTTCATCATCATGGTTCTTCTCAACTTCTCTTACAGGAACATCTTCTGTTGCTCGGAAGTGCTATGATATATCTAGATGAAAGCATCCCACATTTCCTTGGTAATTCCTTTTTCTGCCACATGTTAGACTATATGGTCCCAGACTCCATCCAGGATCAATATTTTCGTCTTCACGATCTCTTTCCTGTGATCATTTATTTGAACTTCATCTTAGGGTACTGATATCACATTATCTACATAGGATTTTAGGCATTTTTCATGTAGCAAGAAGGACATCCTAGCCTTCTAGATGAAAAAGTTGGAGGCTTCCTCCAACCTATCAAAATATCTAAGCCCAGTTGTGGCCATCTTTGAATCTAATTGAAAATATCCCTTTCATATGCTTGGATGTTGAATCTTCTATTCACACTCCCTTCTGGAGAGAGAAACTTTGCTTGTAGCTACTGCCAACTAAAACTGGGAAAATCATATTTCTAGGATTCAAAACCCACTAAGAGAAATTTTCTCTATGTGTGCCTTTCTCTTCCACCCAACGTTGATTCTTCTACTGCAAACTACTAAAAAACATCTACGCCCAAACAAGGAATATTCCTAGAAAAATACCTGAAATGTTGCTCCCTCTGCCTAATGGAATCACTCAACTGGTAAGCTGAATTTTTCTTCCAACATGTACTAAAAAATCAAGCTTCCCTGAGAAAATCACGCTACCTAGCTCAATCTCTATCCAGCCTTTAGAAATTCATCCTACTACTCCTTCTGAACAAATAATTCCTTATTCTTCTTCTGAGCTTCCCTGTTTAATCAAAATAGATTTGATGCCATGTGAAAATTTCACCACTGAAATCCTATTGCAACAATTGGAATTAATTCTTCTATCTGTAAATTAATTAACATTTTATTTACTACGAAGAATATAGAATAAATCATACTATAATATTCAAAAATAAAAATATTGTAGAAGGTAAACTAGAAACTAAGGAAATATTGGCATGCGCACACAAAAATATGACATGGTTATTTTTGGACTAAATTCCCCAGAAAAAAACCAACTTGGGAAAATCGGTGCAACAGTTGAGGGTTGTATATTATTAAGCAACAATGAGAAATTCTAATTACAACTAGATGCTGAAATTTGGCAATCCTACAGAGAAAATTACTGGAAAAAATCTAGTAAGGAAATTTCTTCACCCCATAAGAAATCTAGGCTCTGAATTCAAGCTTCAAGTGAGTCGTCCAAACATCCTTTGTGCAGGCCTGCATCTCCCTAACGTAGAACCTGAATACACATTTCCTAGAGCAGTTTCTCCTCAAGTCGTCATGTTTGTTGCTGACTGAGAAAATATATCTCCAGCCCTCTAAACACTTTCTTGACCTCTAGAACTGAAACTTGACTTCTCTCCAGAAAAATCGAATTTCCTCTAGAGACTTATGTGTCAACCTCTTTGTGGCTATCTCTGCCTCTCTACAAGCTACTCTCCAGATTTTGGAGATCTTCATCTAGACTCGTTGTCTTTGCTCTCTCTATCTATGATTCCCTTCTCTGACTCGAGCTCTTCTGAATATTGTTGCTACTCTTTGGGAATCGAACTTCCCAAGGAAAATCAATCTCAAGTGTGGATTCTCCATCTACCCATAGACCTCCTCTTATAATCTCCAGTTGGGACTCCAATGGCCAAGATTAAAACATAATCAAGGGCTAGGATTATTTCCTGGTTGATTTGTGTGAGTTTCTAGATAATTCACACCTTTATTAATTAATACTACTTAATTAACCACTTTTCCTAAGTTTAAACTTATGAAATATTTAAATATTGAGACACTTCTAGGTGGAATTTCCATAAACGGTTTTTGGGTTATGGAGAACTTTTTTTTTTAGCCTCTCCATAAAATTTTTAGACTAGAACACCTACAATGCTACAAAAACTAACATACGATAGCTTCTAGTGTGTAAGTTTCAATGTTAGACTTCCTCCACACTCCTTCAGATAGTAGAGCTCCCACAACCGAATCAAAATCTAGAGAATCAGTTCTGCTCAAACTAATATAAGTAACAAAATGGTCCCAGGACTCAGGAAAGGAGCATAGAAATGCAATGTCTTTATCTTCTTATTAAAATTGATATCCATATTGGTCAACATGCAAATAAGGGTATTAAATACATTTAGGTGGTCTATAATCTTAGTACCCTCCTTCATCTAGAAGCTATACAACTTCCTCTTCAATTAAATATTTCTAGTGAAACTTGGTCATGTATAAGTCTCCAATTTTCTCTGCAAACTTGTTGTTGAGCTTTCTTCGACAATGTTGAAGAAAAAATCATCCTTCAAACACAACTTGATGGTACTGAGAGCTCGGGCATCTAAGTCCTCCCAATCCAAATTGGTCATGCCAACAGGTCTCTTTCTTTCCTCATCTATTGATTTGTGCAACCCTTGTTGCACCATCAAATATTGTACCTTCAGCTTCCACAATGCATAATTATTTGTAACGATGAATTTCTCCATCACAAACTTAGCATTTTCCATTTTCACCATTTTCCTCCTATACAAACTCCTTTAACAATTTATATTAAAAAAAAAAAAGACTAGGTTCTTTCAAAGTTCTAATATGAATCCTTCAACTAGGGTTTTCTGAACAACGATTTTACTTCAAAATTTTACTAAATTTACTATGGATTTCTTCTTCACACATAAACTTCCTAAAGTTTAACAAACTTTTCCAGGTTTTTATAAATTCTTTTAAATAAACTTCAAAGAAATTTTTTTACCTTAAATTAGTTTAATTCCTCTTTTTCAATCTTCTTCTTGTGGATAAACATGGCCCAAACAAAAAATTGACTTAGATTTCCAACTTCACCCTCCTTTTGTGGGCTTATTTTCTATCACTCCTCCACTACACATTTACCTTCTACATCCACCGACTATTCCTTTATGGGATTCAGTTTGATGACTCGAATAGAATGGTGGCACCCTTATGCAGCCTCGAAGAATGGAAACTTTCACTAATTTGTCTTCCAAGGAAAAACACAGGCTCCTTTTCCAAGAAACATAAACACAAAATCTTTGCTATGTATCTCCTTCTTCATGACAGTCTAATAGAATGGAAGCTCTCAACGGTTGGAACCTCCCGTCACGTGGGCTTCTCTTTTTTCTTAACCAGATTCTCTACCTTAGTCATTTCACCTTAGCCTTCTGCCCTAAATCGACCTTTTAATTCGTCCTTGCAAACCCTCGTGGATTTGATACCACTTGTTGGTATTTTTGAGCTTGTAAATATAAAGTAACAAGAAGGAAAAGTTCACAATCAAACAGGAACTGAATTCATAAATAAAGACATAGGATATACGTGGTAAAACCATGAAAGTGTGTCAAGGAAACCTCCATAGGGAAAGGGACTGGAATATTTTTACTAATAAAGGTCAATCAATTACTCTTCTATACATTTTTCCTCTCAGGTTACAACATTTTAATTAATAGGAACTATTACAAATCATCTATGGTTATACAACCACCTGCTCAATAAAAAAATATTTATATAGATAAAAAATTACATTTACATAATATTTTAATTGATTTAATTTATAACGTGTATTAAGTGTGACCCTAAATAAATAAACTTAACATGGTGAAGGCCAAAGGTATTTATTTTCTCTCTCTTTGGTATAACATTGGAAATTCAGTGGCTTATTCTCCTGTGGTGGTCTATCTGATTCTACTCATGTTGTTGGTGGATGGATTTATTTCTTTTGAATCTCACAAGGGTTAGTTTTAATAATATACAATAGTTGGGAAGCTTTCACGGT
The DNA here is from genome assembly GCA_034641835.2 of Pinus albicaulis. Taxonomy (NCBI): domain Eukaryota; kingdom Viridiplantae; phylum Streptophyta; class Pinopsida; order Pinales; family Pinaceae; genus Pinus; species Pinus albicaulis. The sequence continues at coordinate 641,893,323 of CM076579.1, forward strand.
GCTCGAAAGAAAAAAGTAATCTAAGCCTAAATCTATATTGACAGTCAATCCAACATAAGTGCACAACACATTTGGCAGTAAATAACTATTGGTCCAAGTAGAAATGATCCAAGATCAAGAGCTATTATACATTTGGGATCCCTTCATTGCTCGGATTTAAATCTTTCTCCTACAATAAAAGAGGTTGGAATAACATATGTGAATACCCCTTTGAGGCATGTGCCCTAACATGAATACCTTTGGAACTCAAGCATGTTTAGGTTATCAAATTATCAGAGATGGGCAATGGAAAGAACAGGATGTAGCAATTCTGGTTTCAAGGGATGTTATTAGTATTAAACAAGGATATTTTGTTCCTGCATCTGCTCATTCTCTTGAAGGTGATCCTTTAAAAATTGATCAAGTATGAGAATGCATACCACATATCATGGTAAAATAAGCATTGTTGGCCATGTTTATTAAAGCGCTAGTTTCTATTTTCAAAGTGATAAATATTTGCATGTAGGGATACATGCCCTGATAGAGTCATGGTTTTTTTCTTTTTTTTCTTTAGTAATGCATTTATTTTTTCCTAGCAATAATTTGATCCATTAAATTTTTTCTGAAGTTATGATTTTTGTATTTTTCATACAATAAGCCTTTACTGTTGAATCGCTTCCTGTCAAAAAGAATTCTGGAGATGGAGTCTTCTCTGGTTCAATGTCTCAGCAAGGAGAAATTAAGGTTATTGTCATTTCTATTGCTTTTCGTACATTCTATGGTAAAGTTTCCCATTTTTTGATTCGAAAAAAAAAAATTGAGTATTTCCAAAAGGTAAAGGGATTATATTCCTACAAATAAACATTGTTGAATTTGCGGGTTCTTATTCACGTAGATGTGTTACATTTAATGAAATCCCATACATTAAAGTCCAGATATATGATATGGTTCAAAATTTTCCAATAATTTAAGAGTGGGATGTGATGAAAGTGTTTTTCCAAGAGTTGATACTTGATCTTGTCAAGCATTTGTGTATTGTTCAAGTCCTTTCTTAAAATAATATTTGCAAATCTTGGTAAATGTTCATCTTTTTAATCTCTATCTTTATAGTTCCTTATAGCTATTAGAGACTTTTGAATTTGTTCCATAGCTATTGGGATGATTTTGGAGATTATTGTCATGTACCTTATTCAACATCAACCTTGCAGAAAGGGACTCAACTATCTCTTGGTTTTGTTAATCGGTTCTATTTGTTGAAATTTGAAACAAGAAACAGTGAAATTGGCATCCAGAAATGGCTACCATGGAGGCTTTTGATTTAATTATTCGATAAATAAATTAGAAGAAATGTGTGTCAAATTTATTTATCCCTTAAATAAATTGGACAATAAATTGTAATCTTATCTCATAATCACTTGTAATAGTTAACTGAGTGTGATAAACTCAGTTAGCTCATGGAATTCGAGTTGAGGGTGGTTGGTGAGGCATGTAGAGTGATTCTATTTGTTTTAGAGTCCAAGTGTCAGTTAGTGTATTAGTTTAATGCATGAGCAATCAGTTAACTCAATTAATTGAGTTAAAGTCAGTCTAACTAGTTGTAACTGATTGTTGCACTAGTTAGAGGTCAAGTGAATTAAATCAGATTTAGTTCACATGCAGTGATATGTCAAGTGGCTGATGATTTAGTATTAATAGTTGCATGCATTTTAGTTCTAATTAAGACCCAGTTGAGACAGAGGTTAAATGGAAGTTATCTATCAGTCGTATTTATAGAAAATTACCCGGGCGCAATTATATACACCATAGGATTTCCCATGAGCATTCCATAGTCAAGGAAGGCTAATTATCCTAATTAATATGGATTAATTTCCTATGGATTGCATGAGCAAGGCAGGCTAAAGACAGGCTGAGAATTGGCTAAATTACTATCCCCATTTTGTCTGGATCAGTGGGAGATAAGAGAGTGCAACAGACTCTTGTGAGAAGAGTGCATTGTATTGTTTCATGATTCCTTGGTTCATTATACAATAGAGATAGAGGGTTTTTGAGCAGCAAGACTTCCCAAGAAAAATATCTGTGTTGTGGATTGATTTTCTTCTTTATTTTACTTGGTACGATTGTACGATCATGTTTAATTTCTAAAAATTAATTTGTAGAAGGATTCAGTATCTTCCTTTAGCATATCACACAATTGGATTGAATCCATTGGTATACATATTGTTTGTATAATTTCTACATGGTATCATAGCAGGAACTTTTTGGGCGGTGAGTTGCAGAGAATATGTGAAAATTATGATATAAAATTTTCAAAACAAAAAGCTGATTTGGATTCCTTGCGAAAAAATACCCAGATTGAAAAAAAAAAATCAGTTGAATCGGAGCTTGAATGAGGGAGATATCGTTGATTTAAAATTAGCTCTTTTTTTAGAAAATTTTGAAATGGCGGGACAATTACAATGTGAGTAAGTAAGAAAAGGAAAGAAAGCCAAGGGAAATAAATCCCAAGGCAAAGAGGGAAAGAGAGACTTTTCCATGATAAAATGTTTTCACTGTGATGAGCATAGGCACTATGCTTCGAATTGTCCACAGAAGAAGGCAAGCAATAAGGAGCCTCCACTTGCAATGGGTGAAGCATTAAATAGTTTGAGTTTGATTTTACTCTCATTGCATGCATGACCAACACTGCAATGGGATGCATGTGGTCTCTAGACAACGGTGCCTCGTTCCATATAATGGGGAATATAGATCTTTTCAGTGACTTGGAGGAGAAGGACCACCAGCATAACATAGATTTTGGAGATGACGGGAGGTATAGTGTGACTGGAATAGGTATAGTTACCTTTCAAGGGAGAATGGATCCCATCTCAGAGTAGCATATGTTCTGTATGTTCCATGCCTAAGGAAGAATTTTTTCTCCGTAGCGGTATTAGAATACCGTGGTTATGAGGTGATGTTTAGAAAAGGAAAGGTGTTCCTTAAACACATATCCAAGGGACAATTGAAACAGATCGATGAAAGAGTAAAGAACCTGTATGGTCTACAGGTTGAGGATGAATGCAAAGCTTTAAGGATAAAATCAGTGGTTAATGACTTGGTGGTTGAGAGGGAGAAATGATCTCGCAACATGCAGCCTCAAAAGCAGTCTTAGAAGGTTGTGGAGCAACCACAATTGGAGATGCAGAGAGGAGACTGAGTGGAAGAGTCCATTCAATCAGAGACCTTCAAGAGGGAGAAATTTCGAGCCATAAGGGTAGAGCGAGTACAGGCACCTATACCTCCAGGTGTGAGGTGGGGTGATGTGCAGAATTAATCCCAAGAAGAAATTTGGGCAGGGTTCATTGAGATGGTGTGTCTCATGGATCAAACCTGGCTACGAGGAGCCCACAGTACAATAGCAGTGGGAAGGATCAGCTAGATTGATGTAGTCAAATGTCAGGAGGACAGAAATCAAAGTGACAGGTGTTGGATACTAGAGTGTAGATCAGAGTTGGCAGCAATGTAGAGTGCATGGATGTAGATGTCAGCAATAGTGTAGAGAGTCTAGTAGACATGTGCAGTATATAATAGCTATCAGAAGACTCTGATGATAGATGCATTATATTTATTCAGCTGTTTGGAGGCTATTCTGTTTCAGGATAGTTGCATGTGCGAACAACACTAGAGAAGTGTTGCATGCAAGAACGTTCCAAAGGTATTGGATCGGGACAAATTGAATCTTTTTCTTGTTGAGAGTGAGTGTTGAAATTTTCAACAAGAAACAGTGAAATTTGCATCCAGAAATGGCTACCATGGAGGCTTTTCATTTAATTATTTCTTAAATAAATTAGAAGAAATGTGTGTCAAATTTATTTATCCCTTAAATAAATTGGACAATAAATTGTAATATTATCTCATAATCACTTGTAATAGTTAACTAAGTGTGATAGTCTTAGTTAGGTCATGGAATTTGAGTTGAGGGTGGTTGATGAGGCATGTAGAGTGATTATATTTTTTTTAGAGTCCAAGTTGTAGTTAGTGTATTATTTTAATTCATGAGAAATCAATTAACTCAATTAATTGAGTTAAAACCAATCTAACTAGTTGTAATTGATTGTTGCACTAGTCAGAGGTCAAGTGGATTAAAGTAGATTTAATTCACATGCAGTGATCTGTCAAGTGACTGATGATTTACTATTAATAGCTACATACATGTCAGTTTTGATGAAGACCCAATTGAGACAGAGGTTAAAGGGAAGTTATCTATCAGTTATATTTATAGCAATTTCTCAGGCGCAATTATATACACCATAGGATTTCCCATGATCATTGCACATTCAAGGAAGGATAATTATCCTAATTAGTAGAGATTAATTTCCTAGGGATTGCGTGAGCAAGGCAGGTGAAGACAGGCTGAGAATTGTCTAAATTACTAGCCCAATTTTGTCTAGATCAGTGTGATATAGTCAGGATAGTGCAGCAGACTCTTGTGAGAAGAGTGCATTGTATTTTTTCATGATTCCTTGGTTCATTATACAATAGAGATCGAGGGGTTTTGAGCAGCAATCTTTCCCAGGAAAAATATATGTGTTGTGGATTGATTTGCTTATTTATTTTACTTGGTGTGATTGTGTGATCGTGTTTAATTTCCACAAATTAATTTGTAGAAGGATTCAGTATCTTGTTTTAGTATATTGCATGATCAGATTGAATCCATTGGTATACATATTGTTTATATAATTTCTACACTATTACCATTTCTATGCCGATTGTTCTTTCTATAAAATTGGCCATTAGATCTCATCGTCTCTCCCAACAAGTATAAAATACCAATAAATTTTTTATATTGCAGCGTGCATTCAAAAAATATATTCTTAAGGAGTTATCTGAATTATACTATGTAATAAAATAGGTAGAGTGTGTCAGTCCATCTCTAGAGGTTATTGAGTGGCATTTAGTACCCTTGATCACAATTGTATTCTACACATGGTCACTACAATTGCAAGCACAATATAGAATCAAATCAAATATGGTTGTAATTATCAACTATAGGCCTAGTCTTATATCACCATATAGGGGTCAGAATTGTATGTGAATCCAAGAAAAGGGAGACTAAAACATTTTTTCAAAGATGAAAATAAATAATGAGCAAGGTTCAATTACAAAGAAAATTACTACAGTTGAAAAAAATGGTTAATATTGATCTGTAGATTGCCTTGGATATTCCACTAGATAGTTCGTCACAATAGATATGATAATATTATATTTGAAATTTGAAATTCTACACAATTATAGTTTTATTATATTTTTGGATCTGTATATTTAGTGTTAATAGTTTATGCATGCGAAAAAAAATGATGTAGAAAATAGAGAAAATTAAAATAAAATCTCACACACACCTTTGACACATTGATATTCTTTGGGAAACCCTTTCGGGAGAAAAACCCAGTTGGAAGGTGACACCAGTCTACTCTCTTTCTCTGTATGGAAATATGTTTGTAGATACAAAGAAGTATGGTATGTGGTTTGTGGGTTGATACAGTGCACAAATACTCTTTGTGTGCTCTACCTCCTATCCCTCTTGGTTATTTTTTCTCAGGTATGGAACGAATGCACTCAAAAGAATGGAATCTCTTTTCCTCATAGTGGCTCAGTTATAACACAGCTCGGTAGCCTATTAGTGGTTAGGTTTGACTACCTCAACTCTTAACCAGAGTTACAATATTGACTCTTCTATATTATTCTGCACCATAATCATGTGGCTAGCCCATTTTCCATGAATATTGTGGGCTCATGTGGCATCCTCTCAAATTATGGTGGTGAAAATAGGAAATTGAACTTCTTATTGGCGTAAATTTCACATACAGACTTTGATTGACGTGATTATTGTGTCGTTAGAAAGATATTTGTGTGTATAATAGCATGAAAAAGTGATGCACTAAAGCAGAAATTTTTACCCCCAAAAATTTTTGCCTCAAAATTCTCTCGAAAGGTTTCATACCTTGTTTTTCCAAACTGGGTCCCGCTGGTAAAAACAATCCCATGGGATCATTCCTCCACTTTTCCACTCTACAATCATCGATATGGATGAAAAACAATGTAATGATCAAATCTGGATCAAAGATGGATGTTCTTTGCAGTTCATCGTATGGCATACCTATGAGCTCATCAAATGCCATACTAATGAAAAGCTTAAGGACTTGGATATCGATCTCTCTTTATCAGACATAGTTATCAAGAAAAGCATTTGCAATTCATTAGATGGCATACCTTTGAAAATCTCACACTTAAGGACTTGGATCTCATTATCTCCTCTTTATACATAATTCCAGAAAATGAAGAACAACATAAAATAGGACAACTAACAGCCAAGGGCTAGGTAGGTATGTATGTGCCTTTATGGAGATATGGTCTTCGTCATCATTTACTTGGATATGCTCTTCCTTATCACCCACTTTAAATATATTATTCATTATACAATACTCTGAATACACCAGTAATAAAACAACACATAAATTAAGTTTGTTCTTTATCATGGCATACAAAAATGTAATAACAGGAAGAATAAGAACATGAAAGGAAGGTACTTTTAAAGTATGCAGTTCTATTAATCAAATTTGTTTCCTCTTGTTTATTTTGGTGGAGTGTTTTTTGTATGGATCGACATGAATATTGTTTAAAACTAGCCTAGATCAATCTTAACTCCATATCTACCAAGTGTCGAGAGGGATCAAATATCTTGAGATGGAAATATATTAAGATGCAAAGAGATTTGATCCCTCTAGGTGCTTGGTAGATTCAAAGTTAAGATGGATATAGGTTGGTTTATTATAGAGGTCATTTATTCTATTTAAAAAATACATATAAAAGGACATGTGCCAACTCAAGATTTAGCACTGACAGAATTACACATCTCCCTCACATTGGGTTGTAGAATGAGCCTTTCGGCTCAATAAAAATTTAGCAGTGGTGAGTTAGCGAAGGCATCTACTACAATGTGTACCTGTTAACCAAAACCTTATGTACTCTATACACTATAGTTGTTCACCAAAACCTTGTGCACTCTCAATGGTTAGTGTTCAAGTGGTGAGGTGATGAGGACACCTTGTTTGTTGAAGCAATGCACTTAGAGCATGGAACGCATCAATGTAGACTTTACCATTATTCAAATATGTCACTTTGAAATACTAATAAATACTATAAAACATTTTAGACTCGAGTATGTGGGTTGTTATACTTTTTTCCCAAAATATTTATTTAAAATTCAATTTTTCCTTTCATATCAAAATTTTTCATATGGTTTGCTATTAAAAAAATGGAGTTCAAACTTGACTGAGTTTTTCACAATCCAAGTGATAGCATCCCATTATGAGTTGATTTCCTAAACTTAGCCTAATTTAAAAAAAAAACAATTCTCATGTCTTACAGATAACTAAAAAAATTAGATACAATCAAAGGCAATTAAATCCCATCATAATAGTTATTCTAATCAAAATAAAAAATTCACCCTTCAAATTTGAAATATTCTACAAATATTATTTCATTTGATAAAAATAAAATTAATATATTATTTTACAAAACATTGAAATTTTTTTTTAAAAATAATGAAGTCTCAACTCAAGAGAGGGACTAATAAGTTGGAGAGGAAAGACAAATTTACATAACCAAACTAGATCCATTTTAACTCTAGCTCTACCAAGAGGGATCAAATCTCCTTTCACTCTAAAAGAAGTTTTCATCTCAAAATATTTGATCATTTTATACGCTTGATAGATCCAAAAGTAAGATGATTCTAGATTAATTTAATTTCACCCTTTAAATAAACTATATTCCACAAAAATATCATGCATCAATACAATAAATTCTCATACCATAAAATTATTTTTATTTAAATATATAAAATTATTTTTATTTTTAAAATTAAAAAAATATCTATACATCTCTTATAAAACCACTACATTTGGCTCGAAATAATGAAAATCCACCATGAGGTAAAGAATGTTACAAATTCATATGAAGAATTAGAACTCATTAACCAAATGCTTGTTACTAGATTTTTTTTGAAAATCATTATCCTAAGATGGATGGGAGCTTAAAAATGTGAAATTATTAAGTCACACAACATTATATACCATATATCATCCGTTAATGTATTTTATTTTTAAAATAAAATAGATAGGATTGAAATAAAAATAAAGTCAGCTTTAACAAGATAAATTTCAGAGGTTGATATTTTATTTTTCACAGTAATAACTAACACATTTAAAATGTAAAACAAGCATATATATTCCTAATCTGGATTGGTGTTCATGTATTTACACCTTCATATAGAATTACATCACTTTTCCTAATTACTAAGATCAATATAGAATTAAATCACTTTTCCAACACCAAGTTAATCTTAGTAAGATTTTATTAAATTTAACTGATGTCAAGTGAATTTGAAATAAATGTTGATTAAAATTAATAGAAAAATTTAGATGTAATCTCGTAAATCTAAAAAATTGGATATAGAGGTAAAGTTCATGGCTATGAAAATGATGAGTCCACACGATGCTATTGATAGTGTGATGTCACAAATTCAATCCATTACTATTCACCTCGTAAGAGCACAACAGAACGAAAACAATAAAACAAAGATAGTAATTAAAAGCAAGGAGATATTTATTAGTCCATGTCTCTTGAGGGACTAGTATTTGTTGTGTGGTTAAAATGTATTTATTGTGTATTATTTTGTTTTTTTTTAATTTTAATCAAAATTTTTAGAAAATGCTGATTATTTTTATTTTCTATAAATTCAAAAATAATTTTTTAGTCTTTTGGAAATTTTATTTCTAATTTTTTATTGTCTTAACAAATTTTGATGGGACATAATTTCCTTGGTGGAAAGAATTTTATTTTTGGTATTTGTCAATATCGGACAATTGATTTAAAAAATAAAAAATAAATAAAAAACTAATTTTCTGAGTGGTCATTCTATCGGTGAGTGCTCTAACGCTAACACTCACACTGATGTTGTTATGGTACTTCTCTTCCCAATGGTGACAAAAAATATGTGGTTGCAGGTCCTTTTATTAGGTCGAGGAAGGGCTAAACAAATATCTACTTAATATTTCGTTATGCGGATATGACTATTACTTTTACAAATTTCCACATCGTATATCGTATATCATATATCTTGCTTTGAGCAAATTTCCAATGCGCAACGATGGGGCATGTGTGGGAGAGAAAATGCATAGAGCTCTGATTTTATAGAGGTATGAATCTTTTCAGAGGCAATTCTAGCAACATGTAGAATGGGTTGTGATTTTCATGTGTCGAGTCAGTATGTTATCGCTATGTCTAATAGTGTTAGAAACTTTAGAGATGGGATGTAGAGGAAACTTTAATTAGTTTAACTATGAATAAATTTTGAATTAATATTATTATGTTTCATTGTGCTGATATTTTGTTGTGCACATGACGGGGTATGTGCGGGAGAACGGGGTGCATAGGGAGCTTTATTCGGCAAGTAGGAAATTAAATTTAAAATATTTCCATGTGTGGAGCTTTTATTCTGCGTAGGACAAAGTATGTGCAGGAGAGAATTTGCGTAGAGCTATGATTTTAGAGCTATGAATCTTTGTAGAAGACGAGGTATGTGTGGGAGAACATAATAATTAATATTGTTAAATTTCATTGTGCAGAGATTTTACTATGCAGAGGACGAGGTTTGTGCAAGAGAAGGGGTGGTGCATAGGGAAATTAATGTTAATCTATAAGATTTTTGTACACAATGGATTTTATCTATAGTTCTGCACATATGTTTTTGTGTTATATTAAAAGTATATGAGTTTTCTATTTATTAGAGCACATACATCAGGACAATAAAAATTCTATAAATCGGGGTATGTGCGAGAGAGGGGTAAGTGCGACATAACATAATAATTAATATTACTACATTTCATTGTGTGGAGCTTTTACTGTGTTGAGATTTTATATTGGGAAATTTATTCGACGGGGCTGAAATTAGGACGACGTATTTTCGAGAGAATGAAGGATGCATAAGGAAATTAATGTTAATCTGTTATTATTTTATGTTTCATTTTGCAGAGAGGGAACAGTACTGTGCATTAAAGTTATAGTCGTTTCCTATACCAATAATGAGAGAAGTTGCATAGAGTTGTGATTTTATAGAGCTATGAATCTTTGTGGACTGAGGATGTGTGATTGAATATTATTATGTCTCATTGTGAGGATATTTGACTGGGCGGAAGATGGGGTATGTATATCAATTTCCCAAATAAATGCTTATGTTAACCGGAAAGGAAAATAGACAACTTTGCAAATTATGTTGCAGAAATGGAGAGATGCACAAGTGCATAAATTCATATATTATATTCATAATATGCAGGGGGATTGATCAGAATCCCCTTCTCCCATACATCTGCCAACCTCTCCCTCATCTGCGCAGAGGTGGGGGTTCATTGAACACCCACTTGTGACTTTTGTGTACACCTTCCAGAGAACTTGATGTCTCTTTCCCTGACAAGAAGATAGTGGATTTTTCTACGGCCCCGACGATTCTTAGCACATCCTTGGTTAGACATCCAGCGGTTGCTCCCACTGACCACGAAACGAGATTTATCACAACCTATTGTACAAGTCTACTTGGGTTGGTCTCTGTTGTGCTCCTGAATATGTTGGATGAAGAGGTGGACTACTCATTCAACCCCTTGGAGGGCATCCAGATATTTGGTAGGACTACTTCCGACAGGGGAGATGGATGGGCAATGGGTCCGGGTGTTATTGACCAGGTACGTGGAGGCCATGGATATATGTGAGTCATCAATACCACCCTCCCCGCTGGCAAAACCACCCCCGGTTTCATTGGCCTTGAACGCGGATCCCATATTACATCTCGTGGCCTCGCCGGTATTTTCCATCCCATTGCCATCTGTCTTAAGGCTGTGGGAATAGCAGGCTCAAGAAACTCTGGATACCCTCGAACCATATGGAGATGAACTAGGTACTGGATATGAAAATCTGGTGCAGACTAAGAGCCTAGGGTTTGAACAGCTCAACATTAACATGGGGGACCAACCTTCTCTCCAACATATAGGACCTGAGGCGCCTTTTTCTGTGGCGGCTTCCAAGTGTTTTGATGGCATCCCGCATATAGCACCTATGAATGAAGATCTTAAGACCTCTAACTCTGATGAAGCATTGGAACTGAATGGCGTAGAACACATCAGGGTTCCCAGACATGGTAAGAAAAAACAGAGGTGTGCAAAGAGCAGCGCCAAACACGATCTCAGGTTCGGGCAAGGTGTTTTAATGGAAGATCTCGAGCACATGACACAGATGGTACTGGTTGGAAGGGTTCGCAACAAAATCTACTCATGTGTCAAAATCAAAGTATGGACTGCATCGATTTGGGGAAATTCTATGGCATAGCTGATGGGGGTATTGACTATGAACAGGGTCTAGTTTGCACTCATATTTCCACTGCCTAACATGGTGGATTGGGTACTCACCAAATACTGGCACATTGAGATGAACCCAATATTGTTGAAGCGTTGGACTCCCCTATTTGATCTGGACAAGGAGAAATAAGGGGCGGGACCAATATGGGTCCGACTTCCAGGACTCTCACTACATTTTTGGAATGAAGCCTCCCTCCAATTTATTCGGGAGGATTTGGGGATTTACCTGGACCACGATCACTCTTATCTAGAGACTAGTAATATATATGTGGCACAGATACTTGTACATCTGGATACTAGAGAGGGGCTCCTCGAAGGGTATAACCTATATTTCAATGACATGGTTCGATATCAAATTCTCGATTATGAAGGGGTTCCCTTCAGATGCAGGCGGTGCCATGAGGTCAGCCATCTATACAAAGAGTGCCCCCTCATCATCGCGTCTACAACTCCTGCAAAATTTATGGTTCATATGGAAACCCAGATGGAGTTCGGGGGGTTTTAGAAACATTTGGATACTGTGCGGGAGGGTTGGAGTCCTGTAACCTCGATTGGCCATCTAACGTGCCCCGTCACATGCTCATAAACTCAATTCAGAGCTGCTCGTACACTCCTAGAGGATACAGCGACTGATCTAGGTAACCCACTTGCTCCTCCCTTTTCGAATATTTCTGTAATTTTATCATCTGCCCACACATTTTTTAATGCTCCTCATTCAATTAATTTAAACATTTACAATCTGAATCCCCTTAGCTTCCTTGTTGCAACCGCCCCACCATATGTTTCTCAACCTGACCCTAAAACCTCGACGGAGGACTCATAATCTCTATTGCTACCTATATCTAATAGCCTCTCCTCGGGACACTGATACTACCTTAGATCATCCGCCCTAGCACATGACACTCCTGCTTTTGGCCTCGCGATGAACTCTGGGGAATACAGCCGAAAATATTGAGGGGGCGCCCATCCTCCATTACCAAAGCCATCAGAAAAGTCGATTTGGAGATGGTAGCTCGTACTCAATCATCCATCGATTGGGTTCTTAGAGAAAATAACACTCAGGTTGATGGTATACCATGATCTATCTCTCACTCAACTGTCGTGGTTTAGCTAGCCCTGACAAAAAATTGGCTCTCAAGCGGCTTCTGGACCATGTACGAGTAGATGTCCTCTTCCTTCAGGAAACTCTAGGTGAAGGCATAAATGTTTCAACGGTCTTGTCCATGCTACTCTTGGATTGTACTTTCCAGACCATAGATTCTCATGGTCAATCTGGAGGAAGTGCCATGGGCATCAATAACAGATCCATCTTGGCTCTTCGTTGGTGGGGGCAGGAGGGCATACTTGGAGCAGATATTATCACTCATGAATCAAATATCTTGATCACCTTGATCAATGTGTATGGTCCCTGTCGTCACAAAGATGTTTTCTGGGATGATTGGATGCATAGTACAATCATGAAGCGAAACAACATTATTTTGGGCGGGGACCTAAATTTCTTTATAGGTCTCTCTGAATCCTGGGGTCTGGGGGCCTCACCGGATTCATTATCTGATTATTTTGAAAATCTCATTGAAGAGGCTGATCTTCTGGACCTGGCTATGCCCAAGAAGCTCCCCACATGGAGAAACAAGAGGATGGGTGTCGCCGCACTCGCCAGAAGACTCGTTCGTTTTTTTATCAAGATCTCGTTGCTTGAGAAAATTGACAAGGCCAGAAAATGGGTTGGCACTAGGGGATACTTGGATCACTCTCCTATATATCTTGAAATTCAATCTAGCATACAAAATCCCTGGGCACCTTTCAAGTTTAATTATGTTTGGCTTGATGAGCCTGAATTCCACTCTATGGTAAAAAAGTAATGGAGGCACTATGATCAATCTCTTGAACTAGCACTAGCTAGGGTCCTTTATAACAACATTAAATGGATTAAAAATATCACTATCAGTTGGGCCAGGAACATGAAATTAAAGGAGGATTAGGAGCTATCAAACATTGAATAGGAGATTGGGCATCTGATCGGATCGGACTACCTGGGTTTTAGATCCACGGAAGAAAAAGGAAAACTAAATGTCCTAGAATTTTCAAAAGAAAAAATTCTTAGGAAGAGGGAAGAGGAATGGCATCTCAAGAGCAGGGCCATCTAGTTACAAGCCAGGGATGAGAACACAAAAAAAAAAAAAATCAACATTGCGCCAAATTCAAAAGGATTATTAACACAATTTCGGAGCTCACTGATCACAATGGAAGGGTGTCACATTCACATAACCAGCTCGTTGACATGGGCATTCATCACTTCTCCACTCAATAAAGAGCTTCGGACAGCACAAACATGTGATAAATCATGCAAATTTCCCACTCCCTGCATAGATTTGTGGATGAGGAGAACTTGGCAGACCTAAACACCCTGGTCTCGATGGGTGAGATTGAAGGGGTCTTAAAATGGTTTAATAAGGAAAAGAGCCCGGGCCCTGATGGTTGGCCTATTTAATTCTATGTCACTTGTTTTTATCTCATTTGCAAGGATCTCCTATAGGTCATTAAAGACAGTAGAGCAACTGGGCAGATATATGATGGATTCAATGCCACCTTCATTGCTCTCATCCCCAAATCTGATAAGCCCCTATCTTACCATGATTATCGCCTGATATCCCTTTTCAACTACATTTATAAGATAATCTCCAAGATTATTTCCAATCGCATTAAACCCATTCTCTCTCAACATCTTTCCAAAGAAAAATTTTCCTTTCTTAATTAGAGACAAATCCATGAAGCTATTGGTACTACACAGGAGGCATCACATTCCATCAAAATTAAAAATCTCAAGAGTACCATTCTGAAAATTGACCTTGCCAAATCATTTGACTATGCCAACTGGAATTACTTGCATCTCATCCTCATTCATATTGGATTCCCACATGCTTTTACCAACTGGATTATGGGATGCATTATAAATGCATCTTTCAGCATCCTTATAGATGGAGCTGCTTCAGATTTTTTTCATGCAGGACGAGGCCTTAAGCAAGGATGCCCTCTCTCCCCTCTGCCCCTTCTTTTAATTATGGAAGGTCTATCTTCACTCATGACACATGAAAAAAATGATGGCTCCATCCAAGGCATAAAACTCAATGACTATATTCAACTAACTCATTTATTATTTTTTGATGATGTAATTATATTCCTTGATGGTTCTTGTCATGAGAATTCAAATTTTTTAAACCTTATCAACATATTAGCAAAGCTATAGGTATGGAACTAAATCACAGTAAATCCACCATCATGTTGGTGCATTGTACCGCCATAGAATACAGACATGCAATGAGTCTCTTTCACTTTGAGCGCAAGGACTTGGAAGATGGACTAAAATACCTTGGCTTTCACCTAAAACCAAATGACTATCACATCATAGATTGGAATTGGCTAATTTCTAAAGTCGAACGTAGGATCAACATATGGCAACAACGATGGCTTTCCAAGTCTGGAAGATTTATGCTCATAAAATCCATTTTGGAAGCCATCCCAGTCTACTAGATGGCGCTAGCATGGATCCCAAAAGGTGTGAATGCTATACTACAACAAATATGTAGGTGATTTATATGGAGGGGCAAGAAGGATAACCGTGCATATGCTTGGATTGCATGGAAAAAAAAAATACAAAACCAAAGGGATGGGGGGGTGGTGACTGAAAGATATCAACCACTTCGCATCTACCTTAGTAGCCAAGATGGGCTGGCATTTCATTGATAGCCACATCCTATGGAAAGAATTCACATTCTCTAAATATATTGCACCTAGATCTATAATGGACTGGATCAGGGGCCACATTCATCATCCACCGAGCTCATCGATCATGTGGAAAGCCATCACTCGATCCATCCACCTGATTAAAAAAGGATTGGCTTGGTGCATTGGATCTTGTGAAAGGGTTAAAATTGGCGAGGATGTGTGGTCAGGCTGCGAGAAAGAGTTAAATTACCTTTGGACATCATGCACCTGGCCCAATCTGGTACACAATACATATCTCATATTGCGGATCCTATTCGAACCACTTAGACCTCATAAGCCTGGTTGTCTGCACAAGCGCTGGATCTACCCGAGATCTGGTGGTCGATTTGGAACCGATACCTCTGTGCCCTCAAATCCACCAACATCATATTATCCAAAAAGGCAGATGAAATACTATGGGCCATCTCCCCAAGTGGCAGATACACCCCCAAGATCGGATACACTACTCTCTATGCATTACAGGAGCCACCATTAAAGCAATGGTGGTGGAAACATTTATGTAAATTGAAAGCACCCCCTAAATATAGATTGCTTATGTGGTGTATACTATCTAACTACACCCCCACGGAGCACAACCTTATCAAACGCAAGATTCATGGGCCTTCTAGATGTTGCTTGTATCTCACTCAGGCTGAAGATGTAAATCATCTTTTTCTGGATTGTCTGGAAAACCTACATCTCTAGCACTCCACGACTACCTCACTGGGCTGCACACAAAATTGGCATGGCTCCTCAATCTGTTTGGCTTGGACAAACTGGTGGCGGGATGCAAGTCGACTAAAGGACTGGAATATACCACTCCTCATTTCCTTGGGAATTTGGATTGCAAGGAATCGGGCTATATTTCTAGATAAACCTACAAATTGGGGCGATATCTGTAGGAATATCATCACCATATTTCAACTAATCCCAAACGATGAGCATGAGGCACAAAAAAAGACCATTATGCCCGAATCTATTGACTGAACTATCCCTTGGGCATATTTCGACGTACATCCAATATTACTGGGTGCGGGGGGAAGGTGTTGTTCTTCACCTGACTGATATTCATTTTTTCCACCTTAATATGGGACTTGGTCCAGGCTCAAATAATTATGCTGAACTCAAAAGCCTTCGGCTACTCCTACTTTTTGCTTGTGAACAAGGTTGCAATAGGATACAGATCTTTGGTGATTTGCAAATTATTATCGATTTCTTTAATATGAAGGCAATATGTCACACCCATATTCTTAGAGCACTATTGGATGAGGTCTTAATGTTAAAATCTCATTTTGATTTCATCTCTATCACTCACATTTACAAGCACAGGAATCAGATGGCTGACCAACTTTCCAAAGAATCCACGCAGTTAGTTTGGGGCAGATGGCTTATCACGGTTCATGAGGGGGGTCAGGAGTTCCAATTCTACCATTGTCCCTTCATTGACGAAATGGATGCACTGGACGCAGTCTAGCACTAACTGCACATTTTTGTTTTTTGACTTAATATTGGCGGCAGCTAAATGGAGCAATATGCTGTGACTATTTCGATTTTATTTTCTCTAAAAATTTACTCGGCAGCTAGTACTTTTATATTATTTGTATTTATGTACATATTACATACTTTAGTTTAGATGCAAAAACCGACTCTTCGAAGTATATGCTTTATGTTTTGATCCCCGCATAGATGATATGCGGTTAGATGAAACATGTAATTTTTCTTATCATTAATGAAGAATTGAGATTTTTTTCTCTGGGAAAAATTTGCGTTAATATTTTGAAATTAAGTTATCGAGAGAAAAATAATAGCTAATTCAGAAAAAATTTACTTTGGTGTAGGGTATAGGCAACGAATTAAATAGAGAAATACAAATAAATTTCATGCATGGAAATTATTTTTTTTTATTTTCGAATTCAACTAGAATTCCTTGTTCTAATGTCTAAAAACTTGAAGAAGGATTAACACAGTTCATAGTTGGGCTAGAGAAGTTATTCTAAACTAATTTTCTCTATTAATGAAAAAAAAAACTAATAGTAATTTTAAATACTACTATTCTCGATAACAGAAGCAACATGGGCTTCATTAACTTGTGTCTTAGGCTAAGAAGGGGGGGAATCTTGGTCAATGGACACGATATCATTATTTGTTTCATTAGCATCCTCATCATCATTGACGCCCTCTATCTAATCCAATATCCACATGAAAACTCAATACTTTATTTTCCAATTTAAATCACTCCAGCTTCAATTCCAGTATTTTCATTTTCTGATTTAAAAGGTCGAAATGGACTCATGCTTCAGATAAAATAATTCAGCATGATTTGAGACCAAATCGAAGAGAAATTCCAAAGCACCGACCATTTTAACTAAAGAATTGTTGAGCTCTTGCTCTGCAATTCCAAAATTGTGCTCCATAAACATCAACCTATGTCACACTTGCTAATAAACTTAGTGAATTACGGTTGTAATCCCTGACTTTATGTTTCCAGGATTTCTCCAGTAATGTAAAAATAATATCAATCTAAATTTCCTTGATTTTAAGCCTTTGTCTTTGTCGTCAATGTCAGCTTTTCTTCTGCACAACGTGAACATTCATTCTATGAAGGACATGTGGAGGACAGTGTATGTGCAAGAAAATGGGGGTGCAGAAGTAAATGTATGTCGTCGACGCATAATTATTTTAACTATGAAAAAATTTCAAATTAGTATTATTGTGTTTCTTTTTGTGAATTCTTCCTTGTGTGAAGTTTTTACTATCTAAAGGATAGGTAATGTGTGCGAGAACGGAGGCACATACGGAAAATTAATTTTAAACTATTTTCCATTTAAAACTTGTATATATTTATTTGTGCGTCAAACTACGGAAGTGTGTGAGTGTGGAGGTTTATGTTATCTATTCCACACATATTTGAAATTTTTATGTTATCATTTCCAAACAAGAGAACCAACTTCTAATCCAATTGTAAAAATTATTATTTAATCATGTGTAATTTCTCTGCACTTCTACACATTTGCCTAATTTCGAAGTGATAACCATAAACAAAATCTTATACTCAATGATGCGAAAAAAGATGTGTTTGATAAGCAACAGGCACATCTATGTTATTATGGCATAATAAATGAAGTGCTCTTCCAACAAAATCCAATACGAACATATGCATTATTTATGACTAAAACATTACTAATAATATTCTATAGGTTCAATGTTTTCATTAATTAAATATTCAATGCTAAGAGAAATTTCAAAGGTTTCGCATTTTCATAAACATTACCATCTCAACAAAGTTTTTGCATATAACACACTTGTCCTTTTGCACTTGTTTTTTGCATATAACATTAATGTTAAAATTCATAAATAATGAGTAAAAAATGTGATATTAAATTTGATGAATGAAAACTGATATTACATATTGGCTATGAAGTATTTGTGCGGTATTGTATATTAGCTTTGAAATTTTCTACACCGAGTGTCCACACTCAAACAAAGAATTTGGTGTGGAGTGTGGACATACACATAATGAAATCTTGAGAATATCCTGTGTCTGAAAAATAGCAGTTCGCCCTCTTCAGCCCCCAGGGCCCAAATGGCTCAATTTTCACCCATGAGCTATTTCCGTTAGTGGATTAGTTTGATCCAAAAATTGGGATAAGGGGTGTGAACCCAAAAAATCTTGAAAAGTAAGCTTATTTTGTCTAATTTCATAAACATAAGGACAAACAAAGATTTTGTTCAATGATGCAAGAATTGGACTTGCCAACAAAAAATATGGATTATTTAATACTAAAATTTTAGCAACATAATCCTTTGATGTGGAATCAACAAAGCTAAATCATCATTATTAGGTAACAAAAAATTGAATGTTGAACAATTTGATAACACTCACACTATGAAAAATTATTTGTCATGATTATGCTTCTATTAGATGTTTTGTGAATCGATGACTCATTAAACCAATTCATTCACCGAATTTTTGATGTAATCCCTGTCGAGGGAAATTGTAATTTTCATTTTCATGTTTTTAGTGAAAATTTGTTTTTCAATTTTCCTAACTTCGCACAATTTAATTTCTCCACACTTCCGCACATGTGCCTAATTGCATAAATATAACCAAAATCAAAGCTTCTTCTCAATGATGTGAAAATAGATGTGGTTTTGTACAGAATTTTGAAAGCATTTGCTAGAACCTTTACTCAATTGATTACCGATCACTAATATATTATCAATGATATCACATGGGTCCGCACTTATATATATGTGCCAAATCTGACAAACATAACCATAAAGAAAAAGATATTCAAAAATATGAAGATATGCATTAATTACAAATAAAATATTATAAATAATATAAGCATAAACAATGTTATTGTGAACAATGAAATCTTGAAAGGTTCCTTCGTATAATGAAATTTCTACGCACGTACGTACATCTCCCTAATTTCGAAAACATCACCATAAACAAAGCTTTTTTTCAATGAAATGTAGTTTTGTATAGAATTTTGTTCGCACTATGCACAACCTTTACTCAATTGACTCATTGTATGCATGCATACTTTTGAGAAGACCCACATTGATACAAATTGAAGATACATTAAAAAATCGTGTTGATATCTCCAAAGGGTCTTCGAGAAAAATATAATACGGAGATCTACATTATTTATAACTAAAATATTACCAATAATATTAGCAACAAAAGTTCTTAGTGCGAGGTGCGAAGATCCACACACAAAAACTTTCTCCGGAAAATTGACTTCTTGCACACTTCCGCACAAGATCCTAAACAAAATATCTTCAGAAATACGAAGGTAAGCATTATTTACAATTAAAATATTACCAATAATATCGTATATGTCATCCGGATGTATTTATCAATTAATAACAGCTTCCAATACCAATATGGAAGTGGCCAAAGATTTCACTATGCGGAAAGCTTCATGCAAGGAGAATCAATTAAATAACAGGTATGCATTATTTGCAATTAAAATATTATCAATAATATAAGCATAAACAATGTTATTCCGAATAGCAAATATGGATTATGTTTTAATACTAAAATATTAGCAATAAAAGCCTTCAGTATAGGTTGCAGATAACCGCACAATGAACTTCTCTGCGTTTTGGCACATCTACCTAATTTCAAAAACATAACCAGAAACAATGCTTTTGTTCAACGAAATGTGGTTTTTTACATAATTTTGTCTGCACTACAGCACAACCTTTATTCAATTGAATACTAAGGCAAAAAGCATATGGAACAGCCAGCTTGTGTCCTTGCTGCAATTTAACTCGCTTGTATTTCATCCATCTGAAAGAGAGTAAGCAAAAGTGCATCTAGTAATACGCTTCTCTATCAACCATTGTCTCCCATGGCCAACATAACATTGTATTGATTCAATAATAAGCATTAGTAGAATATATGTGTGCAAAACTATATCCAACATTACAATAGGGATCTCAAATGATTGGAATTGGGAGATGGCCCCATGGAAAACGTTGACATGGGGTTATGATATGCAAAGAAACATTATTTAAAGTCACATACTCCTACTTGAATAAAATGCACGAGAAGTTGTGGTCATGGGCATTACTCCTCTACGTGTCGAATTTTAGTGGAGTTGGATAGCCAGAGCTTGTGGCTAAAGAATCTGTATAAGAATATAGGGAAAATTGTTCTTCTTCATCATGATTACCTTTAGATCTATGTTACTTTGTTCATTAATTTTGGTTGTGTTTTTTGGCAGTGTTTTGTGCGGAGTGAGAGCTCAAATGAAACTATGCATTCCCACATTTGTTCCAAAAAACAAATATCTAGAGTGTAGAACCTTTAGTACAAAAGTATGCGAGCACTGTGGAGGATAGCAATGCAAAGGATGGTTCATTGTGTGGAGGTGCAAATAAGTGAATATGCTCCGCACTTCCGCACAATAAGCTTCTTCCTCATTGTATCATGAATTATTACTATTTTAGTAATTCACGACTTTAATTTTATTTTTTTATTTTTATTTTTTTCGTAGTGTTTCACAAACACATGTGCCCACACACATGTACTCGTTACATCCACGGTCTAAAAATCTCGGCAAACCCTCCCGAGGGGTCCTACCATCAACCATACATGTGAGGCCTAATGCTAATGGCATTAAGAAGATTCAATCATGTGACCTCCCAATTGGAAAAGTACTTAAGAGTGAGGACTCAACCAATTGAGCTAACCCTTGGGACTTAGATTTTTTTTAATGAGGTGTTATCTTGGCCTTTTCCTATTTTAATAAAATATTAATCGTATTAATAAAAATAGATAATAATTATCAAAACAGTTAGCGGCAGCAAGAGAGCCAAAGCTTGTGGCTAGATAATTTGTGTTCCTCTTCATCACAATCACATTTAGATTTATGTTACTTTGTTCATTAATTTTCCTTGTGTGTTTTGGCGGTGTTTTGTGCAGAGTGAGATCTCAAATGAAAATCTACACTCCCACACTTGTTCCAAAAAAAAAAAAAAGTTGTGAACAATACAAAGGATAGCAATGCAGAGGATGTCTCATTGTGTGGAGGTGTGGAAAAGTGCATATCCTCTACACTTCTCTGCACTTCCATACAATGAACTTCTTCTGCAGTGTATCACAAATTATTATTAATTTAGTAATGCACAAAGTTAATTTTATTTATTTTTAACGAGGTTTTATCTTTTCCTTTTCCTTTTCTAACAAAAAATTAATCATCTTAATTAAAACATATAATAATTATGAACGAGAGAATGAACAACAAAATGACTAGTTGTGCAGAGGCAGAGAAAGATGTGTGGAAGTGGCTTTACTTGTGTCTGTACAGAGGCGGTAATAACAACATATTGTGATTGTGGAAAGCATTCTCGAATAAGGATGAAATGTCGACCCCACGCTAGCAATGAAAGATGCTTTGCACTTCCACACAATGAGCTTCTTCTGCACTGTATCATGAATTGTTATTAATTTAGTAATGCACAAATTTAATTTTATTTGTTTTTAAGAAGGTGTTATCTTCACATTTTCCTATTTTAGCAATATATTAATTTTCTTAATTAAAATAGATAATAATTATGAATGAGAGGAAAAATAGTTAATGGTTAAGAAAAAATGAATGAAAAAACAAATAGTTGTGCAGAGGCAGAGGAAGATGCATGGAAGTGGCTTTTTTTATGCATGTACGAACGCAGTAATAATGACTTATTTTGAGTGTGGAAAGAATTATTGAATAATAATGAAATGCAGACCCCACACTCCCTTAATTAATTAATTAATGGTAGAGGAAGGGATTATATATGTTGCAACGCAGCTATTAATCTTGTTTAAAATTTTCAAATGAAAATGAAAAGGAGAGAGAGAGTGTTGAAGTTGGAATGTAGAGCAATGGGGATGCATATATTCCAAGTACTCCCAGCAAGACAACTCTGACTTTAAATTTTTCACAACCTTAGATACATCATTCTTTAGCATAAGAGCGAGATACTTCCTATAAAATTCATGATTGTTTATGCTAGAGAGCCAAAACACCATTGTAAGTATGTAATTGTTAAGAAATAAAGCCTAATCAAAAATCACTGTAAGTTTATTATAGATTCTAATCATAGCCATTTGAGGTTGGATACTTTCCTTTGGCCTTTCTTGAAAGTAAATTATATTCTTTTTTTTGTTTAACTAATGTGTGTCTAAGTTTCTTGCATGCTTGATTAGTTACGATGTTATTTAATTCCCATGACCCATGAATTATGTTGTGTAACCAGCTCCAAAAATAGAAGCCACTTCGAGGGGGCAACCTCCAATACATTACATGAATGAACAATTCTTGGATGACACAATTTACAAAACCTCATTTCTATATATAGGAGTCCATGGGGCCATAATGTAATCCTAGTGGGCCACAATGTAATCCTAACTGACCTAACAATAATAATTTGAGGGCACAATAATAAAAAAATGGGGGTTACAAGGGTACAATAATAACAATAAGGGGGTTACAATAACAATAGTAAGGGACTATACTAGTAATATAGGGAACTAACATGCCCCTCTCCTTCAAAAAAGTGTTGTCCTCAACGCTTGAGTAGCTCTGGGTGCTTCTGTATAAAATTCTCATCCTCCCATGTAGAATCTTCAGTGGGTAAGTTCTTCCACTTGATGAGATACTCTGAAATTGATCGATTCCGTAATTTTCGAGTTCTTGTTTCCGTGACCGCTTGAGGTTCCAATATCATTTTTCCTTCCTCATCAAGTTCTGGCAATATTGTTTGAACTGGAAGATTTTCACCTATAACCTTCTTTAAGCATGAAACATGGAAAACTGGATGTACTCGCGAAGAAGCAGGAAGCTCCAATTTGTATGCCATAGTACCAATCTTTTCCAACACCTTGTAAGGACCATAGTACTTTGGCGATAATTTATTATCCTTCTTAGCTTGCTTGAGGGACATTTGTTTGTATGGTTGTAGCCGTAAAAATACCCAATCTCCTACATCAAAACTTCTCTTGCTGCGATGTTGATCTGCCCGTTGTTTCATTCGATTTTGTGCCAAATTCAGGTTATCCTTTAAGAGTTGGAGAACTTCTTGCTGATGCTCGATGTGATCTTCCACCGCTTGAACCTTCGAATTTTCCCTTAAAGATGATGTGATGGATGGTGGATGATATCCATAAAGTGCCATAAATGGGGTCATTTTTGCCGCAGTATGGAAGGAAGTGTTATACCACCATTCAGCGAGAGGTAACCACTTGACCCATTGTGTTTGTTTATCAGATACAAAACAACGAAGATATCCTTCCACACATTTATTTACTATCTCAGTTTGACCATCAGATTGAGGATGATAAGATGAGCTATGAGCTAATTGAGTACCCAAACAAGAAAATAACTCCGTCCAAAAATTTCCAGTAAAAATGGGATCTCTGTCGCTTACAATAACCCTTGGGCTTCCATGTAGCTTTTGAATTCTGTCCATAAATGTAGTAGCAACTGTACTTTCTTTAAATGGATGAGATAATGCACAAAAGTGTGCATACTTGGTAAGTCTACCAACTACCACCATGATGACATTCTTTCCTTCGGACTTAGGTAAACCTGTGATAAAATCCATTGAAATTTCCTCCCAATGTTGACTTGGAATGGATAAAGGTTGTAGAAGTCTCGGGGTCTTAATTGTCTCCACTTTATTCTGCTGGCAAACCAAACATTCCGCCACAAACTTTTTAATATCAGATTTAAGGCCATCCCAAAAAAATTCTTTCTTCACCCTGTGGTAAGTTTTTAAAAATCCTGAGTGTCCTCCTAAAGGAGAAGTGTGCAATTCCAGAAGAATCTTTTGATTTAGTTGGGAATTCTTACAAAGATATAAGCGATCTTTGTACCATAAGGAATCATTTTTCCAACTAAATGTATCAGATGTACTAGGATCTTGCTGCAACTTTTGAATGAGTGTCCATACATCTTGTCCTTCTTCCATTCATCTCTTGCTTCAGTTATCCAATCTGGTTGGATAATAGAAATGGCACAAAGCAATGCTTCCACCTCTTCATCTTTTCTTGAGAGTGCATCTGCAACAACATTAAGCTTTCCTTTTTTGTAGATTATTTCAAAGTCATAACCCAACATCTTTGTGACCCATTTTTTCTACTCTTCTGAATATAGTCTTTGTTCCAAAAAGTGTTTAAGACTATCATGATCATTTTTTACCTTGAAGTGTCTTCCCATTAGCTAAGTTCACCATTTCTTTAGTGCATGCAGTATTGCTAACATTTCCTTCTCATAAATAGGTTTCTGTAAATACTTTCCTTTGATTGGACGACTTTCAAAATAAATGGGTCTTCCTTCCTGCATTAAAACAACACCAATTGCATTTCCTGAGGCATCACATTCCACAATAAAGGTTTTTGTGAAGTCTAGCGTAGCTAAGACCGGTGCTAGGCACATTGCCTCTTTAAGATGTTCAAAGGCCTTAGTTTCTTTAGGAGTCCATGAAAATGCATCTTTCTTCATTAATGTTGTTAGAGGTGCTGCTATTCTCCCATAATTCTTAACAAACTTGCAATAATACCATGTTAACCCGATAAATCCTCGCAACTGCTTTATGGTTGTGGGGACTTTCCATTCCTTAATGGCTTTAATTTTGTTAGGGTATACTTTAACACCCTCGTGAGATACAATATGACCCAGATATTCCACCTCTTGTACTCCAAAGAAACATTTGGATTTTTTTTGCATATAATTGTTTCTCCTGCAATAGTTTGAGCACCCTGTCAACATGTTCAACATGATCCTTCCAAGACCTGCTATACATTAGTATATCATCAAAAAATACTAGCACAAATTTTCTAAGGAAGGGTTTGAAAATGGAATTCATCAACCCTTGAAATGTAGAAGGTGCATTGGTAAGGCCAAAAGGCATGACCAAAAATTCATAATGACCCTCATGAGTTCGGAATGTTGTTTTTGGAATATCTTCAGTCTTCATTCTAATTTGATGATATCCTGAACGAAGATCCAACTTGGTAAAATAAATTGCTCCATGTAATTCATCCAATAATTCATCAATCACAGAATGGGAAATTTATCTTTAATGGTGAGCTTATTGAGCTCCCTATAATCCGGACACATGCGCCATGATCCATCCTTCTTGTGTACCAATACTACAGGAGCAGAGAAAGAACTTTGACTAGGTTGAATTATACCCGCCTCTAACATTTCTGCAATCATACGTTCAATTTCGCTCTTTTGGAAGTAAGGATATATATAAGGCCGATGTTTGGAGGAACACTTCCCGGAATCAAATGAATAGCATGATCATGATCACGAATAGGTGGGAGTCCTTTGGGAGTTTCAAACACCTTGGAATGATTGTCCAAGACTTGTTGGAGATCTGCAGAAATAGATGATTTTGATGTTGGAACTTCTAGTGAGCATAATTGTGCAATTACGCCTCGCTGTTCTTTCTTTAGAAGCTTTGTCATTACATTAGAGCTTATTATCCTTCCTGGCTTCCCCGCAATACCCCGTAATTCGACTTCCTTTCCTTCTGAAAAAAATTTCAAGAAAAGTTCTTGAAAATTAAAAGCTACCGTCCCAAAAGATTGTAACCATTGTACTCCTAGTACAACATCAGCACCTCCCATAGGAATGGAAAGCATTGGACTAGTCAATACATATTCCCCATGGTTAGCTTAATATTATGGAATTTTCCAGAGCAATTTATAGTTCCTCCATTTGCAACCATCACTTGACATTCTGGTGCTGGGTATAGGAAACAATTTAATTCCTTCGCTACCTTACAATGAATAAAATTATGGGTGCTACCTGAATCAATCAACACTATTACCTTTTCTTCTTGATCTGTCCTGCTATCTTGAGAGTTTGAGGAGTGGTAATTCCTGCCAGTGCATTACATGATATGGTCGGATTCATTTCTTCCTCTTCTAGGGTCGGTTCCTGGTGTATATCCTCTTCTTGTTCATTTTCTTCTTCTTCTTCACAATCTATGTAAAATAATTTCTTTTCAGCACACTTATGACCTTTAGTGTATTTGCTATCACAACTGTAGCAAAGCCCTTTTGCTCTTTTTTCTTCCAATTGTTGTGATGTCAACCTTGTAGGTTGTGGAAATCTAGGCGTAGCCACACTTCCTTCTTTATAGAATTAAGTGGTAGGCTTCCTTGTTGCCATAATTTTACATTCAAATTTTCTTGCCAACCTGAATGCCTTCTCCAATGAATCAGGTTCCAGAACGCGAACTTCATGTTGAATGTTATCCTTTAAAGTGCCTATGAAGAGATCAATCCTGTGTTCCTCTGGAATATCAGTTACCCTTATATTCAATTTTTGGAAGTCCTCAATGTACTGCCCCACTAAACCCTTTTGTTTGAGATTTATCAATTGGCTAAAGAAGGTGTTTCTCTTTGTATCCTCATAATGTGCTATCATTTCCTCCGTAAAAATTGACCAAGTGACAATTTTTTTACGGTAGAAAAGCCATCGATACCATACAAATGTATTTTGTTCTAAATGTAAAGTTGCAATGCGTACCTTTTTTGTGTTTTGCACATTATGGAGATCAAAATATTGCTCCATATGTAGTATCCATGTTACAGGATCCTTTCCATCAAACTTCTTCATATCCATTTTTGGAATATGGTAGTTCTTCCTGCCAACATTATATTTTATGAAATCACGATTAACATTGATTTTGTTCTCATCATGAGGTTCTTCTACTATCTTTTCACCATTAGGAAACATTTCTTGTATCAACTTTGTCAAACCTTCCATGTCTATTTTTAGATCATTCTTCATGTTTTCCATGTTGTCTTTCATGTCATCCATCTTAGCTTCCATGCCACCTTCCATGCCATCCATCTTAGCTTCCACGTCTTTCTTCAAACCATCCATCTTCGCTTCCACACCTTTCTTCAAAACTTCCATTTCATTTTTTTTTGCTCTTTGCGAGAGTGAAATTTGGTGCACTTGCTCTTGTAATTTTGATAGATCATGTTGCAATTCTTCATCTTCATGAATCATCGTAGAGCCTTCTAAAGGCTTAATGGGTGTTGAATTATTTTTACGGGGCATCTTTTAGAACCCAATACTAATATATATTCTACAATATTCCCTTGGAATCAATTCAAATTGATTCTTCAAACAAGACTTATGCAATTTGGAAAAAAAATACACACATTTTTCTTGCTTTTGAGGAGCTCAATATTGAAATTGGATTATCTCTGTAATTGCAGCACTTCAATATTTGAATTTTGTCACCAACGTAGCCCTCTGAATTCTCTTTCTAATGCCATAGGTCTGACCTGATTTGGATTCTCCAAGACAAATTTGTGTCCAATCTCCCACAATGACCTAATTATGGACTGTTTCAGTAAAGCGAACTTGTATGACTTGCCACGTGTCACTATTTCGTCCTTCGGCTCTGAAATTTATAACCAAGAAACTGCAATCTATTTTCTTGTGATCACTTTTTACGGAACTCCAATCTAATGCTCAGAGAGAGAGTTATGAATCTTTTCCCACGATCACCTCTTTGAGATGAAATTCGAGAGCCTGAAAAAGCACTACCTTCCACAGATCATATCTCTGAAAATATTGTGAACCAAGCTCTGAAATTTTTTGACGAGTTTCCTCAGGATTTCAGCTTTGCACCCTAAATATTTCATATTCTGAACCTTCGTAGAAAAAAATTTATAGCGAAAATTCCACGATGACCTATTTAGAGCAGCGAAACCCTAGAATCCAAATCTCTGATACCAAATGTTGTGTAACCAGCTCCAAAAATAGAAGAAAAGAGATATCAACGCCTTAGAAATAAGCCACTTTGAGGGGGTAACCTCCAATACATTACATGAATGAAAAATTCTTGGATGATACAATTTACAAAACCACCTTTCTATATATAGGAGTCCATGGGGCCATAATGTAATCCTAGTGGGCCACAATTTAATCCTAGCCGACCTAGCAATAATAATTTAAGGGCACAATAATAACAAAATGGCGGTTACAAGGGTACAATAATAAAAATAAGGGGGTTACACTAACAAAAATAAGGGACAATACTAGTAATATAGGGACCTAACAAATTAATACACATAAATTCCCAGTAGCACCAAAAAACCCATGTGAATACTATATGGGTTTAATTTATTACTTTTCCACTATGAAAACCACATTCTGCAACTCATTTTTGTCTTTAATTGCATGGTTGGATGGTATCCACATCCAATGGAAACTTTTCTCAAATTTTTATCATTGACCCTTGAGTGAACTCCTCCCTATATTTTAATTTAAGAGATTTTATATGTTTGAACTCTAGTTATACCCTGTGTGAATGCTCGTTGCTACATTATGTTTCCTTTACAAATCAAAGTCCCTACCTAGAGCCATCATATTTGAGTTATTCTGAGTGAAATACACTAAACTAGTACAAGTAATGCATTAACTAAGCTTGCACACATTTCTATTTACCTATAGCTACATAAAAAGGTCCAATAAATTTCATGCTTTATGGTTATAATGATAGTAATGTCAAAAGGTGTTGTTATGATTTTCAGCTATAGCTGGTAAGTAAGATGAATCTTTAGAGATGTTGTTAATTGTACTTTGTTTCAACAAATATTTAGCCAATATGTAACAAACCAAATTTTCCTCAATACTTTGTGCCTGACTCATTACCTATAACCCATTCATGTGCCTTTATAATTATCAGTGTGTATTTAATTCCTCTAGGCTATGGTGAAATCAATAACAGGAAGGAAGTGGTTGCATCTTCTTATTACTTGGTCAATTTTGAATTTGTAGATTTATGATTGAAAAATTGCTAGGTTAGTGATCCAAGTGGATATTGGTGGGAGACTCAACATTTCTCTATCTTTGTGGTATTTGTTTAATAGTTTTTTGGGTCTCAAACTTTGAGGGCCATTTTTAGGCCCTAAACAATGTTTTTTGGCGAATGGGGGGGGGGGAGGGGGTGGTGGAGCAAAGTGGTTACCATATTATACCCTACCCTAACCAGAAGTTGTAATCCTCGGATAGTTTTTCCCATAACATACCCTATCCCTAGAAAAAAGTTGTAATCCTCAGTTATTTCTTTCCAACGAGCTATTATGCATCCCAAAAAGAGATTTTCTGCAAAAGTTACACCCCCGGGAAGTTGATGTACCAACTAACCGCCTCAAGGCCTACAAACCTTTTGGAGCTTCATATTCTGGGGTTAGATTTTTAGACCTATATGGTTCTTTATTTATGTTAAAATACCATTCTCTATGCCTCTTGTAATATATTTTTTCAATGAGAGTAGTTGTCATCTCTCTCTCTTCATAGATAAGATCACTCCATTCTAGTGATTTTTTATTCTTCAGTATTCTAATATTCAATGGAAGTTGGATTTTCACGATATTATTATGTTCTCTACTATATTTATCTCTCTTTTTGTTTCACTTAATTTTATTGTTTTCATTGTTTTCCATGTACAACTCGAACAAGTGGTATCAAAGTAATTTTCTCCTTGTTGTTTCATAGTGCATGTCCTAGACAAGATCAATGTATAGAGAGTTGGATCTTGAGCTAGATTCACTTGGAAATGACCACACTCACCAATACAAGTGGCCTCCCATGGAAAAAGAAAATATGTATTATGGATCGGGATATCTTATCAAGTTTTTGCTCCAGGAATCACTTGCATGACAAAGGAATGAGATGATTGAAAAAAATTCCCATAGTCTTCGATGAATAACAACAATGGCTTAGGCACCTTCAATAAGTGGTGGTTTTAGAGGTGAAATTCCCTTCAAGGCATACGTTAGCTTTAATATCCCTTTACTTGAAGGAAAAATATATGCAGATTCTTTGGAGAAATGGTTAAAATTGTTAGAAGGCTATTATTTTGTCCAAAAACAAATTTACAACAAAAATATCACCTTCACGCTCCTAAAATACCTTCCCCGTGTCAAATGTTGGTGGGAAGGTATTGGGAGATGCACGGTGAAGATGGTTATACAATATTAAAGGTAGGACCCACTTGGAAAACTTTTAATGATGCCCTTAATGAGGAATTCTACCATGTAGGTAACTATGATGACTAGTAGATGAGATGGACAACTTTGTGATAGGAGAGAGACTAAATGGTGTTGGAGTACAACAATATTTTGCATATATTTCACTCAAATATAGGTATTAGAGATTCCATGTGGAACCCAATTATGAATTAATATATTTTCCTACATAGGTACATCCAAACATATATGTATTTCTTGGATATCCCCTTATTAGGAATTTTTTATCGATATGCTATGAAAATTGAGTTGAAATTGAAACAGAGGAATAAGCGAGAGTTTGGGTCTACAAATATCTCGTAACAGAAGGTTGGTAAAGGTATCCCTAACTTTAAGAACAAGGTAAAATGATCCTAAGACATAGGAAAATAATGGTAATTGAATTTCAAACAAAGAAACTAGAAAGTGGTTTGAGTTCCAAAAAATCCCCTAAAACAACACAAATAAATGTCCCTCAAAGAAATCATTGATGGTTGAACTTAAAGAAAAAGAATGGACTATGGCTAAAATTGGATTCAAAATAGGATAGATGAAAGTGGGTCATCATTGTATAACCTCGTGCTACCATCACGACCATGAAGATCTAACAAAAAGAGTCAGAGAAGACTGGAGCGGGGGGAAGTCTCTTCCATTCACAGATGTCGTTGAAGGATATTAGACTACATTTCATTGTTGATGGTGAGATCTAGAAGAACCTGATACCAATTGAGGTCATCAAGATATTGAATTTATTGATAGTGCCATATCCCCATCCATACACCATTGGTTGTTTGAGCCAGTGATAATACATCCATGTCAACCAGCAATGTTTATTATCCTCAACATCAAGGCCTTCAAAGATGAGGTACCATGTGATGTTTCACCACTCAAAGTTTGTGATGTTATTTTAAGATGACCTTATATGGGGAAACATCATGTTTTTTTTTAATCCCATTTTCATAGTGTCATTGTTACTCTAGGAGGTCCACTCTATTATAACACCCTCCTCCCACAATTACCCAACAATATCGGTCCGTTGGGGTAAACATGTGACGAGAGACTACTGTCATCTTATTCAACCTCCTAGGTCACCTTAAGGAATTGGAACCAACAAAAAAAAACCAAATTGATCATACACACAACCAATCAAGACCTCCAGGAGCTACCCCACCTTTCCAGGTGACCAGGCCCTAAGGGAACTCAGAAATTCAAGGAATTAGAGCCCCAATTGCTCCCTTTCCAATCCCTCCAAGTGACTGAGAGCATCAGTCACTCCCATGAGCCTGCATGAGTGTGACTGCAGCCTTTTTATGCCAGCGATTGCGAGATTTAAGGCTAAATTTTAGTGCAAGGACCTAGTCACTGCCGAGAACTTCATGGAATTTACAGAAATGAAATGAAACATAAAAAAAATGATGCCAATATCAAATATTGAACAGATACTTGATTGGAACCCTACTAACCATGATAGCCATTTTTTCAAACATGTCAGAAATAAAAATTCTACAGGATTAAACAACAGATCTGAGCATAGGGATCTCATACTTATCTGGGAATCACTAAGAAGCGTTGATATCTTATCACATTAGCTGCAATAGCATCTATCAGTTCATATATTCATTGTTCATTCATATACAAATCAAAACATAATGAGATCCATACATTATCACTATCATAAAACATGCTCATAACCAGCAAATAAGCAACATAAATGGTAAGGATATAATAGCCATAGAATCCACATATAAACCAGTAATTTTTCACATAAAATACCAATGAGAATAAACTCTTATTAATGAATGAAAAAGCCAACCGGTAGGTACTACCACGTTCCACCCGACCATAGATGTAGGTTTTAACCCTGTACATAAATTATTCGCAAACAAATTCTTAAAAACAGAAAATAAACAATAGCAAAAGCATAAAACATAAAGCAAGTATACACAAAAAAAATTCCCCTGGATCCCAAATCAGGATTACCAGCTTGATTTTTCATTATATTCATTTTAGTGTTACAACACATATATATACATGTCGAAGCATTCATAAACCCCAATCCATTAACCCTGGATTAGAACATAATTGTAGTTCCCTTGACCGGATCTACAAAATACCAAGGGTCGAAAACCATCATGCCCCAAAACCATGTGCAAACCCATGCACAAAACCATAGGCAAGTCTGCCCACTGAAAAAAATAAGGAAAAAAAAATTCCAGGGGCACTGCGCTCCCCCTCTAAAGCCCTAGACAGGGGGGTTGACATGTGTGACTAATCGTGTAAATAATATAACACATACCTAACATTCTCCCACT
This sequence comes from Pinus albicaulis, assembly GCA_034641835.2. Classification (NCBI taxonomy): domain Eukaryota; kingdom Viridiplantae; phylum Streptophyta; class Pinopsida; order Pinales; family Pinaceae; genus Pinus; species Pinus albicaulis. Next base: position 641,926,364 of record CM076579.1, read on the forward strand.
TGTTGTTTTCTTTCCGCAAAAGGCGACAGGAGATCTTAGTCATTAGTCCAGCCCTGAAAGACCCATTTTTTTCTCTACAACAAGATAACTTCTGAGTGCTCACAGACTTCGTCAATGCATCTGCAACATTCTTCAAAGTATCCACCTTTACCATCAATACATTTTTATCCTCAACCATATCTCTGAAAAAGTGATATTGAACATCAATGTGCTTTGTCTTTCAATGATAAGCAGGGTTCTTAGCCAAGAAAATTTCACTTTGGCTATCACAGTCTATCCTTATAGCTAGTTGCACCAACCCCATACTTGAACACAATCTCTACAACCAAATTTATTCCTCGCTTGCATGAGTGGCTGCCACGTATTCTACCTCTGTAGTTGAAAGAGCCACTACAAGTTGTATTTTACTCATCCAACTGATTGCACCTCTAAATAGTCTAAACACATACCCACTTGTAGATCTTCTTTGGTCTAGATCTCCAGCCCAGTCTGCATCAAAAAAACCACAGATGTCTAAAACTATGTCCAATCCTGGTCTTCCCTGGGAGCACAAACCATAATCACTAGTGCCACGTAAATATCTGAAAACCCGCTTCATTGTTGTCCAATGCTCCTTCCCTAGTTTTGAAATAAACCTGCTCAATACTCCCACCGCATGTGCAATGTGTGGTCTAGTATAGACCATTGCATACATCTGGGTACCCACTACACTTGCATATGGAACACGGGACATATCCTCCTCTTCTTCTTGTATGTTGGGACACTTTTTAGTACATATCTTTACACCTACAAGAATAGGAACCTTCACCAGTTTACTATCCTGCAAATTGAACCTCTGCAATATTTTCTTGACATACTTCCTCTGGTTTAACCAGAGCTTCCTCTTTGCCCGATCTCTCTTAATTTCTATGCCCAAAATATAGTCTGCAGTACCAAGATCCTTCATTTCGAATTTTGAGAACAATTGGGTCTTCAAACCATGAATAATTTCTTTGTTATTTCCAATCAGCAACATATTATCCACATACAAGACCAAATAAATAACACATTCACCAATTAATTTAAAATACACATAGTGATCCTCTTTGCTTATGTTGAAGCCAAGTCCCCGTATATAGGTATCAAACATCTGATACCACATCCTTGGTGACTGTTTTAACCCATACAGAGACTTTTTTAACCTGCATACCAGTTTTTTCTTACCCTTCACCATAAAGCCTTCAGGTTGCTTCATGTAGATCTCCTCTTCCACATCCCCGTGAAGAAATGTTGTCTTCACATCCATCTGTTCTATCTCAACATAAAATGCAGCAGCAATAGATAAAAGTAATCTAATATAAGTAACCTTGGCAACAGGAGAAAAAATATCACTAAAATAAATTCTCGACACCTGGGAATAACCTTTTTCTACCAACTGAGCTTTGAATTTCTCCACCTTGCCTTCTAGATTCATCTTCTTCTTAAACACCCATTTTCTCCTGATGGGATTCCTTCCAGCCGGAAACTCCATCAAATCCCATGCCTCATTTTTGTGCAAGGATTCCATTTCATCAACCATGGCCTCCTTCCATAGTTTTCCATCCTCTGAATCCACTATCTCCCTAAGAGTTTTGAGATCATCATCAGTGATAGTTAAAGAAAAATTTGAATAGAAATCAGATGGACTATACCCTATTGGATGCCTTATTTCTCGAACTGATCTTCTCACAACTGAAGTTTGTGGATCTTGCTCTTATGAATCGTGTTCTGTCATAGAGTCTGATACATCCTCCTTTATCTCAAACTCTATCTTCTCTGGTTCCTTTAGGAAGACTTCATGTTTAAAAACATCTTTCACCTCTCTAAACACAACATATCAGTTGTACACAACCTTCCTTGTTTCTTGGTTCCAAAGCTTGTAACCTTTTAAACCATCCTTATACCCAATAAAGATTCACATTTCAGATTTATTATCCAACTTGGTCCTTTTCTCCTTTGGAACATGTACATATGCATCACATCCAAATACCCTCGGGTGTAAAATATAGGGCTTCTTACCAGTTCATACCTCATGTGGAGTCTTATCCTCCAATGCTAATGAAGGTGATCTGTTAACCAGGTAACATGCAATCTCCACTGCCTCTACCCAGAATTCTTGTCCTGGCCCGATACCACTGAGCATGCTTTTTTCCTTTTCCATCAACGTCTTGTTAATTATTTTTGCAACTCCATTTTGTTGAGGTTTGTATGGAGTATTCTTCTATCGTGCTATACCACACTTCTTACAGAACTCTTCAAATTCCTTCTTGCAGAACTATCCACCATTATCTGTCCTCAGCACCTTTATCTTCTTCTTTGCCTGGTTTTCCACCATAGCCTTAAATTCTTTAAATCTTTCAAAGACTTCAGTTTTCTTCCTCAAGAAATATATCCATGTATTCCTTGAGAAGACATCTATGAATGAAACATACTACAAAAAATTTTCCAGTGATGGAACCAACACAAGTCCAAACACATCATTGTGCACAAGCTCTAATATCTTGTTCGCCCTCTTAGCACGAGAAAGAAAACTCACCTGATTCTGCTTCCCAAATACACAATGTTCACAGAAATTGAAATCCAGAGATAAATTATACATACCTTCTACCATACTATTACCATGCAATATCTGAAGGCCCTTTTATCCAATATGTCCAAGCCTTTGATTCCATAGCATGGTATTTTCTCCAAACACCACTAGGCCTTCCTCTCCACTTTCAGGAACCACAGAAATGTTGCACCCATCAATAAAAGTGCTACCTTGAAGCTTGTACAAAGTTCCAATCCGAACTCCCTGCATTAATACCAATGCTCCTTGAACCATCTTGCAGGTATCTTTCTCTAACATTGTTTTTACACCTGCATCATCCATATTTCTTATAGAAATCAGATTTCTGGCCAATGCAGGAATATGTAGAACACTAGGAAATGTTCTAATCCTTCCACCTTTCAGTTTTGGCTTGACTTTTCCACATCCAGTGATTATGGCCTTCCTATTATCCCCTAAGAAGACATCACCACCATCATACTTCTCATACTCACAGAACCACTCCCTATGGGGAGTGAAGTGAAAGGAAGCACCTGAGTCAATCAACCACGCCTCATGATCTACATGTGTATTTGAAGAACAAGCCAAATACACATCCCCAACTTCATCTGAGGTGGTTTTTGCCTCTGCAGAAGGAGCATCATCAGATCCCTTTCCTTTCTTAGGAGCTTTAGATCTGCGGTCCTATTTTTAGTGCCCTTCCTTTCTGCATTTCCAACACACCTTTATAGGTTTTCCTGAAGATTTAGATCTCCCTTTAGATTTAGATCTCCCACTCGAAATATTATTTTTTTTTATGTTATGAGACCTTCCTCGTATAGATAAGGCATATCCATTCTAGCCCTCCATATTTCTCCATCTTATTTCCTCTGACAGCAAGGCTGAGACAATTTCTTCAAATTCAAGGTAGTTGTATTGCTACCTATTGCAATAACCAGACTGTCCCACAAATCTAGTAGAGAACACAAAAAAAATTATGCACTTATCTTCATCTAAGATATTTATATCAACAGATGAAAACTAACTTACCACAGTATTGAAGGTGTTCATATGCTCTTTCACCGAGTCTCCATCCTTCATCCTCAGGTTATACATCTTTTTCCACAAGAATAATTTATTCACCAAATACTTAGATTGGTACAATGTCCCTAACTTGAACCACAAATACTTTGTTGTATCTTCCCTAGATACATTCAACAATACTGAATCTGAGATATAAAACCGTATTGTGCTCATTGCCTTCTGATCCAACTTTGCCCAGTCTTCATCCGACATTATCGTTGGTTTAGCACCTGGATCTACTGCAATCCACTGATCTTTATCCACCAGCAAATCCTCCATCTTGAGCTTCCACAACTCAAAACTCTAGCCATTAAATTTCTCTATCTCTATCTTTCCACTTCTCGCCATCTTCTTTCACCCCAAGAATCGATCCCACAGATCTCCCACTAAACAGGGCCTACCACAAGCCCGAGAAAAAAAACCCTTAGCAACAAAGGCATCCCCTTCAAGCCGAAACAGCTCTGATACCAAATTTAGGTTTTAACCCTATATAGAAATTATATACAAATGAATTATTAAAAACAGAAAATAAACAATAATGAGAGCATAAAACATAAAACAGATATACACAGTTATTTTTCCTCTAGATCCTAAATCGGGACTACCCTCTTGATTTTTCATTATATTCCTTTTAGTGTTACAGCACATATATATACATGTCGAAGCATTCATAAACCCCAATCCATTAACCTTGGATTAGAACATAACCATAGTTCCCTTGGACTGCATTCACAAAATACCAGAGCCAAAAACCATCATGCTCAAAACTATGCAAACCTACGTACAAAACCAGGTATTCCGCCCAGCCCCCCAAAAACAAGGTGCACTGGGACTACCTGACTCACAATAGAAGCCATCGCCCCCCCAGGACTTCTCGATGTAGCATTGACTAATCGTGTTAACATAACACATACCCAACAATAGATTGGTTGAGCCAAATATATCTTCATCCAATCACCCTTGTGCCATATTCCAAGCATGAATATGGGACTCAAACCAAAAGAAACAACAAGGGGTTCCTGAGGCTAAATCACCTCACCCTCATCAATAGAAACAGGCTTTACCGCAATCCTCATCAAATCACTAGGCCATAAACAAGCATGGATTCCATAGAATATCTCCACCTAAACTGTGAGTAATTTCTTTGACTCAACCTCTCATCTTTACCATGTATCCCACCATTATCAGTCAAGGGATTCCTAGGCCTACGAGGTCTCCACCCTCTAGTCTTTACCGTGTATCCCAACACATGACTCCTAGTCCTAATAAAGGGTACCACCACTAAGATTTATCATGTATCTCTCCATTCACCAGCCAAGGGATTCCTAGGCTCAATCGAGGTGTTCACATCCATGCTTTACCATGTATCCCATCACATGATTCCTAGGCCTTGTGAATAATCCTGAGACCACCCCACTCTGCTTCGATTCCATTCAGCAATCTAGCTCAACAAAACATGAAAACCACATCACGCCATATCTATCCGGAAATGGAAAGGAAAGGTTGAAGAACAATGTCACACCTGGAAAAACCCATGGCAATGACAACAAGAGAACCAAGAACACACATGCATAACCATGCATTCCAAATCTAGCAAGGAAATCATACATGCAAATCGATACCTGCAAATAATAGAGTTGCTTGATCCTGCTCTTCCTTGCTTGATCTTTGCTTCCTATTTGCCTTATTTTCCTCTATTGATCTAAGTTTTAAATGCTCCAAGAAAACTCTAAGTGTCCAAGAGTGTGAGAGATAGCTCCAAAACTAAACTGAAAAAAGTTTGAGAAAAATATTTCCAACTAATCCTCAGAAGCCTTTTTATCAATGAGGCCTTTATTTTCTTCATTTTCCATTATTTTCCTTCAATTTCCTCCTCACATGCAACGTGTGACCTTTCACCTTCCTTTTCTCCTAATTTCCATTATTTTCATAAATAAATTGCCAATTATTTCCTCATGCCTGTCCAAATCCTTTGCCATTTCCTTTGCTAATTTTCTTATCCATAATAAATTGAAATGAACACTCGCACTAGGATTTCTTTTCCCAACATTCAGCTTGGAAAAATTGTCCCATGACCTTGGTATTATATTTTCTTACATGAATTTGTAACTAGGGTTGTTATAGAACCCTCCCCCTTAGGGAAACACCATCCTCGGTGTTCAATGACACCTACAACCAACAAGATTACTGAAAGCAATAACATACTACCCATGGAGCTTTATAACACAACTTGTTGCAGTGTTTACAATGACCATTGTTGAAAGCATGACAATCATACCGTTTACTGGAGCTTTATAACACATCTCATTACAATATTTACAATATCAAACACATATATATCCATATTGTCTATGGAGATTTATAAATCCAGCTTTATACAGTATTTGCAATAATATACAAATATGCACATTTTCTCAACCAACAAATAAAAGGATATGATGCCTACATCCGTAACAAGGTAATCCAGAGGCTCACACCTCCACCCTTAAACTAATACCAGGATCCGCCTCCTTCCCAGGAAGTCTAGAATCCACTTCCAAAGTCGAATCTGCATCCAATGTCCAGCGCTACAATCCCGCACCACTTCTCCTCTCAGTCAACAGTTACCAAATCATTTTTTTAGTGCACACTCGCAATGTGCATCTGAATCCATATGGAAATTCTAATGACCAAAACAAATCCATCCCCAACCTTCCCTTCTCTAATACGTAGTCACTTGGGAAATCTGGTCATCCCCTTCCGTGCAGTATACAACCGAAGGTTGTATTATTAAACCTTTGGCTTAATTATATGCAACTTTCATGTCTGTCTAGTACGTGATAGAAACATTCTCACTCATATAATATTTCATATTCTTCCTATTATAGAAGAAACCTCCGCCAAGAGAAAATGGAAAAATGAGTAGGGAAAGTAAGCTTAAAAATGGGTAAGTGTAACCAAGGGAAGGATGAGTCTCTCACCTTCCAGGTTCCCCGACACCCCTATCTCGGGCGATCCATCCCTTGGAAAGGCTTCCTCACATCAGATCAAAATCAAACAACCAAGGCATATACCTACCTCAAAAACCATCATACTGGTCATAGCATGCTCATGGAAATCAATGAACACCATTGAGTATCAGTGTTCCCACAATGGACCTACTCCTGAAGGATTTACCATCATACTATGTCAGTTTCAATTCTTTCGTTGTTGTTGCTAATTCTTGAAGTCAATTTCAACCACCCAACCGGGCATTTTCATGCTTTCTGTACCAATCACATAACTTCCATTAGATTCAAAATAAATTGAAATAAATTCACATCATACCTCATTTGTAGCTCGTCAATAAGGTACACCTACAATCATGTTTTCTCCCTATCACAACAAGTCAAACTAATTGTTTAATCAAATCATCATGTAAACGTATCACATTCAGTTAGCTCAAATCGCAACCATCATAATCAAAATCACGAATCACATACAATCACCATAAACTAGAATCATTGGTCACATGTAACCATCATAAATCATAATCGTATATCACATGCATAATAAAACTGAAATGAAATATTGATACTTATCCTTTAATCGATTCATAACTTCTACTTTTATCCTTTATCCCTTCCATATGCACACAGAATTAGTTTCCACACCCGAAAAACACCTAGTGCCTTTTATTCAACCACGTACACATACACATAGTGTGCATCACACACATACAACCACACGTGACATACAAAACCATACCATACATGCACCTACACCTAACATACAACACATACACATACACCCGGTGTACAACACAACACATACACCTACACCCGGAGTACAACACAACACATACACTACACCCAATGTACAACAGAACACAATACATACATCTAAACCCAATGTACAACACAATGATTACACATGTCATGATACCATGACTACGCAATGCACATACACAGTACTACACATACACAAAACAACATGCACACAATACCACATGTGCACAACATGGCATGTACAACATGCACACAATACCACATGTACACAGTACCACTTGTACATAGCACCACTTGCACAACGTGTACACAATACTGGATGTACACAGCGCCACATGCATGACATGCACATAGCACGACATGTACGCGATACCACATGCACGTCATGTACACAACACCACCTTCACATATCACCCCATGTCCAACATGTACATGGCACCACATGCACATAGCACCAAATGTGCAATCATACAAACAACACCACATGTACATAGAACCATATGTACAACATGCACACCACGCTATATGTACATAGCACCACATATGTAACATGCATAAAGCACCATATTTACACAGCACCACATATATAGCATGCGCACAACACCATCTCTACATAGCATTGCATAAACAACATGTGCACAATGCCATATGTACATAGTATTTCATGTATGCAACATCATCTGTACGAATCACTGCATAAAAAACATATACACAGTATCATATATACCCATAACCACATGTACACAACATCACAGGTGGAACATGTACAACATATACACAATCAGTAGTATTGCACATCCATAGACCACACACTTACTCTACCAAGCAACCTTGCTTCTAGGGTCCTTTGACTTTTCATGCATGTTCTAGCATGCCACCGATCACACTACTTCCATTATGTTGATTCATCCCTCAGTATTACATGTCCATAGCATAAACATATGCATAGTACAAAAATATAACATCAATTCATATCCACATGATACTGACCTTGTAGATCTTTTAGGGCTACTCTTCCCAGTTGATTCCTCATAAACCAAGAACTTCTTCATACGTAGATCTTTTAGGGCTACTCTTCCCAGTTGATTCCTCATAAACTAGGAACTTCTTCATACCATTCACCTGCATAAGCAATCATTCCTCCACGAGAATGATTCCTGATGACCCTGTCAGACAATGACTTACATACATACATATATACACATATGGACATCAACATGAAATAATCATGATCCCTAGCCACCGAATCAGAAAACTACGTACACACACACACACACACACACACATATACATGTGAACACTAGTAAACAAAAATCCTAATGATCCTGTCAATCAACGACATGCATACATATATGCATATATAAACATCAACATAAAGCAATCATAATCCCGTCAACCAATGACATACATACATGCATATATACATGTATACACATTATCATAATCATGATCACAACGTAATTACTAGATATCATTAGGTCAAGTTTAAGAGAACTTCCTTTATCTGTGCATATCATGCACAACATTGAGAATCACAGTTCCCAACTTATCCAAGGAATCTAATGCCAAAAATCCATTTACTTTACCTTACCTAATTACCTTCCTCATGATTGTTCTGCCACCATCCATTTACACCAATGGACCCAACCAATCCAATTCATTATAATACTCTTTCCTTCAACTGTCCTTACTTATGCACCGAGCTTCATCTAAGTCTTGCATCATGCATTGAGTTTCATTCAGCTCTCTCCAAACTCCATTAACTTTCCTCCTTCCCAACCAATACCTGAGACTGTCAAAACATAAAATGAAAGAACAAGAAACAAACTAGAAGAAAATCATGAAAACCAATAACAATACGACACCACAAAAAAATTGGTAAGGCCTTGCACTAGAGATAAAAAAATCTGCAAATCAAGTGCAATAAATCATAGAAGACTAACAACAAACACCATGACTCAATCCCCATGGTTCCAAGTGCTTCCCAAGGAAAAATCAACCTGACCCTTCTTCAATATTCATGGAATTCTCTCTACCATGAAATCATCTACATCATCTCGCCATAAACACATAATCATTAGCGCATAAATAAATATAACAATATAGAAGTTATCTTACCTTGTTGTGCCAAACATGTTGCCTTTTAGATGAACACACATGTCAGCCACATATTCCAAATATCAAGACAACATATCTATATATTTTTAACTGACCTTTACCAAGTCTAACAACCATGTCATAGTCAATAATTAACTCACATTCTTCAGTCATAATACATAATGCTACAACTATCACCTACTTACACTCAAGTACATATAAACTGTCTCAACACGTATGTGTTAGTACAACCATCTTAAAACAAGATAATTTCTTCATGCAATTTTTACGGACACATACTCATATCATGCAATTGATCAAACATTCAAACAAACTATAAACGTACCATGTTAGATAAATCAACTAGATGACATAATAGACACCAAACACTCAAACACCAAATAGATGACATAATAAAACAGTCAAGCACCAAGTATACACCATAAGCAGACTCATCCATTGATGCATCTCAACGGAGGTTGTTTTGTCTACACAATCAATCTATATTAGCACAATATAACTTCACAACATATCAACTCAAACATAAATAAGACCATGATATCCATAACAATAACTAGCCAACATGTTCACATCATAACCTCATAAACAATTGTCATTGATGCATAGCAATCACATATGCACCATCAGTCTAGATTAGTACAACACACTATCACAATAGGTCATCTCATACCTGAATGTCATAGAATCATTTGCATAGGTCAATCCAAATTAGCACGATACATATAACATCAAGATCTTAAATGCAATAACCCTAATAATCAAGTTAACTAACATATAACAACAACAAGCTAATATATAGCATACTCATCAACAACATATAACATAATAATCAAGTTAACTGACATATAACATCAACGACAATGCATATAACAAAAATTTACTATCCTGCATGAATATCTAACACATGTACATATGACCGCACTTAACTAGCATCTACCATGCATGTAACCACAACAACAATAGAATGACAAGTATATAAGCAACCCTAATTCATATAACACTCCCTTAACTAACATGCCTCCATACCAAAAATATAATACATGTATGATGATATGCTCTTACCCCGAAGTCTAGTGTTGCAACCTCGCCTTGATGATCTACATCTTCTGCTCTATCTCAGCCATCACATCAGCATCATAACATCCAACAACATCATGATGAAAACTACATACAATGACATCACAATGTATTTTTGACCTATTATACATACATAACTATAACCATGGAAATGCATGCATAACAACATATAGACATTGACATGCATAAAAAATGTATATACAACCAACATGAATTCATGAGAAAAACATCCCAACAACAACATCATCAACTCCTACATGGAAACACAACTACAAAAATGACCCTCACCATGCATACACAATAAGCACATAGACCACAAGCATAAATAACACATATGCAACTGACATGTATGCATGAAAACCACATTTCTCCCACCCAATCCAAGTGTTGAACCATGCTTTGATACCACTTTGTGGTATCATATATCACACAAAGAGACTAGAAACCAAACACCACCCAAGGAGAACAAAACCATGCTCTGATACAACTTTGTAACACCCTCCTCCCACATTTACCCAAACATACCGGTCCATTGGGGTAAACATGTGATGAGAGGCTACTATGATATGATTCAACCTCCTAGGTCACCTTAAGGAAGTGGGACCTACAAAACACAACTAAATTGATCATCCACACAACTAATCAGGACCTCTAGAAGCTACCCCACCTTTCTAGGTGACCAACCCCTAAGGTAACTCATCAATTCAATGACTTAAAGCCTTAGTCGCTCCCTTGCCAAGACCTCCAAGCAACTGAGAGCCCTAGTCACTACCTAGAACGTCACGAGCTAGCATGAGTATGATTGCAGCTTTTTTATGTCATTTCTATGCCAACGACTATGGTATTTAAGGCTAAATTTCAGGGCTAGGACCCAGTCACTGCCTAGAACTTCATGGAATTTACAAAAATTAAATGAAACATAAAAAAAATGATTCCAATACCAATTATTGAATAGAGACTTGACTAGAACCCTACTGGCCATGACAAAAATTTCGTCAAACATGTCACAAATATGCATTCTACAGGTTTAAACAATAGATATGAACATAAGCAGCATTGATGTCTTATCACATTAGTTGCATTAGCATCTATTAGGTCATATATTCATTGTTCATTCATTTACAAATAAAAACATGCTGAGATCCATACATCATCATTTTCATAAAAAATGTTCCTAGCTAGCATATAACTAATATAAATAATAAGGATACAATAGCCATATAATCCACATATAAACCAGTACATTTGCACATAAAATACCAAGGAGAATAAACTCTTATTAATGAATGCAAAAGCCAACCCGGTATGGGACTACCACGTTCTACCCAACCTTAGACTAGATGAGCTAGATTTATCTTCAGCCAATCACCCCCATGCCATATTCCAAGCATGGATGTGGGACTCAAACAAAAAGAACCAACCAGGGCTTCCTCGAGCTAAGCCACCTCACCCTCATCAATATAAATAGGCTTTACCACAATCCTCACTGGATCACTAGGCCATAAACAAGCATGGATGGCATCGGATCTCTCTACCTAAACCATGAGGAATTTTTATCTCTCAACCTCTCGGCTTTCTCATGTATCTTGCCATTACCGGTCAAGGGATTCATAGGCCTATGAGGTCTCCACCCTCTCGGATTTACCATGTATCCCAACTAGGGATTCCCAATCAGTATTACCACCATTAAGCTTTACCATGTATCCCAACATTCATTGGTCAAGGGATTCCTAGGCTCAATCGAGGTGTTCACATCTAGGTTTTACCTTGTATCCCAGCCTGGGATTCCTAGGCCTTGTGAATAATCTTGAGACCACCCCACTTAGCTTCAATTCCATCCATCAATATAGGTCAACCAAAACATGAAAACCACATCACAACATGGCTATCCGTAAATGGAAAGGCAAGGATGAAGAACACTATCACACCTAGAAAGACCCATGCCAATGACAACAATAGAACCAATAACACACATGCATAACCATGCATGCCAAATCTAGCAAGGAAATCATACATGGAAATCGATACCTGCAAGTAAACTCATTGGAGTTGCTTGATCCTGCTCTTCCTTGCTTGATATTTTCTTCCTCTTTGCCTTATTTTTCTTTCTTGATCCAAAGCTAAAACGCTCCAAGAAAACTCTAAGTGTCCAAGAGTGTGAGAGAGAAAATAGAGAGAGCTCCAAAACTAGACTGAAAAAAGTTTGAGAAAAAAATTTCCAACTGATCCTCAAAAGCCTTTTTATCAATGAGGCCTCTATTTTCTTCATTTTCCATTATTTTCCTTCAATTTCCTCTTCACATGCAACTTGTGACCTTTCATGTTCCTTTTCTCCTAATTTCCATTATTTTCATAAATAAAATGTCAAGTAATGCATTTGCCTTTCAAAGGCCTTTGCCATTGCCTTTGCCAATTTCCTTACCCATAATAGACCAAAATGAACACCCACACTAGTATTTTTTTCCCAACATTCAGCTTTGAATAAGTGTCCCGTGACCTTGGTCTTATATTTTTTTACATGAATTTTTAACCAAGGTTGTTACATTTATAAGGTACTAAAGGTAGTTTATACCGCTACAATTTCATTGATTTAAGCAAAACAATGTTGAAAGGTAATCTTTCAAACTGCAAAGTTTGTCCTCTTCACGATTCGATCAAAAGGTGAAAGGAAGATGACTACAACCACCACAGCCTCAGCACAAGGAATATCGACAAAGTAGAAATAGGTGAACAAGATTGTAGAGGTGTATAGAGATATATTCACTTCACCTGCGAAGATTCATATACACTACTAGTTCAAACACTCAAATGGATTTATATCTAGTGCTCATTTACCTGTTGGCCTAGTATATATATGCTCTCTCTTTGAGAGTGAGGAAACAAAATTTCAGATTCATGAGCTCATCCAAAATGGAGAAATTTGACCAAGCTCCTAACCTTGTGGGAGCCCAATTGTGTTGGTGTTGAAGAAAAATTGGACATGGAGACTTTTCATTGATTATATAGCCCTGAAGAAAATATTATCAAGAATAGATACATGATCCCCTATATTAATGATCTTCTTTATCAGATTAAGGGTTCCAAATTATTTAGTAATATTGGTATAAAATCAAGTTACCACTAAGTTCTAATTGAACAAATCAATGCATGGGAGACAACCTTCAAATCTAAAGAATTCTTTTTTGAGTGGTTGGTTCTACCCTTTGGCTTAATTAATTCTATAGAAATGTTGAGAAGAATGATGGATGATATTCTATGGCCATTCACAAAATATTTTGTGGTTGTATATTTGGATGACATCCTCATCTATAGCAAAAACAAGATGGAATATTTGCAACACATTCAATGGATCTTGATCGCCCTACGAAAACACAATTTGTATGTTAATTTGGATAAATTTTCATTTTGAATGTAGAGAATTTAGTCTTTGTAATACACCATGGATGAATATGGAGTGTGTGTGGACCCAGCCAAGATCTAATTCATTTGGGATTGGCCAACCTTGACAAATATAATAGAGCTCCATGGCTTATTGGGCCTCACTAACTTCTATCAAAGGTTCATGTTGGGTTTATCTCATATTATTTGGCCTCTAAGTAAAGTGACCAAGGGTGGAGCTAAAACAAATATTTTCTTTGTCTAATTTACAATATAAATCATCCACATAGCCTTGAATAGACTATGATCGGGTGTGTTATTAAGGCACTCCTAAATATTATGTCACATGTTCAATTCCTCGTCTTATTCGGGTGTTATTCTTGGACATGACCATGATGTAGCCCCACCAATGCTGAAATTACAACAACAAAAAATACAATAAAAATTATTTAAGGATCTAAAACATTACCTCTACTTTGCACCAATATTCCCCCTGCCATACTTTCAAAATCCATTCAAAATTAAGACATGTTCCTCTAAATATGGCATTAGTGTAGTTCTCACTCAACAAGGACATTTGATGGCCTGTCATAGTGAAACACTCTTTGATATTTTTTGGAGATACCCCACCTATGACAATAAGATGTACTCCATCATGCAAGCATACTAGAAGTGAAAGCTTTATATTCTAGGGAAGGAGATAATAATCCACATTAATCACAGGCCTCTACAATTCATGTATACATAAGGAAAGTTACATAATGACAACCATCAATACTCTCATCTTTCTTCCCTTTGTTCTTCTCATATTTCTTCATTGCCTACCATGTTATCCTTTTTTGGTGGGAAAAAAGAAATATGTTCTTGTTCATGGAAATATTTTTTTTCTTAGTGATATTCTTAATTGGGCTTCTTATTAGAGGTGTATTTGGATTCTTGGTTTCCTCTAGTTTCAAGACGTCTTTACTGGAGTCGCATTTTAGGATTTTATGCCACTAGGAGTTATGGTTGGGAAAAAACTTGCCAAGATATTAGGCTAGTTCTTAATTGTTTCTTTTTTACTTCAAGATCAAATCATATAAATGGTTTAAAGCACTTCTTCAGTCTTCAAATCCAATGAGAAGATGAGGATGGACTAGATTAGGATGAGTCATATACTGGGAGTAGAATGCATAATCATTCACATCCCAAATGGAGTCTCTAAAATGTTGATGTTTTTTCTAGTCAAGGAAAATAGTCAACCCCTTAAGGCCTTCTTCAGGTTCCCTCTATATTTTTATATAGGTGATACTCTTATTTTCATTCACTCAAATATTCAAAAAAATCAAAGCATAGAAATATGATCATTAAACACATTCACCTATGAGTGGACTAGGTGTTTTAAAATGGAAATAAAATAATAATATCATAATTAATGTAACAACCCCGAATTAAAACATACAAATAATTACATATTTTTATGTTATTAATAATTAACACACAAACTATTCAACTAATTAGCATAGAATTTTGAAACCATTAGCAGAGAAAACTTACTTATGGTGACGACATACCTTACTGGTGATTTTGGATTTTTCACGCTACATGGATTCTACTAACCACAACAAAGTTTTGGGGACGACTCTCCACCCAACCGTAGGCTTAGTTGCATATAATATTTCTACAGTTGGTCACCCCCGAGCCCTCAATCAACTACTATCTCACAACATTCCCTTCTAGAAAGAATGAATGTTTTGCATCTCCCTTTTCAGCCTTTAAATAAAACAAACGGTTCCAAAAATGGAAATGGATTGTAAAGGGATCCACATGCACACAATCCATGTGTCAACATGACAACTTTATTTATTTTCTTTAAATTTTACTTAACTCGGTTTTTTTCCTTAATTTAACTTTTATGTATTTTATTCCTTTTTACTTTTTGTTAAATTTATTTATTCTTACTATTTTTATAGTTTATTTATATATATTTGTTTAGAACTTCATTTTATTATTATTATTATATATTATTATTATCTTGTATTCTTTATTTATTATTTATTTTCCATTATTATATTTTCTTTATTATTTATTATTTTATTTATTTATATTTTAATATTATTTTATTTGATATTATTATTATTATATTATCATTAATACGGGGTATTACATACTCCCCCTCTTTAAGTAAATTCGTCCCAAAGTTAACTTGAATCATTTAACTTTTTATTTCATTTTATTTAGTTATTTATTACTTCATGTTTGCCCTACACTCTCTATCGAACTACTATACCATCAGGCATAGAAAGGTACACAACAACAAGGAAATCCAAAGGAATATCAAGTCTTTTTTCCCAAATTTTAGAACCAGACATAAAGCCTCCTTGGTCTATACCATAGACCCAAGGATTGCCCCAAGGCTTAGCCATCATCTACCCCAAGGCAAGCATCTGGTCCCATTCCTTAATGACTGGGAATATCGTAAGGCTATCCCACTCCCTCCACACTTATTTAGGTGCAAATCCCTATGCATTGAAGTCCTCATTCCCTCTTATAACTTTGGAATCCCAATCTAATATCAAGCACTTGGCCTCCTCAAGATCGTCCCATAGCCCCTCAATATTTATCCATCAAGAGATATACAATACAAAGGAACCATGGGCACATGTAGTTTTGATTGATTCTGTCCCCAACCCATATGGTATTACATATTATCCCTCGCAGGTATGGGCTACCACGATATCATCAAATAAACTAGCCCTCTCATCCCATTTGTGGATTTCCTGCCAATCACCACATCTCAACATGCATCCAATGCATTAGTTATAATATCATAGTATCATAATAAATAATCGACATGTCAACTCTTGCATGCCATCAGGAGAACATAACATAAATGTTATCACAACATTATGAATAGTAAAGGTTTTTGTGCTCATGCATGTCATAAAATCTACATGAAATTACCACATGCTTCACATCATTAAATATCACCATAAGTTATAACATCAGCATATTTATATCAAAGATATATCAGGACATCACACAATAATTGGAACAATGTGTTAATATAACCTCATGACATAACATCATAAATATGGGAATCACCTCAATACATACCAAATATAGAGCATAATAAGATTCTTTGTGATTCAATATAAAAATCAATGTCATTTACTTGTACAAGCAATAAATACCACCGATGAAATAAGATTATTCAACATCCATCTACGATCTTGGTTGTCTCATCTATACCATTAGTGTCATGTTTTCATGGCTCATCCATCCCATTTCTTTTCAATAATAATTTCCACTTCTTTCAACTAAAAATTTGGTAATTTACATAGTAGGTATAGTCATTCAAGTACATCGTTAAATTTTGAATGAGTCTCATCATCTTCAGCCTTAATCTCTAGTCATGTATTCTTCCTTCCCAAAGGAAATTTAGTGAAATTAATCATTAATATATTATCAACCTTAAATCATCAACATTAAAATTCTAACATCACTATACATATTTTTTTTATCCATTATAATACCACTCTACTCAATGGCACACAAATACTAGGTCATAATTTTTTAAATATTCTATCATGCTTAATATTCTTTCACAATGGATAGTTGATTCTTGGTGATCTATCCATCACTCGATCATTATTATTTTTCACTCTAAAAATATTATTTTATCTCGTCAATTCCCCATCTCAATATCACTTGATATCTATATCATAGATTCAATTTTATTCAATTTGTACTAGGAACTCTTCCCCTTAACTTTTGACTTGTCAAATACCATCTGTAATTTAGAATCAGAAGTGCTTGGAATTAGTACTACCATTATCATCCATAAAAAGGTTTGTATGCCTAATTTTCTTGTAAATAACTTCTTTCAATATTAATGGCACAAACGTGATAAGTTGTTCTATATGAAGTCTCATTAGATTGTCAATCCACTCATGAAACAATAAGTGCTACTCCAATCTTCATATTGTTTTTATTCACATCATCACCCTTCTTGACTATCACTAATCTTGGACTTACTATGAAATACTACCCTTATGCTAAGGTATTTTCCCTTTTTCTACTTACCAAAACTTCGTAATTTCTATTTTTCTCTCATTTTTTCCCATCATACAAGCACCCATGATTTGATTACCTTTGCAATCTAATGTCCTCATACTTCCTATAATTCATTAAAAATTTCCACCATCATTATCATGATCATTTAACTTCATTGGTTGATTGACTATATTTCCTTCTTGGTAGGAATCATCTTTATTTAGAGTTTAAATTTATCCTTATTGTGTTCTATATGAGAATAGTTCTATAATTCCACAACCAAGTTCCACGGGGATATTTATTCATGTGATATCTTAATATTTTTAAGTTATTTCATCTTGATTATTCATAAATCTAAATCTTCAATCATATTTTATGATAAGATATTATTTATGGTTGACTTATTCTACTTGTTTGTGAAATTCCCACTCACTCACCTTAAGTATCCTTTTGTTACTCATTTCAATTCATCACCTCATTCTACATTGATCATAGTTCTAACGGATACCATTTGTTATCTTCATTATAAAATTTACAAGTTCCACCTTTGCCTTTATTCCATAGGGCAACTTTATCAAATCTAAATTTTTAATATTAAAATAAACTTAGAAACATTCCTTCCTTTCTTAAAATTGTTGTGTCTTTATACTTAATATTTCATTAGCTCATTCTAACAATATATTTATTTTCCTTCTAGTTTTGACTTCAAATGATGTGTATCTCTAGTGAATTGTATTGTTATTGTCTCAATTTGACCACTTCTAATTTCTCCAAATCTTGCATTAATAGCTAATGTCTTCTTTAATTTCTCATATTACATCAATCAAATTAGCATAGCATGTGATTGCATATTACTTCATGTCTAATGGCCTTCTTATAATCTCCATGGTAACACGTTTATTTCCTTTTCCAAAGGTAGCATCCTTATAGAAAGATTTACCACCTTTCGAGATGAATTTAACTACTCATAAATCATCATTTTCCATGAATCTATCCCATAAAGTCAAATAAATATCACTAGGTTTCCATTTTCAAAACATCATTGCTAAATTATGTGTTTATTTATAACATCCATTTTTATTTATCTTGGTGTAAGAGTATGAATACTTCACATAAAAAATAAAAATAAAAATTTCTTTGGACAAACTACAACTCTCGTATCAATGTAAACTTGTATTTTCCCTTCAACATAATACTTTTGAAATACTTATTCTAGAAATTATATTGGAATTTCGTCTAAAATGAATAAATAAATAATATTGTTAAGACTACTTATAGAAATATCCTTATTAGTGGTTGTTTTTCCATGGTGAAGGAATTTCCTATACTTTAATATTTGGACTCAACCTAGGTGCTACTCTAAGTCAACCCAAACTATTAAATGGGTAGTTAAGACAATGCCAAAGTGAAAATGAATTGAAGGCATTTAATAAAGTTAATGTATTCAGACATGGTCTCAATCCTTACATTTATATATCCATTACTCGATCTTATTGAAACTTTTTGCATGGATGCATGAATAGGATATGGTTCCAATCATCATATCCTTTCAAGCTCTCTTCATCATGTATGTCTAGGCTTATTCACATTCTCTACTAACAATGACATTGGTGCAAATAACAAGTTAAAATAGGACGTTGGCTTGGTGGATAAAGAAGAACCTAATAACTATACAAAGTTAATGAACTCAAAATATTAATACTAAACTATTTATTTTGTTTGATTTATGTCTAAATCTTTATGCTTGATCACAATATTATTACCCACAAACAAAACTCTATTTATTTAACTAGAATATTATATTAATTTTATATCCTAGCATCACAAGGTATATTAATTTTAATACCTTACCTCTCAAATTTTACAAATGTTACACATTTTTATTTGTTACTTTTACCATTCATTAACATATATTACACAGTTACATAATATTTTAATGTAATTAAAAAGTATCTTTTTATTGAAGTACAACCTTCTTCTTTTAATTCTCGGACTTGTCTGGGGATATTTGAATCTTATAACAAGCAACGAGAAATTTCGTCTATGCACCATGAATTTACAACCACATTGGTTGATTGTGATATTCCAACCATGTGAATAGTAATAATGAATGTTGCATATACAAGTGAATGTTGTCATATCACAATTTTCTTCATTGACCAATTAATAAACGATAATTTTTTTTAGAGAAAAAAAAATGCTTCATCCTTTCATTAAAAAAAAATATATTAAGTACATAGTCTGTTTTATGATCCTGTAGGTCCTTTTTCAATCATCTGTCTACATCCCTATTACATCATTTTCCCCATTTTCTTATGTTCTATACAACAAAAAGACAATTCATGTTACATCAATAGATTTTTTTTATTTCATCTTTCTTCCAAAAGTACTAATCCTATATCAAAAAAAAGTTTGCATCCTTGTTACATGCCTTATGACAATCCTATATCAAAAAATACTTATCATTCTATGTTCTACATATTCCATTTCCAGAATTACGAAACATCTGAGATCTTTGCAGTGAATGAGTTCCTTAACTGCTCCAGTATTGCCACTCACATGTTGTTGTATGCAATGAGTGAAATATTTTGATTTTTATTATGAATAGTTGACTTGTCCCTCATGGACCAATTTCCCTTGTGCAAATTCGTTGAAGAAAAACTTTCCTGTATCTTTTGCTATCTCTCTTTTTGAAATCGTTTCTGCCATCCAATTTTTTACTCAGTAGATATCTTGAAATTGGACCTCCCGACAATTGTTGATCAACGTTCTGATGATTCTCATCTAGTTTTTAAGGATAAGAGGGACGAATTTTGTGAATTCATTGACCCAATATATTACACCTATTGTGTCACTGAATATTGTAATATTCTCTATAATGATCCATTTAGTCGCTGACATCACTCCCCATAGAGCCATGATCTCCACCTTGTTGTTTTTTACTGCCCTCCCTCCCACCAGAAATGAAATTTTTTTCCTGGATCCAAATAGATAATTTCTCCACGTCCTCACTCCCTCATTTTTCTTGCTCCATCAAAGAAGCCAACTAGATAATATTGTCACAACTCCTTATACTTTCATATCATGTGTCTTGTAGCCTTCAACCCTTTCCTTATTTCGTTAAAGAGTGAGATGGACTTTATGACACTTTCCCTGACCCTCGCTAGCTTTTGTTCAAAAATAAATGTGTTTCTGTTGTTCCATATTATTCATGTAATTATAAGAGGAAGATATTTAAACCTTTTGATTTTGTTGTAACAGACTTGGAAGTGTGCACTGAGAGTGTGTTGGTGCCTAATCGATATGATCTGCAGTGAATCCCTACAACCTTCCCAAACATATCTGGCATGTGGATAGGTCAGTAATAAATGGCAAGTATTGTCCAGTTCTTTGTTGCACATCAGACACATACCTAGTCCATTAAATCCTCTTCTATGCAAGTTTCTCCAAGTGAGAATTTTGTCATTAAATGCTATCCAACAAAAAAAAATTATTTTGAGAGGAATTTTCCCTTTCCATATTTATGTGACCAAGTGTTGAACATAAATTTATTTTCTACTCTAGGAATACTGACGTATATCTCTTTAACCTTGGTTTATCCCTTTCTAAGGCTTCCTCCCCACTCCATAGTGTCTTGTTTCCCCTGTGCCTCTAGAGAGATGCATGCCTTCCTTAACTAATTAGTGTAGCACTCCCATTCCACTTTATGCCTCTCAGGTATGCCCAACTCTGCAGCACCCATCCACTTATGTTTATCTATGATTGTATCATCAGAATGGTGAATCTGTCTCATAAGGTGGATTCCCCTATAATACAGGAAAGTAAGGATCTATTATAAAAGTATATGGTTACCCTTCATCCCACATATGGAATCTAATCGAATTTTTGTCCTAGATCTGTCTCCTACCTCCCATCTAATGAATCCTGCCATCCATTGAATGTTTTGGATCATGCTCCTCCAAATCATCGAGCAAATTAGCTTTTTCCTTGCCCTGTTTCTGATCCAAAAGTGGAAATCCATTCCGAACATGTATTTCCATTTGATTATTTGTGCCCATAGACATTTGCATGATACTTCTCTCCACATATTCTTTATTATCAATGCTTTGTTAAAAAAAATTGTATCAAAATTTGTATCCCTGAAGCCCCATCCTCCATCCTCAACTGGTCTGGAAATGTCTAACCATCTTATGAGAATAAATTTCCTATTTTGTTGTGTTCTTGCCTGTTACACCATTTTTTGGTCATCTAACCTATTATCATTAAATGGACCCAAGTACACCATGTAAGACCAATTTTACCCTAAGTAAAATTGCTTTCACTATGAAAATAACCTAGTAAACCACCTTTATTAAGTTATTTATGAGGAAATATTAAATAAATCTATATTTGTTTGATTTTCCTCAAGGAATAATTAATTAAACAGCAGTTTGATTAATATTCCTAGTTATATTTAACCCAAAACAAGGAAATTAATTAGATAAATCATTATTTATCTTATTATTTCCTAAAGAATAGTTATTTAAACCTTATTTAAATAATATTCTTTGTTAAATATGACTAAATCACCCTTAAATAATTAAATAAATCATTATTTATTTAATTATTACTCAACCACATCCTTAAAATGATGAATAAATCATTTATTTATTTATTATTTACAAATAAAGGGATTTGACCCAAGTCAAATTCCTTTTCCCTCCAACAAATATAATAAAATATTCCATAAAAGTTGGATCTTGATTTGGCTAATAATATTTTAACTATGCACCAATATCTATACTAACTCAATATTTTGTTATAAATATAATGGTTTTCCCATTCATTTATCACCTTTTGTTGCCTAAAGATCACTCTGGATCTATACTTTTGGTCTGACTATTGATCCACCATCATAGTCATATTTTGCAACCATTTTTTTCTGGGTTTTCTACACCATCAAGAGAGAGGAATTCTAGATCTGAAGTGCTGAGGACTTTCAAGAACCCATCCCATTGAGGAGAACTGGGAACACCCTCCTGTGTTTTCCTCCCTGGTGCCCCTAATACAAAATTCATTCAACATATTCTTGTCTTGTCTATTGGATGCATGGAGTAAATCTTGTTTTTTCTACTGTTTAATGTCTTCTAATGCATAGATCTAGATTTTTGCAGCATTTATCTTGATCACCTAACTGTAGATCTAAAGACATTGGCAGTCATCTCTATTGTTAGGGTTGTTGGTTATGCAAAGCTAAAGTGGTCTTTTTTCATATGCTTGGAATTAAGATTCATACTAACAACTAGAAACTCCACACGGGTTTACGATTATGACCGCTGTCGTTTTTCTGATCCGTGCACATCCAGTTGCTTCAAACCCTAAGATTTTTGTTCAACCCCTTGTTTTTGCTTTTCTTGATGTTTTTTTAACCTATAAAACCCTAAAACAATAAAAATTCTAACTTCCGCGTGTTTTCGGACCTATTGCATAGGTGACAGACATCAGCCGCAGCTGAGACAACACTTTTTTCTGAAATATGTCGTTGAGAGTGTCGGAAGTGTAGGTCACACTTTTTGGCCCAAAACCTATGACTCGGACCTTCAGGACACACCTTTCAGCCCAAAAACTGTGACCTCTGCTGAAAACAGGTCAGAAACTGCGACCTGGACTTTCCGCAGGGATTTTTCTGAAAGTTTTCTGGGTTTGACTGAGCCTCTGTTCAAGGTTGTCTGACCTCAGTCTCCACCCATTTTGGACCTGTACTTGTTTTTATTTTCTCAAATAAGTGGGAACCTAGCCCCCTAGGGCTTCATTACCCTCCACTTTTTGTGGAAGAGTTTTTGCTGTTGCAGGTTGTCTGAAATTTTAGAGTCTTCAGATTTTTTTTCAGATCTGATACCTCACCTTTAGATCCACTTCAGCTCGAATTTTTATCCATCCAAATCACCTCATTTAGCTTTTTTTGGGTTTTCCTCTAGGTTTCACTCTGTTTCCCTTTAGGAGATAGCCTTTCGCCACCTCATTTACAGCAATTTTTCCTCTAATTTGTTGTTGTTTTCTGCACCACTTTCCAACAGATTTGGTCCTTTAGATCCCTGTCCCTCCTGACCTTAGATCTATTGGGTTTTTTAGTGTGTTTTGATTATTTTTTTGCTCATCTATAAACTAGTTGTTGAGAGGCCTGCCTCCTTGGGTTTAGATTATTGCACTATTAGATGTTTATTTTCTGTTTTTTCAGGCTTATATACTATCATTTGCAGGTTTATTTGCATCTATACAACATGCTTTTTCTTTTTCTCTACAAACTTATGGGTTTAAAAATTAAAATTTACACACTTTACACACACACCCTAAGCGAAAAAGGGCTTGGTTAACACCGCCAAGCAAAGACTCTAAAACATTTAAATCAATTGATCCTGCACCTCTCTGCCCTTGTTTCGACATTGTAATCAGTTGATCCTGCACCTCCCTGCCCTTGTCAGTGTCTTTTTCCTTTGTGCCATGTTTGTGTTGTCACCATTGCACCACCAAGGCATTTATCCTGGAGACTTCTTGGCCTTCATCCTCAGTTTCCGGTAGGAAGACTTACTCCTCCGCGTAGGATTTGAGTTAGTCCTCCACCGAGTCTGCACACCGACTCTTATTCTGGTCCTTTGGGTTCTCCTTCTCATTCCGCCTTCGGTTCTCCCCCTGACACCTTCACCATGTCTGGTGCAGGACCTAATGCTAGTGGTAACCTCGGCCCTCAGGCTGGGAATACCACTAGTGGGACCACAACGGACACTACCCTGGCTGCGCCCTTGCTCCCCTTCATGACAGGCCTCAGCCTCCCCGATTTTGACCAGTTGATAAATGACCCTATACACCATGACGCTAGTTGGCCTGCTATGCCAACGAAGCTCCCTTCCGACATCCCAAAGTTTGAAGGACTTGTTGGAGAAGATCCTACAAATCATGTTCGATCTTTCCACATGTGGTGTTCATCTAACTCCATTACCGATGACTCTATCCATCTTCGATTGTTCCAATGTACGCCTAGAGGTGAAGCTTCTAAGTGGTATGTTGATCAGGCCTCTTCCTCTCTTACCACCTTTTTGACTCTTTCTCGGTCCTTTTTGTCTTATTTTCAGCTTCCTCTTCATTATTACACTGGTATCAAACATTTGAGTTATTTTCGTCAATCATCTGCGACCCGCCTATCCGATCATGTCCAGGAATGGTGGAGAAGAAATAGCCTATGTCAATCCCCTACCTTCGAAGACCATGTCTACATGGACTAGTTCCTTATATCTTTCTTGCCTCCTATCGGGAAAGATGTTGCTTCGCATTTTCCTCAAACCGAAGAAGCCGCCCTTCAAATGGCGTTAAAATATGACCTGATCTACGCTCAGTCGGGTTATGTTTATACCGTTCTACTTGATCTTCCCAGACCCGGTGGTGCCAACGCATCTGGGGCACCTCATGCTGCCGATGGTATCGTTGGAGCTCTCTCTAGTCCATACACTCAACCTCCCATGGGCTATGTTTTTCCTGGGAGGGGGGGCAGCACCTCCTGCACTTTTCCCCCTCTCGGTAACACGTATCCAGGATATGGCATGCCTCCTCTTTTTGCCCATTCTCTTGTTTACCACACTGTTACACAACCTCCTTATCCACAGCTTGTTGCTCTAGCTCCTCTACGATTAGCACCTCTGCCTCCCTTGCCTTCTCAACCCCTGCAACAGCAGCCACCACCCCCTCAGGAGCAGGTGTATGCACAGTAGGGATTTGTGGCTACCCAACCACCTGAAGGACAGGTGGCCACTCAACCTCTTCTATCTGGAATCTCTGATTACCAGTTTCTCATGATGAACTTTGATCAACCTCTAACCGTAGGCATCAATCTTCAGACTCGGTCCCGTTAGTACAACAAGCCTCCCACTACGTCTGTCCTCGAGCTGCCTCCTTCGGTCTCTATAGAGCCTCTTTCGACACCTAATGGTCCCTTGCAGATCCCTCAGCCTAGGGAGGAGGTTCATACCAAGATCCCTAAGGGACCACTACGCCGAAATGCTGCTTCCGGCAAAGCTTCCCATTTGTATAGCATAGTAGATGATTTGGCACAATCTCCTGCTGCCATTTCAATGCTGGAACTCTTTTAGTCATGCCCTTCACAACAAAAAGCTCGGCTATCTGCCATGGGTGCTATAGATCCTTCCGACAATTGATTGATTGTCTTTGATGTTGACTGGTCCGAACATCCTCCTCTCCTTTCCTCCGTCACCTTCCAAATCCCATTCAAGATCCAGAACGCCAACGTTTCCCTGTGCATTATTGATGAGGGGGCATCCACCTGTGTGATGTTCACTTCGGTTTGGAAGCAACTCGGATCACTTGAGTTGGCTCCTTCCACAATCACACTCCGAGTGTGGGATGGCCACACCTCCCAGCCCATTAGCTTATTCCACAATTGTCCTATTGCTCTTGTGGGAAAGATTGTTTGCGTTGACGTAGATGCCATAGATGCCCCCTTAGATTACAACATTCTATTGGGTCATACCTACACCTATGCGATATTTGTTGTCCCATCTGCGGTTCACCGCAAGATGTTCTTCCCTCATAATGGAAATATAGTCACCATTGACCAGTTGACATATTACGAACCAAAGTCTCAGACCTACTCTGAGTCCACCATCTCTTCAGTGGCCAATAAGCAAACAGTCGATTCTTTGACCAGTGTCTCACTCGAAGTCTACAAATATTCCTCATTGCTTGGTACATTCCCTGGTCTTCCTCTTCCTGTCTCTGATCCCAACTCATCGAATGTTTGCATGATGCAATTGTCTCAGGCTGACCTCAAGTAGCCCACCTCGGCTATTCAGCAGCCTCCTCACCCTTCGCAGCCTACTCCTAGCCCTTCGATTCAAACTTCTGTACCTCCTCCTCAGGGCCCTTCAGCCGGTATCCATGAGCCTCTTTACCCTCCTGGAACGATTCCTCCAAGCCTTAACCATTTAGGATCTGTCCCGCCTGGCCATTACCCCTCTGGTCAGATACCATTCCTAGCTCCTCCCCCAGGAGTGTACACAGTACCTGTCATGGCTACCCTCTCTCTCCCTAACTTGACCCTTGGGATTCCCATCTGGTACCTTGATCCTCTAGCTGCTACCCCACCTAGTCAACCCAAACCTTATCTTTCTTTGACCCTGGTTCAACTGGTCCCCATGAATTATCCCGTTGCAACAGTGCCTCAGTCACCTCAATAGAAACAACCTCCTATTGCGACCGCTTCGAGTAAGAAGGGAAAAGCTCGCAAGGGGGCATCAAAGGACAAGGCTACCTCGACAAACCTGCCCCTCCTCGGCCTTCAAAGAATACCATCCAGTGTGCTTTGTGTGATTTTGTTGGTCACGCCACCTGTTAGAGTCGGTCTTTATAGCCCTCCGTCAGAGATCATTTCTCTTATTGCATTTCATTGTTTAGGTGTCTCATTCGGCTCATTCATCTGCATTCCATTAGGGGCATGCCATTGTCTGACGGAAAGGTTTTGCTCATTCATTTTCCCTCATGCTTGTACCTGCTGGGTTGGTCAAATCTTCTCAAAATTCATCAAAGTTCAGTTCATGTCATCTACAGTCCTAGATGTTGTTTTGGTCAAAAAGAGTCAGTTTAGTTTCTAGGTCTAGGGTTTGGTCTTTCGAAATGTTGAAAAATGCCCGCAAGCCATGAGGAGGTTTTCAATAAGTTTTCAGTTCAAAATTTTTATCATCAAACATGCTCAAGGACATTTCTTGTTCAAAACTCTATTTTGAATAAGAAATTGTCAAAATTTATTTTTGTAATAAAATGTATCTTATCACCATGATGTACTTCACCATGCAAACTCTGGTCATCCTTTGCCAAGGATCGATGCCAACATCCCTGCAAGAAATCAACCAATTTCATCATTCGAAGCTCAGAAAGTCATGAGGAAACAAAAAGACAGAAGTTGTATTAAATGAAAAAGTGCCAAAGGTAAAAAACATTACAAAATGGGTTTTGAGAAGAAAAAATTAAAACCATCTCTTTTCAAGATATTTCTCAAAGTTATTTATTCATTTGCATCAAGAGGCATTCAGAAAATCCAAGGGAGAAGTCGAAGTTGGAAGTTGAGAGACCAAACTATGTTTTGAGAGAGGCTGACTGTGTGTTAAGTTGCGCGCGGCGCATTGGGCATAGGCGCGACGCGGCGCATAGAGCCAGAAGACGCAGTGCAAATTCCTAAGGGCGCGATGCAACCATTGCGCGCGACGCATTGGGCTTGCGCGCAGTGCACAGAGCCCCAAAGGCCAAATCACTTCTGCGCTATGAAAATTCAATTTGTTTCAGCTCAAATTTCACCAAGTAAGTTTATCAAAGCCTGTTTAATGAGTTTCAGCTATGGTGTTGTGGTTTAGGAGTGAAGACATCAAAGAATTGAAATGGTGAAATGTAACCCTATATCCCTATCAAAATTTTCTCTTAGGGTTTGAAAGAGGTGGTTAAAACTTGAAACGTTGGTGCTTAAACTCTCATTCTATTGTCATTTGTGCTCTTGTCATTGTTATCATTGTTGTCACTGCTATCACTGTCACACTATTATATCACGATCCCTTCTCCTATACCCATTGTCCCATATCCCTCTACCCTTTGTCCCAATGTTTTGGAATCCCCAAACCCTATCACTTGTCACCATTTCCCTTCATTGATAAAATCGTAATTTCCACAAGATTCAAGGGTTGCCTTTATGTCTTTGACTGCACTTATATGTTTCCATTTCATTAAATTTTGTTCCTAAACTACCCCCCCATCACTATCACCCATTCCTATTACTTATAAATCCCCAAATCCCTAAATTCCCCAAACAGTGACTGTCCTCACACTTATATCTCATTTGACAGTTCTTTTCCCACTGTGATATTTCTTCATAGTATCTTATCATATATGTGATGCATTTGGCATCAAAGCATACACCAAATTATTGTTTTCACCATACATATATCAGCGTATATTTGTCAAACACCTTGTTTTCAGCACCATGTTAGAAACAAATTCATCATATGAGCAGGGATATAAGCAGGACAGTGATTCAACCATAGAACTAAATGTACCGAGGAGGTCTCATAAAAGTGGCAGGCACATCAGGGAGGAGCCCACATCTTTGGCTCAATTACAGGCCTGCCCGCTTTCAATGACATGCTTTCAGTAACATTCATGTTTTCGGTATTGCGAGATGATATCTCATATTCAGCACCATCCGGAGTTGGTTCGCTTATTTGTCCTACATTTGTGTGATGGTCATGTTAATCTTGCTGGAGTGAACTTCACCTTGACACCTGAGACTATTTCTGAGGCGACCGGGATACCGAACATTGGTGAGGAGTGGAATAAGAGACAGCGGCTGGATAGAGCATATTATGAACCTTACATCAGGCCTGGATATTTGAGGCAGTTGAGCAGAGTATTCCCGTTCTGGTTTTTGAAGGAGTCCTATGCGCCATTAATGAAACTCATCATTAAATACTTCAGCTGCGAGGGTAGATTCTCGCGCCTTTATGCATATCATATTAGACTTTTGATGCATTTCACGAGAGTGTGAATGATGAATGTTCCATACTTCATGTGCCGAAACATAGAGTGTATGACTACCCTTGTGTAGAAGAAGACTCCGGAGCAGCAGCATAACAGCATTTATCATTACGTTCTCATCAAAATCATCGTATTACATCAGCTTGGATTGCAGGGCATCACATGGGACGAGTTCATCTCTTGTGACTTCTTTGCAGCCCCCCAGCCTCCTCTCGAGATTGTTCATGATGAGGCAGAACCTTCACATCAGTTTCAGGTTCCTGAGACTGAGCCTATCAGTGCTCCAGTGTGTGTGACATATCAGAGAGGCCACAGAGCCTTATTTGCAGCGGCACGACGAGTACTATCTCCACCAGGGGTGGAAGGGGTCTCATTATCTTCATCAGCAGCACGAGTACTATCTCCACATGGCGTGGAAGGGGTCTCGCCTTCGACATCAGCACAGGTACAGGTTCAGGACAGAGGCAAGAGGCCTATGCACGATGAGGGCCCTTCAGGAGGCCAAGACACTGATTTTATACTCATCGATGTTGATGCGAGCTCTCCCAGCTCAAAACTGAAAGAGATAATCCATGAGCATAAAGCTGAGATCGGCACGCTGACCGAGAAATTGCAGAGAGCTCAGTGGGTTATAAATTACTTGGAGCAGCGGAATAAACAACTGGAGGATTAGTAGACTCTCATAGAGTTGCGGCAAATCCGTGAAGACCGAGAATTGGCCCGAAAGAGACCAGGTGACATGACACCAGTTGAGCGAGAGACTTGCCTTACACACGTCAACATTCATCTAGAGAAGCTCTTGGCGAAGGCCAATAGGGACAAAGACATGCTAAGACATATGAAGAATCACTATTGGGCCCGCACACATGTTTGCAGAGCAAAAATGAAGATCTTGAAGGCGAGGTTGAGAAGAGCACTAAAACGTCAGAAAAGGCCAGATCCACTCCGAATCTTGGCCGAAACTTCCATGGCTGAGCATAAGACATAATGGGAGACCTTCACTCCAAATTTCAGCAAATTTGGAGAAGATTTTGTCATTTTGAAAATTTTGGTTGCAAAACAAGTTTTTCCGCCCGACGCGTCGCGCCACCCGACGCGCGCTTACGTTTGGGACATCTTCTGGAGGAAAAATTTGCATTTTTGGGTTTTTCATGATATATTATGTATGATCAGGAATGGCCGAAGCATTTTATCAAATTTTGGGCTGCCTAAAGGGCCAAAAACACCTTGAAAATGGCCTTTCTGCCACTTTTTGCACCAGCAGGAACCAGTCTTGGGAGATTTCCGTTTTGGAGGGGAAAATGACATCCAAATTGAAACATTCCACTTGGGTTGGATAGCAGACATCCAGGGATTTCCAACGAGCTATCATGAGCTCAATTTGGACTTCAGGAAGTGCCCCAAAAACAGGGTCAAAGTGGTGCGACGCATAGAGAATTTGGGCGCGGCGCATAGAGGAATTTTGCCCAAATTTCACTTTTCAGCTCAGAAATTCGCCCAGTTTTGACTAGTTTTACTTTTTCATGTGATGATTGATCTCTCTTGATGTAATTTGGTAACAATGATGTAAATTTGGCATGTTTTTACTTGTTCTAGAGGATTCATTCACTAAAAAGTGAAAATTAAGAGAATGGATAAGTTTCCTAGCATATAGAGGCAAGTTGTTTGGCTGCCTAGATTTTAGCTCCATGTTTAGAATTGGTTGAAACAGCTCCTAGAAGGATGAGCTCGACCCCTAGATGCATGGGAAGGGGTTAGGATGGTCTATATATTTTATTTTCTGAGACATTTTCATGGTTGGATACTTGGGAAAAGTTTGGCACCTCATTGTACATCCATTTTTAGTTTTTGGCAAAGGAAAGACCAGAGTTTTGCAGCGCTTGTTGGGATCCTTGTGGCTTTTAAGTTTTGATGATGTTCTTCTCATGTTATTGTAAGTTTCATTAACATTATATGTATGCCATTTCCCTTCTCTATGCTTCTGAATTAAACAAATGAGGAATTGAGGTAGAATTCATTGATTTGTTGGTGCTCTGCCTTAAGCTTTTGTTTAGTTTTATATGGTTTTGTCAGTTTGAAGAGGATCCTTGTACTCTCTTTCCCTCTTCAAATCCTCAGCTGTCTTTTCTATCCATCCATTGAATCTAAGACATCAAAGTCGTTGCCTACCTCGCCCCAACTTGAACTCTGCAAGAATTTGGCCTCATCCCCAAGCCCAAAATTGTTTTTCCCTTTTTCCAACAAAAATCCAAAAAAATAAAAAATCAAACCCTCCTATTTGTTTATCTAGCCTAAGATCAGTTGTTTTTTTAGTCATCTCAAGCCCCTTTGAATATTTTAATTGAGATCGACCCGGAGAGAGCCCTCTCCTATCCTCGTAGGGCTAGCTACGAGGCTGAGCGTGGTTTGGTGTTGTCCTTCTTCTGCCTTATTTCAGCCTAAGGTGGATTTGGGAACTAACACCACCCATACTTGTCCGGAGTTGCCTCACCTTAAGTCCATGGTCAATGAGACATTTCCGGAGTCTGATATCCCAGAGGTATATGTCACCATACCGAATTCAGTCCCAAAACTCAAGTCTTTGCACACGAATCACCCTTGTGATTTGTGTGATTTCCATGGCCACTATACTCACCTCTGTCCTCACCTTGAAGAGTACCACTCCTCTTTTGAAGTGGTTCGCCAATTGGAGGCCAAGCGCAAGGAGTCCATCGCTCCATATTTACGCATTTTTCTTCGACAAAACCAGAGGACACGAATGCTCCCATTGACATTCCCCCTCCTGATGTCAAGATGACGAAGCCTTCATCCACCATTTTCTACCTATCATCATCCATGAGACCCTCGATGGAAGTCCCCTTGGAGATTTCCCCTGATGTTTCACTTGACCTCCCTTCAGCGATCAGCCTGGGCTCAACATCGGTAGAACCTTTATCTACTTACTCTTCTGTCACCACTTGTGACGATGCGCATGTGAACCTCTCTTCTCATGATGATGAGTCAGGTAGCTTCACCGCGTCAGGAGGTCTTTCTTCCACCAGTCACCCCATCTTCTATTACGATGACGAAATTATGGAAGTAGTCACCACCCCTGACTTTATCTATCCCCCCTTACATCGAACCCATGCATTCGAACCACATACACCTTGTGGCCATTACATTGAAACCTAATGTTTAGGTATGGGGGCACCCATATTTGAGAGACCAGGAGAATAAATTCTCCAAAACTCTCCTAGCGTATCTATTCATGTCGACTCTAGTACCATTATTCCTCCACAGTTAGAAGAACCTATAGAGTCCCATATCACTTTGGATCACTATAGGGATGATACCCCTCATCATTCCTTTATCTTACATTAGCAACCCAGTGTCTCAGACATTGTTGTTGACCAACTTGTGAGTTTTCTGGGAGAGCACCAGTTCATTATCTCCAAATCCTCTCTTTGGGATAGTGACACCATTTATGCCAATCTAGAAACAAAAATTCCATTTGATTCATATATGTAGTACCAAAAGAGATTAGTAATCTTCCATTCCCTTTCTCAAACTGCATAACCATAATGAAACAAAATGGCACACCACATCATTAAAATGTGTTTAGCTTCCCCATTTTTCTAAATACATTTTGGCATGACCACAACATTCTTGGGGACACCTATGCCCCTCTACCATAAAAATCCCAGATCTCAGCCAAAAACAGCACTGAAACCCCTTTTCTCTGACAGGTCGCACTTTCAGGTCATTTCCTGGGACAGGCGCAGTTTTTTTCCCAGTACCTACTACCCAAGTCACATAATAGACCCCAAAAAGTGCGACCTGGCCTTCTCATGAGCTCTAGGTACCTAAACTGAACTTTCAATCCATTGAAATGAAGGAGTAAGATTAGGCCTCTTACCTGCAATTGACGGATCTCAATTCCAACGGTCGGTTTGTCTGCTACAATCGCCGCAAGATTTAGGGCCTTCTCTCCTCTCTCTCCTCTCTGCATTCACCATAGCTCCACATGAAAATGAGTGAATTTCAAGAGAAAATGCCTTATTAAAAGAGAAACCCCTATTTTTTCTTTCGCCTACTGCGGCCAAACCTTAGCTCTGTTTAGCAAACAATCTGTACCATTGGAAAGCTCTCACCGAGCCCTCAAATGGGTATCTTTTAGTTTGTAGTGATTTGATACTTCATGAAGAAACATTTTGTCTAAGAAGTGTCACTCCACCCCTCCTTAAAATCGAATTTATTCACTTGCAACACTCGTACTAGGGGCACCACTTTGCCTCCATACTTTTCCATGCTCGTGTCAACTTTCGTTGTGAGTTACCATCTTGTACTCATGATTTTATGGTCCCCATTGGACCTTTTCTATGTGGCAGCACCATCAGTCACCCTTTTTTAGAGCATCCGAGTTGAGTCATCATTGCATTCATGGATTCTATCCCGAGTCCCTTTGCATCCCGCTATAGTCCTCCATCCTTCATTGCTTGGTCCCTCTCTCATGTCACACATTATGGCCTTCAGTCCCACTGTCCCCTATCCCTCATGATGTTGTGTCAGTCACTGCCAGGTCATCCATGCCCTTTATGCTCTAACAAGGGAATTCTTCCATCCGCTACTCAGTACCCTCCATTTCAGTATCATCATTGGTTTCGGTCTGTCAGTTGCTCTACTATTTTCTCTCGTGCCTTAGTTTAGGATCCCTTATTGCCTCACCTATGGCGGACCTCCTTCTGTCGACATTAGCTCCTTCATTCCAGAAGATAGGTCTAGAGGGTGGTGTACCTTGGTTCCAGCTTCCACTCTTTTTCGGTGCCTCGGATTAGGAAAAGTTACTCCTTATTTCCCTTTGACTTGATTGTTTCTTAGCTCCATTTCCTTTCAGCATGATCGAGATCCGTATACTTGATAGTTCAATGATGCAGTAGCTGATATCAGTGATTCTCGGGTGTGTGTGAGATATCTCAACCCTCATGAGGGGGTGGCCCTACAGGTAGCCCCCCACATACCCGGATGACCTCTTCATTACACCCTTCGATGCAGCTCCATACATTTGATAATGTTGGCCTCAGCCGCTTGCAACGCCATTTTGTTTGCATGTATCAGTCATATTTTCGAGCCCTTTCCTTTTTTCAGGGGCATCTGGGTTGTATCTATATCTCATGTACTCAGATATCATTGTAAAAGTCCTGGTTGTTATCCCAAGCACAATATGTATGTGGGATTCATTATCGTGTTTTTTATTTGGCTCATATTTATGCTAGGATGTACTATATTGGCCAGTCCCGTGGTTTTTCGGACGCCTTATATTTTGTACTATTGCCTCGGCGAGCATAGGTATGCCCCCCCCGCCACCTATAGTAGGTACTCTCTTATAAAAGATACTTGTCTCACCTATAAGTCTCGCCTCCTTAGGGTCTAGTCCTTTCAGCACTTTGGTCTACCTTATACTTCTCTCTCTTTGATTTCCCCTTCGATGTCTAGTGATTGAGTTCTTACAACGTACTTCGGTCATACAATTAGCTCCTAACGCTCACACGCTGGGGAAAATCTATTACACCATTTTTTGGTCATCTAACCTATTATCATTAGATGGACCCACGTACACCATGTAAGACCAATTTTACCCTAAGTAAAATTGCTTTCACTATGAAAATAACTTAGTAAACCACCTTTATTAAGTTATTTATGAGGAAATATTAAATAAATCTATATTTGTTTGATTTTCCTCAAGGAATAATTAATTAAACAAAAGTTTGATTAATGTTCCTAGTTATATTTAACCCAAAACAAGGAAATTAATTAGATATATCATTATTTGTCTTATTATTTCCTAAAGAATAGTTATTTAAACCTTATTTAAATAATATTCTTTGTTAAATATGACTAAATCATCCTTAAATAATTAAATAAATCATTATTTATTTAATTATTACTCAACCACATCCTTAAAATGATAAATAAATCATTTATTTATTTATTATTTACAAATAAAGGGATTTGACCCAAGTCAAATTCCTTTTCAGTCCAACAAATATAATAAAATATTCCACAAAATTTGGATCTTGATTTGGTTAATAATATTTAAATTATGCACCAATATCTAATTTAACACATTTAACTCAACGTGTTTTTTTATAAATGAAGGTTTTCCATTCATTTATCACCTTTTATTGCTAAATAGATCTACTCTGGATCTATACTTTTAGTCGACTATTGATCCACCATCATAGTCATATTTTGCAACCATTTTTTTCTGGGTTTTCTACACCATCAAGAGAGAGGAATTCTAGATCTGAAGTGCTGAGGACTTTCAAGAACCCATCCCATTGAGGAGAACTAAGAACGCCCTCCTGTGTTTTCCTCCCAGGTGCCCCTAATACAAAATTCATTCAACATATTATTGTCTTGTCTATTGGATGCATGGAGTAAATCTTGTTTTTTCTAATGTTTAATGTCTTCTAATGCATAGATCTAGATTTTTGCAGCATTTATCTTGATCACCTAACTGTAGATCTGAAGATATTGGTAGTCATCTCTACTATTAGAGCTATTGGTTATGCACAGCTAAAATGGTCTTTTTTCGTATGCTTGGAATTAATATTCATACTAACATTGCCCACATAAAGTGCACCATTATTGAGTCTATCATATTAATTACCTTTCTAGGTAGGTGGAACAGTTGCATCCAATAAACTTCCAAAATTTGAAGAACTGGTTTTAGCATCATGATACTACCTCCTGCGGGCATAAATCTATTTTTCCATCCCAAAAAAAAATTATGGAATCTTTCTATAATCCAATCTCATTCCACGATACCATATGCAGTGGGTTTCAACCAAAAACCAAAGCATTAGAATCCCTCTTCAATGGATACTTTCTTCATTCCTAAAAGTATCGAAATATCCTTGGTTCTATCTAAATCCCCTTCCATCCCTATCCGCACTGACTTCCCTTCGTTCACGAAAAGTCTTGTAACTTTTCCAAAAGACACTATGATCCTGTAACAGTAATTGCAAAGCAGATAATATGGTAATGAGATCACGAAATTAGAGAAAATGTTTCAATCATTGGAAGATGTTAAACCATCCATTTGGCATATTTCAATGTTTAAAGAAGATATTAAATGCATTATTTTTCAATCAAGTATGCGAGAGATGATTTAGTTACAATGCTTGAAACCCATATATACCAAAAACTGTATTTTTTTTTAAATTATTGTTTTAGTGAGACAATGTCTAAAGCTAGATATTATATTCAAATGAAAATTATTTCTAATCAACATTTTGAATCAATATTTGGGGAAATTTGTTTTAAAACAACTTTCATGCAAGTTACCAGTGACATTTTCTGTGGTTAAGAAAGAAAAATATGCATGCTATGAAGATTTCATAAAACCAACATTCTTACTAGAGTCGAAATATGTGTGAAAAAACTAACTTGTACCTAAAATTTAGTGTATGTGTATTGGTGCCAGTACCTGCAATTATTAATATGATGAAGAACAACTATGAAAATAGTGGTGGGAGGGATCTCAATTCTAGGTTTAATTTTGAGCTTAAGGGCAATGCTGATGGCAGAGAAGTGGGTTTCCCACAATCCTATAGGATCAACGAATAATTATGTGGGAATGTATTGGGCCACTGGTTAATTTGAATGTTGAAGTAGGGAGCAATAATGATAGGGAGTCGGTGGCTCAACTGAGGTGTTTCAAGGTGGTGGTTACGATTGCGGAGGTGGTTATGTCGGTGGTGATGCAAAGTTATCTTCTTGGTTTGAATTGTTGATGGCTAGGTTAGAAATAGTGGTCAAATGGAAGAATCGAGTCAGTCAACAATGATTCTACTGAGGGTGTGGTTGCATGAGCTCCGTAAGGATGTTGCATAGCATTTATACTCATTGCTTCCAACATCAAGACATGGAATTGTGGTGGAACTGTTTTTGCCTTACTGCTATGGTATCTCAGGTTCTTTCCTAACACTACATATGAGTGGGAAAGTCGGTTGTGGATTTAACTTGGAGAAATATTTATGTTGAGGACTAGCTCTAGCTGTGTGGGATTGGAGGTAATTTGGTACGGTGATTCAACAATGTGTTGAGGTGGTGTCTGCACCAGTACTTTGATGGATCATGGGTTCTAGAGGGGTTTTGAGACTGGTTGCATAAGAGGTTGGGGTGGGGTAAATTTTGGCTAAATATGGAGTTGGAGTGGGAAATTTGTGTGAGGAGGGACACCTAAGGCCTGGATGGCCTTGACCGTGGTGTTGCGAAGGGTCCAAGGTAATTTAGGGGGAGCAGGCTCAACTGTGGAGATGATGGCTGACATGGAGAGTGAAAGTGGGGGTCGATGCCCAATGTAATTTTCTTTCATTCTTTTCTTTTCTTTCTTCCTTCTTTATTTATTTATTTATTTATGTCAAAATTGAAAGCTTATTTATTTATTTATGTCCAAATTGAAAGCGAAAGAATGGTGTGATTTGGTGTCGGTGAAAAATAGGATTTGCAAGATTTGTTGGATTTGCAGGACCACCCAACATTTTTCCATCATTGATAGGATGGGATTGCGCCTCTTTTATTTTTTTTAAATAAAAAAAATTATAATAATGTATTTAAAGTATGCATGTTACTATAGTGTAGAGTATGTATACACGTCCAAAGTTTATATTTAAATTAATAATTCAAATAAAGAAAATTCAGTTACTTTCTCAAAAGAATGGTCTGCTTTGGTATCAAGCATGGTAGGATCTGCTCTTCAACATTAGCGGAACATGCAGAGAATACAAAACACCACATATGCATTGAAGAGGCTCAGGTCATTGCAAGGATTGATCATTTCCATCATTGAAAGTTTAGGGAGGCCATAGAGATTGAAAGGAGACCTTGTAAACTTAATAGAGATGATGACTAGAAAATTAGTAGTTGTTGGATCCTTGCCCTTTCTTCCTAAGAATTTTTCTTGATTTTGTTGTATTTGACTCGTCCAATTTTTCACCCGTATTATTTAATTAAATAAATTATTATTAGCTATTTTGGTTTCCTTAGAGATTATTCTAATTTCCCTATTTTTATTTTTATTTTTATTTATATAATAATATTATTATTAATTGTTTTTATTATTATTATTTTTTAAATTGATTATTATGATCATGTTTCCTTTCTTTCACTTTCTATTTATTTTTTACTTTATCTTGTTAAATTTATGGATTTTCAATTTTTATAATTTTATTTATATTTAATCAAAATTCTTGATTTATTTTCAATCAAGAATTTTATTTTGATCATTTTGATTCAATATACGTAACATTATTTTAATTTCTTGTTTATTTTTATTATTATTATTTTAAATTTTATTTTATAATTTATCCAAGTTTTCTCTTTCATTTAAGTTTGCTAATTTTTTTTATTAATTCTTTTACTAATTTCTAGATAATTTTTAATTATTTTATATTTTATTGTTTTTAATATTTTAGTTAATTTTTTTTTACTTTGTTTCATTCTTTTTACTCTTATTATTTAAATTCAACCATATGATTCAGTTGGTTAAGTTTGATTTTTGATAGAAAAATCAATTTATTTTCCTGATTTATTTTACTTCGATTTTCAATTTTTATATCATTTTATTATTTGTTTTTTTAACCAATTAATTTATTCTTGAACGTTACAATTTTTTAATGATATGTTTATTCATAATTTGATCATTTTATTCTAATTATTTGAATTCTCTTTATATCATTTTGTTTATTTAATTTCTTGTCGGGATCAGACTCTTGATCTTATTTGTGATGATGAAACACACTAAATGGTTCAAAACGCATAAACTCCAAAATTATAATGTGATTTCTACCAAAATAATTTCAATATACAAATTATGAATCACAAAACCCTAAATTCAAAAACTTTAAAATCATTTAATTTTGGAAAACATATATATAATTTTATATATCATTACTTTGAATGTATATATTGTTAAAAAAAATGTATTATATTTATTTTTCAAATCTATTTTGTCTAAATTTCTCTTTATCATCGAAAGCAAAAACCATTAATAAATATAATCAAGTATTTTTCTCAAACATACTTAGAGGTCACACAAAGTTGAAACCCACTTTGATACCATTTGTAACAACCTGGAATTAAAACATACATCAAATTACATCATTTTATGCCTAATAATTAACACACAAATTATTCAACTAATTAGCATAAAGTTTCGAAACCATTAGCATAGAAGACTTACCTATGGCGATGACATACCTTACTGGTGATTTTAGAGTTATCACGCTACACGGATCATGCTAACCGTGACAAATTTTTAGGGAAGACTCTCCACCCAACCATTATTAGCTGCACATAATCTTTCTACATTTGGCCATGCTCAAGCCCTCGATAAACTAATACTATCAGGGAATCCTTTGTCTCACAACATTTTACTCTAGAAAGAATGAATGCTTCTCATCTCTCTTTTCAGCCTTTAAATAGAACAAACGGTTTCAAAAATGAAAATGGGTTGGAAAGAGATCTTCATGCACGCAATCCATGTGTCAACATGTCAACTTTATTTCTTTGTTTTAAGTTTTACTTAACTCGATATTTTTTCTTAGTTCAACTCTTATTTATTTATTTATTTTTGTTAATTTTATTTATTCTTAGTATTTTTATAGTTTATTTATATATTTATTTAGAACTTTATTTTATTATTATTATTTATTATTATTATTATATACTATTATTATATTGCATTCTGTATTTATTATTTATTTGTCATAATTGTATTTTCTTTATTATTTATTATTTTCATTGTTATTATTATTATTATTTTTATTACGGGGCATTACAATTAAATATAATTTGATGATTCATTCTACGATACACATCCATTCATATATCATGAGGAAAATGTATTTGAAGAAAATCAATAAATAAAAAGTACATAAATGGTCCATATATTCAGAGAAATCTAAAATAATTTCATGCATTCAAAGATCATAAAGAGTCATAGGAGAAAATTCATGAGATTTCGTCGCTCATTTAAAAGTCTTGAAACCACAAATTTCATCCACTCTAAAAAATATTTCTCTACGAGATTCAAAGAATAATTTTGCAAACTTTAAGTTTTGAATTAAGTAGGTTCATAAAGCACTTTACAATATATTGATACTTAAGCATAAAATTAAAGGTGTTTATCCCTAAAGGACTATTATTGGGCTCCTGTGGACCAAATAGTATGAGGTTACAATGAAGAAAAAAAGAGAAATTGCAGTCAAGGATCAACTTTACAAATATTTGAGACAATTCATAAAGGAAAATTATCAAAGGTTGGGGCAAAATGAAGGAATTGCTTCAAAAAAGGATAAAGGACACTCACAAAATTGCAAAAGAATGACTAGTGGAATGAATTGTCTCTGTGTTGGAAATAACTATTGTCAAAGTATATATTTCCTTTTAAACTTCTATTAATCTAATTGATAGGGAAATTATTCAAGATTAACAACTTCATTTAAAAATATTCTAAGTCGGGGCTTGGATATGATAAGGAGGCGTCCTTTCATATTCCAGATTAGTCAAGGCCCATTAAACTTCAGAGTGTCGGATTTCTTCATGACGGCTCACCTCCACCTGTTCCAAATTCTGCTCTTCCACAACAGCCACAAATTTTCA
The DNA here is from genome assembly GCA_034641835.2 of Pinus albicaulis. NCBI lineage: Eukaryota > Viridiplantae > Streptophyta > Pinopsida > Pinales > Pinaceae > Pinus > Pinus albicaulis. The sequence continues at coordinate 641,967,557 of CM076579.1, forward strand.
AATTCCAACACTGTAATCGAGTTAGCCATGTGAACGATCATTGTTTGATTTTCACCCATGCAAGAATTGTGGGGAACAAACTCATTCTTCAAACAAATGCCTCAAAAACAAACCTCCTGCAAGAACAAAGATTCACCTTGGATGGATCACTTCTTAGAAATGGGCTTCAATAGCCAAGAAGAAATTCTGACATATGGCTGAAATATCTTCTTGGTTGTTGAAGCTCATTTCCAAGAAGTGATCTATCGAAGGTGAATGTTTGTTCTTGCATGAGGTTTTTTTTTTAAGAATATGTTTGAAGAATACCTTTTTTTACCACAATTCTTCCATGGGTAAAGATCAAAATAGTGATCCTTCACATGGCTAACTCGATTACAGTGTTGGCATTTGACAATTGGTGGTTGTTGTGGAAAAGAATAATCTCAACCAAGTGAAGGTGGGTTGTCATGAATAAATATGGAACTCCAAAATTTAATGGGCTTTGATTAATTTAGGATATGAAATGGTGCGTCCTTGTAATACCCAAGACTTGTTTTGTGTTTGTTGATGACAAGATCTTCCCAAAGTATGATGATTGGCTTGGGAAGTGTAGGCTGAATTTCCACACCTACATGCAAATTTTCTTTTTCAGTGACTTGATTAGTTTCCTGTAGTTGATGGGATTATGTCTTAGACTCAAAGAGAGGATTGTCCTGAACAAAGACAAGTTCAGAATGATGTCGTTTCTGTTATAACTCTTCTTGTTGTAGATGTATCTCAAGCTGCAAAAACTCAATTTTTTCTTGTGCATTGTGCAAACAATTCCTAATATCATACAGAGTTTTCTTCTTGATGTTAACTATGCCATTAAATTTGTATCAATTTTTATGGAACTCTAATACTTCAAAAAATTTGGCCATTTTTTATCACAACTATAAACCAATTAGGAAGAATAAACACTCACTCACAATTCAATGTCACTGCAATATACTCTCTAAATGTGCACCAAACAACAAGTGTGCAATATCTATATTCAATGTACATACCACGACTTCAACACATGGACTTAATGCTCCAACTAGCAAGCAACAATGACTGTAATGCATTCACAATCCACTCACATCAGAAAAGTATTCATCGAATTCTCAACTAGATCCTTCTAGCATTCAAAAATGAAGCAAACAAGAATTAGATTGTCGAATGCAATGTTGTTTTATTAAATAATGGGGATCGTTGTGAATATAAAACTAGAAATAATGAAGAAACCAATGAATGAAATGTTGTTTTCTTAAATAATGGGGATCGTTGTGAATAGAAAACTAGAAATAATGAAGAAATCAATACTTTGACAAGGCACTAGTTTGCACCTTTTTCTCAAAGGTGAAATCTCATAATGTAATTTTGAAAGCAAACCACTTTTGCGGCCACGAAATTTTCTATGAATTCAGTTGAAATATTCTCTACACACTTGCAGGAAATTTGGATCCGCTCCTCGCAGGTCGAAGTGTCTCTTCTAATTGCTTTTGATTTTCCAAATACATGTGATGAACGTGGGATTTAATCACAAATTCAAACCAAAACCAAATTCCAGCAATAACATGACATAATCACTCCAATCCGGCGTTTGGGAAAAACATCATTGTTCGTAAAACGACCAAAGCTGGGTCTAGACACTTCAGAAGACTACTGAAGTCAAAAACTATTTTTCATGGTGAGCTTCTTGATCTTGTTGATGTTCCTATATCTGAACCGGTGGACCACAGGGCACTTAGAGCAGGAAACCCTTCAGTGGGTGAAAAATGACTCACATCATTTCTTTAAATCTGTGGGGTATAGGCGACCCTGACAAACTCATTCACCTACGTGATCTGTTTTCTGATAGAAATTAAAATATTGTTATGATACAAGAAACTTTATGCTGTCATGAAAAGGCAATTGTTTCATTTATGAACATCTTCCCGGGATGGCATGCGGCTGCGGTTCATGCGAAAGGTCATGCAAGAGGTTTATTGGCTATATTGAATCCATCTTTTGTTGTTTTTAGAGCATACAAGTTCATTGGAGGGATCATTCTGTCCGGGAGGATCAGAGGCCTGCCCAGGGTTATCAATATTATCAACTTGTACGCTCCTTGTCATGATCGTAATGTTTTTTGGGATAGACTAGACTCATCAGGTGTTTTGAGTATGGATAACCTGATTTTTATCGGTGACTATAATGCCACCCTATTCTCTGATGAATCGTGGGGACAAAAGGCAAGAAGGGATTCTCTGGCGAGAAAAGTCGGTTCGATGTTTGAGAGAGCTAGACTCAAAGACATTTGCCCTTCTCATGTCATTCCCACGTGGAAAAATCATCGTATGGGGTGTGACTTTATTGGAAAAAGGTTGGATGGAGTTATGGCCAGCGTATCTACTCTATCCTTGTCGGGACAGTTAAGATCTGGGGTTATATTTTCTGACATTTCTGACCACATGCCAATCTTCATATCTTGGTGGGCTGAGGCAAAGAGTTGGGCAATACCTTTCAAATTCAATCGGGTGTGGCTGGAAGATCCAGAATATAACAGCCTAGTTTGTAAATGCTGGAATGAATATTCCCCCACTGAGGTCTCCTTTGGTTGGTTATTTTTTCATCAAAAAATATAAGAGCTCAAACGAAGGACCAAGGAATGGGAGATCAAGAAGAAGGCATCTCTTCGACATGAAATTAAATGTATAGATGATGAGCTTAAATGTATTTACCACCAATTCACCTCGAATGCTCCTGACCAAGCAACATACAACAGAATCTGGGGGCTACAGAAGCGAAAATTGGAGATCCTACAGATTGTGGAAGTGACCTGGAAGCTGAAAAGAAAAATAAGTTGGTTAAAATATGGTGATCAAAATACAAAATTCTTCCACAAGTCTGCAAATGATAGAAGGAATATGAACTCCATATGGCATATTCAGAACAAGGATGGGGTGATGGTTTCGGCTACAAATGAGATCATGGTGGAGGCTTATAACCATTTTTCTGTTTTTTACAAATCTAATGGAAAGATCAACCCGGGGAGCCAACAATGGGTTCTACAGTACTTACCCAAAATGTTTGATGAGGAGGCAATCAACTCTCTTGGGGTGGATATCACAAAATATGAGATTACTATGACTCTAAAGAGCTTTTCCAGTGATAAATTCCCAGGGCCAGATGGGTGGCCAGTGGAGTTTTTCATTCATTTCATAGATATTCTAGCAGATGAGCTTGTCACCATTGTGGAACAAGGGTGGATCATGGGTCACATTCCTTCCAACATGAATTCTACCTTTTTGGCTCTAATTCTAAAGTCCTCCGATCCTCGATCCTTTAAAGATTTCATACCTATTGCACTTTGTAATGTGGTTTACAAAATAACATCTAAAATCATCGCTAATCGGATCCGGAAGACGCTCTCTACTTCAATTTCGCCGGAGCAATATGATTTTCTTAGGGGGCGGTCAATACATGATGCTATTTTCATTGCGCAAGAGGTGATGCATTCCATGCATATCAAGAAAAAATATGGACTCATTTTCAAAGTTGGCCTCCTAAAAGCTTATGACTGCGCGGATTGGGCTTTTATTCGTCTGATGTTTATGAAGATTGGCATTCCGATTGCCTCCATTCGGTGGCTTATGGGATGCATCTCCTCTTTTACATATGTTGTCATTATTAATGGTTTGCCGACCCCTTTTTTCGATGCTGAGCAAGGTCTTCATCAAGGATGTGCATTATCGCCTCTGATTTTCATTCTTATTATGGATGGTTTCATTCATCTCATGAAGATGGCTTCATCGACGGGGTTCATATCTGGATTCTCTTTCTCAAGTTCTATAAGTGTATCACATTCCCTTTTTGTTGATGATTTGCTCATTTTTGGTGCACTCTGGAGGAACCATTGGTTCTATGTTCACTATATGCTAACTCGTTTTGCTGTTGCCTCCGGGTTGTACATCAACAAGGAAAAGTATTTTGTTATCTATGAATTTGGGGATGAAGCCGAAATTTATTTTATTGCTGACTTATTGGGAGTAAAAGTATGTAGGGCGGTTGATGGCTTCATGTATCTTGGCTTTAGAATAAAACCCTACAGGTATTATATTAAGGATTGGACATGGCTTATTGATAAATTTAAACTCAAGATTTCAAAATGGACACATAAGTGGTTGTCCCTTGGAGGCTGATATGTTCTCATCCAAGCGGTTTTGGCTCAATATATTGTATACTAGGGACACTTGTTCTATATTCCTGAGAGCATCATCTCACAAATAAATTCGCTCATTTCACAGTTTTTATGGGGTGGTGCTTGCATGACAAAGAAGTATCATTTGTGCAAATTTGAGATTCTATTTTTTCCAAAGAGTTTGGGTGGATGGGGGATTATAAATACCAAGGCTTTCAATTCAGCTCTTCTCACGAAGTCTCTATGGAAAGCCTTAAATCATGATGGGATTTGGTCTTGTTGTACTATACAACAACCCTCCCCATTTCTGATTTTTTTAGAATAAATTTCATTTAGAAATAGGGCCCCTATTTATTTTTAGATAGAAATAAAAGACTTAGAAGCAATCCGGTCATTTTTTAATTAGAAATAAGTATTCATTGTTAGAAATACATATTGCATATCTTTTATTAGCAAGTGTGTATAAACAAATAAAAAATTGAAAATTTCCGATACAATGAAATATAAAGACTTTATTACATAAAGGTATTTAAATGGAAAAAGTCAAATGTACAGTAATCGCAATCGGAAATCGGAAATATCATAAGTTGTATATTTGTTTTTTAAAAACTCCACTGTGATTGAACCAATCGCAATCGTAAATCAAAAAGGTTTTAAACTTTCATATTGGTTTCGATGCGATGCAATTGATCATAATCGCATTTCGGAAGAGCAGTATAGAATGCACTTGTTTTATAAATCTCCGATGCGATGGACCCCACCACCATCGAAAATCGCAAATTGCATATCGCAAATGCAATCTCTTTATTTGATCAATGGCGCAGCTCCGATGCGATGCGATCAATCGCAATCACATTTCAGAGAAACAAGCGATATTCACTCATGATATTATAATCTCCAATGCAATGGGCCCCATTGTAATCGCAATCGCAAAATCGGATAACATCGTTTATAACTCATTTCTTTGAAAAAATCTGATTCGATATATATCATCGCAATCGTAAATCGAAGAAAATCACGAAATATTATTTGTTATCCCCTTTAAAAATTTCTAATGCGATTAATACTTAAAGCTTCATATTTTACATTGCGCATATATCATTTATTCATCGCAATCACATGATTCAAAGGGAAATTTTATATTCTTATTTCAAAAGATCCTGAACTCTGATTGTACGTTTATCATTAATAGAAAATCAAATGAATAATCACGATTGATTTTGTTATTAATGCATGAGTGTGACTCTTTAGAGGGCATTTAAGTTTTAACCACGGAGATAATAAATGGAAATCAACGAATAAATCCTTATTTATAGTTGTTCTCCTTATTGCATTTTCACCTCGTCTGAAAGCTTTTCTTCGTTGCATAACAATAGAACATCCAATTCTTTCATTCCCAGAACGAGGGAAACGTTACCGAATACCGAAATTTTGAAGAGATGCAGGAAAGCAAAAGTTGTTGTCACTGCAAAAGCCCCTATTTTCACCATGGTACCTAAAGAGAAACCAGCAAAGCTTAAGCTAGTTACTCAACTCAGGGACTTGGTAAGATGACTTGGGAAAATGTATATAACCTTCTTGAAAAGGAAAACCCTAAAGTTGTTGAGGCCAAGGAAACAGTTCCTGATGAAGACGAATCAGACTCTGATTCTGAGACTCCCTTTAGAGCATTAGCAAACTCATTCCTTCATAGAATTGCAGCTTGTGCAAATATTTTTCCATACTACGATGTAATTCGGTGGGTAATTGACAATGTGACCATACAGAACAGGACGTTTGTTTCAGCTTCTGGAGCAACATTCTGATCATTTAAAGCAGAGGATATTAAAGCAATGTATCACCTTCCGGACCCGCAGAAAATCTACAACAAAACCTTCATCAAGGAGTTTGCCGCAAACAATGCAAATCAATCAGAGCCAATCAAATATTGGAGGAGGGCTCCCGAAAAGCACAAAAACGAGGCATCAGGTATGTATTCAGTGGAACCCCTTTCGCCTCCATACTGTTACGCCACAGCGATGATGTGCAGATTATTCGGAAATGACAATTCAGCTAGGTTATCTATACAAATGGTACCTTTAATCCATTCTGTTGTAAATTATGAAATAATGGAATGGGCTGTCATTCTTTCTGATAAGATAGCCAATATGATTCTTGAGTATAGGAAGGACAAAAACATAGGAAATACTACTCCTTTTTACTTTTTTGCTTATATTCTAGACGCCCTATGCTTCAATTCTGAATTTCCCATGTTAGGATGGAAATGGACCCCTAAAGACCCTGCTCCTATTCATATATATCGCAAATTCCTATGGAAAGTTCATTTCAAAAACCATGTTTATAGAATATGTCACGGTTTCCTTATCCTTGTTTTTCAAACCATTTTCAATCGATTCCCTTCTAGACTTTCTGAAAAGGCTAAAGTTTATTTATCCTCGGTTGGGGATTGGTTCGGAGAAGAAAGATTCACGTACATCAGAGTTTTCAGGAGTATTGTAGAACCCCACATTCTTCCTCTGTATGTTCCAGATAAATTGTTGGCACGGGAAATTTCATATCAGCTAACAGTAGAAGGCATGTCCAGGTCTTTGAAGAATAACAAGAAGCTAATGTGGCCTACTTTTCCTTTTAAATGTGGAGATTATACTCTCAATAATTTTGTTCATGCTGAGAAAGAAGTTGGCAAGATAGCCAATCTAAAGCTCTTTACAGTCCCAAGAAGGCAATATGACCCAAAGAATGTGGCTTATGATTTCACCACTTTAGTTTCAATCGCTCGATTTGAGCATGAACCAGACGAGTTTGATGATTTGTTTGTTTCTGCTGATAATTTGTCCCAATTCTATGATTTAGCCAAGTCTAAATTTCAGACTGAAGAGATGAATAATTTTATGTTATTTAGACGCTAGAGATTACTCAAATATCCTCTAGATCAATTAAGAGTTCCCATGCAAGAGGCTGAGTCACAACAGAAAGGAAAAGAGGATACATTTGGCAAACCAGTAACACAAACATCTACAAGCAAGGTCATCATACAGACACAGAAAGAAGTAACAAGAACTAATCTTGTTATGCAGAAAGAAAATATTAGTAGCAAAGCTAATACTGAGAAGAAAGAAATAGTTGCTCAACTTGATTTACATATTGATCAGCAGTCTTCAACTCAAACAGAAAAGGAAAGCACAGGTACTGAGACCATTGTGTGTACTGAGAAGGAAGATACAGGCAGTAAGGCTACTGTACAAGCAGGAAAAGGAGATATGAGCAATAATCCAAATTCTCAACTTGAAAGAGAAAAAACCACTGAGAATGTGGTAAATTCTGTTGAATTTATAGTTTCTCCCCATTTGCTGAGCCAATATAAGAAATTTTCCCAGCAAATAGGACAATAAAATAATCCTCAAGTTAAATAACTGGAAGATCAAGATATGGAAGTTATTCCTAAACATCCTACAGGAAAAATTATGTCGAAAGTGGAAGAAATTCCTCCTTTAGACATATTTTACAGTCCTAAGCATAGGGTTGTTGTTAGAAAGCAAATGAAGAGGAGAAGAACTGACCAGGATCCACTTGCAACATCACAAATGGAATTTATGAATATTGTTTATAAAAATTCTAAGGTGAATCTGTCAGAGGATCTCACCAAATTATCTCAATACGCAGGTGCCTATAGTGATGCAACTATAGACAAAGCTTCTGAAGTATCCCAGTTGATAAAACAAAAAGACTTACAGATAGCTATGCTGGAGGGACAGGCTACAGAGAATCAACAAAAGCTTGTTCAGTTGGAAAAAAAATTGCAAGATGAGGGGCTCAAATCTAAACAACTGGAAGAGTAGCTTAGTATTGAAAAGAAGAAGATTGATGAACAAGCCTTGAACAAACAACAGCAGTTGAGTCAAGAGATAGAAAAGTTACAAAATCTTCTGCAAAATGAGAAAAATGCAAAGATTGAACAAGAGAAAATTTTCCAATCAGCATTAGACAAGTTCAAGGATTACCCTAAATTAGATCAGTTCAAAACCGAAGCTCTTGAAACAAACAAACTGCTATCTCAGTAGTTAAATGAATTTTGTCTAAAGTTGACACAAGCTGAGCCCTTGTGCGAAGTCACATCATCTTTGATAGATGAAGAAGTCACTCTCAGGAAAGAAATTGATGATGTTGATGACAAAATATCTGAATTCATTGCGTGGCAAGATACAGAACAAGGAATAAAATATAATCTTCCTAGAATTGAGGAGAAACACAAGGAAATTTTATTTATGGAATGGGAACAGTAGCTAATGAAAGCAAAAAGAGCCACATCAAGAGAAAAAATCATGATGAATAATATCACACAGCTAATCAATGACAGTTTTTATGCTACTAATTTGATCTCGGATTGTACCCCAAGAAATTTACCAAAAGTAAAAGAAGCTGATTCCAAGTGGAAAGAAGAGATAATCAATAAGAATCAACAAATTAGCAAACTTCAAGGAATTTCGTGGGATATTATGTGGACTTATTTAATCAATCCACACAGTCAACAAATGGCCATCAAATTCCTTTCGAACGCTATTAATTGTATGATTCTTGAATTCTCTGATGCTACATATACTGGGCAGTTACATTCAAAGCTAAGTCGTCCAACAGAAGTCCAAGATATGCTCAAGATTTGCCACCTGGGCACACTAAACGCAGGAGATAATCAATGAACCGGTTTCACTTCAATATAGCAATTATGTTCAGATATTTTTTATGAGATACATTGTAGGAATAGTGTTAGTTATTTTGTTTATTTAAATACCTATTTAAACCCTTTCATGCATTTAGAAAGGGGTCCTGAAATTTGTAATATTTTGACTTGGATGTTACATTTTTGTACTCCATTGATTCTTATATTTTTATAAAGGATCACATTTGTTGATTTTTATGGAAAATTGCCTTTAAGAATTGCATTTCTGTATCTTGGAGTCTGTTTTACATTGAAGTTGCAGGATGTGGATATTGAATTGCATCGGAAAGTATCAAGATGGATATGGTATTTCTATCTATTCACTGTTAATTTTCTTATGTTATGAGATATTCTCTTTAAAATTTGATATCATTTATATGTACTTGTTTTATAATATTTCTTTATACATGTCATTTCTTAGTGTGTAGAAATATTCATATTTTACAGTATATGAAAATGATATATAAAATGATGAGTATAATGTGTTATTATAACTCTGTTTAATTTCTTAAACAGAGTTATCATTATTTTTTGCTGCATATTTCAGTTAAATAATAATACATTTTCATGGTTATTGATTTAATTGAAACAATCTTGAATTTATATTCATATTTTGATACCCGGGTTAGTGTTATAATTATTTATCAGTTATAGATTAGATTAGATAGTTTATTTCAGTCATTTAGTCCCATTTTCCATTCATCCAAACATTCCATCACCAACCCATTTAAGTTATTAGGAAACTGGTCCTATCAATCCAGTCGGAGCCACCACACCAAACGGAAAAGGTGTTGTCCTAAGCAGGGAAAATTTTAAGAACCCCCCTAAATTTATATATATAATAAATAGGCGAATCCCCATGATACATAGGAAAAATGGAAGGCAATTTTATTAATAATATAATATGTATATATAATTTTTTGGCGAATCTCTCACGAGATTATATTATCCTATAAAATCATGGCGAATCACCAGTACAAATGGCGAATCACTACTACAAAATGGTGAATCGTTGTCTAGTGGAGTTCGGGGTGTTGTTTCCAATGAAGATATGGTAGTTGAACCAGGAGTAGAAGGAAGAGAACCACCGAGACCAAGCATGGCACATTGTGACTCGTGAGAGAAGTAGTTCTCGTGCAGTTTGGAAAACATGTTCTTCTAGTTCTACCAAGCGTAGTGTTGTTGCTCATGCTACTACTAGCACTAATATTGAGGTTGGAGAGAAGTTTCAACAAATTGGGATCTTTGCAGATCATTTTGTTTCAACAATCCTCGAACACAAAGGCCCATGCCTCTGCCGATTTCTTCAATGAGCAGAACAAGTCGAACAAAAATTAAAACGCCAATAACTAATGAATAGAGTCAATACGACAATCCCAACACACCTCCAAACCGACAGTTGTTTCTGACTGTCTACTACGCACATCCAAACCAACTCAGCTCATGGCAGAATTTACAAATACCTGCAAATTCCATACATGGCACCGAAGTGGAAAGGGAGTCTAATTTTGATTGTTGTAAAGGATGGTATAAATATAAACATAAAACAGTGTCAAAGCACCAGCCATTGTCATGCACTATTGCTTGAGTCATTGTCATGCAGTATTGCTTGAGGCAATATGCCTAACAAGAAATGAAATGATTTTCCAATTTAGGTAAGTGATAAATTTAGATTTACTTACGAAAGAATCTAGTAACCCAAAAAAAAAAAATACTTACCCTAATTTCATGCACCAATATAGAATTTTTTATAATTCTATAACATTTCTTTTTCATGCCATATTATTCTTCACTAATGAATTGCCATTACAATTTTCATAGCTCTCACTACTTTTAAGATCCTAGCTTGAGATGGATAAAAAAATGGTAAAATATTATTCACTGATGAATTGTTATTATAATGGATCTTTGTTACTATTTTTATAGTCATTCATAAATACATGTTTGTAATCCATGTATAAACCTCTCACTGGTTATCAGATCCTAGCATGAGATGGATTTTTCTTTCATTGTTCTTTATTTTACCGTTCTTTCTTTTAAGAAGACTTAACAGAACTTAGCTTAAGATTGCTTTATCTAGTTTCTTTAAACGTTCTCTCTTAAGAGAATCACATTCAAATTTATTTGCATTCTTCTCTAAGTGCAACCAAATAAAATAGTTCAACAAGCACTAGACAAAAAATGAAATTGGTAAACCAGTCAATTGCTTGAGAGCTAACATGCCATTCCAAAAGGGAAAATACATCTTCATTTCACAGGAAATTAAGTCCTGCACGTATATGGTCAGACTAAGTCACATACAGAAAAAGAGACCTTCAATCCATTGTAATTCATGGTCTGCAGATGTGCAAAAAGACAGAATTTGTTACTTGTTTTGTCGTGGCGTGAGATTTGCAGGATAAAGAATTCCCTTCTTGTGGTCTTTGTTGAAGTGGGCACATAGCATCAATTATGTTATGATGTTAACAACCGTAGAGTAGTGCCACAAAAACTCAGCGGTTACCATGAATTCTTACAGTAATGCCATTGCATAGCAATTTGCAGTATATCTGTTTTTCATGCCATATAAGCAGCGCTAAGGCGACCTTACAAGTGGCAAAGAGGGATACATGAATCTGAACATTGAGTATATCAAAGACTAGGTACATGAACTTGTAGAAGGACCTCCCCTGGTCTGTCGCGTGTTATAAGAATTGCAACTTTGACACTTGTGGGCAACAATGTGAAAATTTACTTCAGAAGTTACTCCACAGTCATTGCATAAGATCCAAACCTGCTCAAAAGACCAATGAGAAAGTGGTCAGGTATTCTCTCACGCTACTAATGGGCTCTAAAATATGCCTCCAAACCATACCACATGAACATCAGACATCTTACCATTTTGCTCTGATAAGCTTCAGGCATTGGAGTCAAAGAAATTTACATGATAAAAGAAAGTTATCAAAATCCACTCAAGGAACTTAAAAATGCAATTTCCATTTGACAAAAGCAAGTTTCAAATATGAGAAATCAAAATTAGCAAAAATACATATAATAAGCCACTCTTTATAGAACCCATTACAAGGTGATTTCAAGATGTTCATCTTGTCATATATCGTAATGATATAACAACAAAATAGCTACCTCTTGGTCAAGTTTCTCCCATACTTCAGACATATCACAGACAGATTTGGAGCACACTGGACAAGCAAATCTGCAAAAGACAAACAAACATTTAGAATGGCAAGACGCTTAAAATAAACTTAAATTTGCCCGAAGTTGTGACCACAAATGGCTAGAGAAGGTACCATCAATGGGTATATCAATGCAATTATATCTAGAGTTCTGTGATACTATAGATAGATAGACTTGAAACAAGTATAATATGAAATTCTAGACAAATGGAAAATCTCAAGAGGTTGTGAGCCAGAGCACAAAATAGGCCACATATTAAACTTAATGAAGATGCTCATGCATCTCTTTTAAGCAATGCATGTGAATAGTATGACCACAAGGCAATACGTTGATAACCTTTGTAGAGTCGAATAAATATTGCAGAGGAGTCAACAAACGAGGGTTCAGATATCCAAATAACTTCAGTCTAAAATTTAGATTATGCTTTAAAAAGAAAACTACAATTACTACACTATGCAGATAAGTGTGACCTACCTCAAAACACAGGGCAGTTGTGGACCGTGGTGCATTGCTTTTTCCACACAAGGGTGGCAATCCTTCAAGAGGATAGAGTAGCAACATCCTAGAAAAAGGTACATGAGCAAATAAATCATTCTCACACTACAATGAAACAAGGGAAGAAGCGGTGATAATTTGAGAAGAAGCAGTGGTAATTTGAGAAGTCATAAAGAACATACCACATTTATAACAGTGGAAGAAATTATCCTTGCCACCAGTTCTGAAAACCAGCACAACTAGCTAAAGTCAACTACAAGAAATACATCTAAATACATTTCACAATAGCATGAAAGATTACTTTACTACAGAGAAAGAGACATCAGATGCATAAAGAGAAAAGCATACCTGCAAATACCACATTTATAACAGTGGAAGAAATTATCCTTGCCACCAGTTCTGAAAACCAGCACAACTAGCTAAAGTCAACTGCAATAAATACATCAAAATACATTTCACAATAGCATGAAAGATTACTTTCCTACAGAGAAAGAGACATCATATGCATAAAGAGAAAATCATACCTGCAAATTCCACATCCGTCACAGTGGTATTGTTGTTTTGAGTCCTGGAAAACCAAAGTGGCAAAGCACAATTAGAACCAAAAGCGTATACATCCAAACCATATTTTTATAATTTTCTGAGAGTAAAGCTATTTGTTTTCATGAACCAGAGCTATTAAACCTGAAAATCCATTAAGAACGTACCTCGTCATCAAAGAAATTGCATTTTTCACAAAAGTACTTTCCCATACAAACACCCCAAGTAACGCAGGTTTGCTGAACCTGCAAAATGGCAGTGCATAATCTTTTTAAAATAACTCAAGAAACATTATAGTGTTTACCTCTAAATTTTATGCACATAACCAAAATTAAAAAGGCTCAGCTCTTACATCTTGTTCAGTTCTACAAAGTGAACGGATAACCTGCAAACATACAATAGTATAAACAAAATCAATATACTAATTCAGCAAGTTAGATAAGATTTGCTAGATAATTGATCATTTATCTTTTGAAAAGAATAAAAATTAAACCTTTACATCTTTCAAATGTACCTTCAGAAAATATTATGATGTTACACCCTAAAAAACCTTCGCTAATTACAAGGAATACATATGCATGCATGTGCATGTTTGAAAGTGCGTACATCATATCCATCCTCAGGTGACATGTCTGAGATTTAAATGATCTCGATGTGGCATCATTAACTATTCTACACTTAAAAAATGATACAGATGAGTATGAGTCAATTGGTGGCCATGTCCTAGTCTGAAATTGAAATTGGTTACTTATAACTGTTTTCCCAACAATCATTTTCATTCCATAAACCTTCCCTGGTAATTTAGTATTCAAGTTTATCATGGTTTTGTATGGTAGTTTTACTTTCATTTCATCACTGGTTTTATATTGTTTTTCAACTTATTTAGTGTTTAGTTTATTCAATTTTTCTCTTTAATTTGTATAATGGAAAATGAGACTGCTAATATCATGTGAACTTTTTTATTTTACAAATTTTTTTGGAGAATGAGACTGTTAATACCTAGTCAGCCTTACACTATTATCCACAAACAAAATCTAACTGGCATATGCATACCCTAATGTCCCTCCTCTTCAAAATTGAGGATATAACCTTGAAAAAAAACACAGATTCTTTACCATTGAACCCATTCATACTGTACTAAGTAATGACCTATTCAAACATAACAATGATAACGACCATTGTCTCTTTCTCTGTCATGGAGTATCAATTGACTATGCCATTAAATCCTAATTACAGGATTTCAAACCTTGAAAGCACGTTTTTGGATGTAACACAATGATAAGAAATCTATTTACAGCATTCAAATGGTATAACAAATTATATGAAAGATCTTATAATCAAATGCAATAAACATTGAACAGGTCAAGTAGCCAAATTTGAGGCCTTCATTGCAGAAAATACAACAATGAAAAAATCAAAGATAATCAGAGTTGCAAATACCTTCTGGGGAATCATTTTCCTGCTTCTTGATGTGGGATGAAAATGCATGGGTTCTACCAAGTTGCCAGCCTATTCAATGCCAAACTATATCAACCAAAGAAAAATCCAAGTACTTGTGCACCATCCATGACCAAGTGCCTAAATTTGAAAATTTATATTACATTCCATCAAGCTGCCAGTCTATTCAATGCAAAACTATATCAGCCAAAGAAAAATCTAAGTACTTGTGCACCATCCATGACCAAGTGCCTAAATTTGTAAATTTATATTACATTCTACCTAGCTGCCAGTCTATTCAATGCCAAACTATATCAACCAAAGAAAAATCCAAGTACTTGTGGACCATCCATGACTCAGTGCCTAAATTTGAAAATTGATATTACATTTTCCAATGCTAATATATTTATATTTCTTGTAAGATAAATGCTTCACACATAAATATCTCCCAACCAAATGGCATGCATACAATAGAGACAGAGAAACATACCATATTTTGAGGTGTTAATCTATGGAAACATCCATGGAAAACTCTGAAGAGATACCATAGTCAATTGAAAAAGCAAACGCTATACATACCAAGCCCTTCTTTACAGCATATGAAAACCTCTGCTATATAAAAGAAAATCCAAATTCCATGGACAAAGAAACCAGACAGATTAATGGCATCTAACAATTTTCAGTCAATGACTGATCCCTAACATCCACACTAGTAATGCAAGCTAACAGATGGTGGAATATGGTAGCCATGGCAGCATAATAACTGTCCACAATTTTGTCTCTGATCTTTATTATAACTGAAGCGTTTTTCTTAGTCTTAATCTTCTTCTTTGGGACAACCATGCCGGACATTTTCTCCTTAACTTTACCAAAACACTTCTTGGTTTTCTGAGGCACAGTTTCTTTTCTGGAGAAGGTGTAACTTCTGAGAAACATCTGTCTGCTGGTATAACCATCGAATTCCTTGTGTTCCCGTGGGCCCTCATTCTCTCTGAAGCTCATAATCCTCACAAACTCTGAGCATTAAGACAAACATTATAATGAATAACATCCAACTGGAAAACAAGATAGAACCTTACCTTTAGAAATTCATGGCGAGGTACATCATGTCTGTCAAGTGGATCGACATCCATTGAATTCTGTTCAGATATGAGTTCAGTCCATACTATACCCTCACAAATGAAATTGGAAGAGACACAATTTTCTAGTTCTATTTTGACAAGGATATAAACCAAAGGCAACCGTTGAACTTGAAATAGCTACGAATGCAATAAAGAAAAAGAAGCATACTTTGGCCTCATTATGACAATGCCTACAGTCAAAGACTTCATTACAACACGTAGCCCTTATTTGGCATCTCCGACGGTAGCGTGAACATCTGCCATCAATTATCAGTATCAAGAAAACACACATCAGTAAAATCATCCTTGTATGGCACATTTTTCACCACTTTGTAAGATGCATGGAGATACCAATAAGAATATATCAAAATTATATATAATTAAATAAAAGGTATAAATGTTGCATTAAAGAACAATGTATTGAATATCTCCATTCTATTTCAAGGAAGAAATACCAAATACAGTATGGGTATGCATGTCAAACAATGTAGGCACTCACTGCCTTAAATAAGCCACTCTTTATAGAAATGGTTTTTTTTAGATTGCAAACTTAAGAATGTTTCTTCTAGAGCTTATATTTCTATAGGAATATGTTCTATAGGAATAGTTGCAAACTTAATAATGTTTCTTGAGTTTTTTCCTTTTGGAAATCAACCAAAAGCCAATATAAAAAGAAATCAACCTAATTTTTCAATTGCCACTCACAATGATAATTCCATCCCAAAAATATGTCATGTAGAATGTATTTATTGGTTTTTTTTAGTGTTGATTACTATTTGAATAACATTCTACATTTCCTTGATGACAATATTGAAATGGCAAATCATTTCTTTGCATTGCATTCCAACATGATTGGATTACATTCCATCATGATGGGATTGCATTCCAAGAGCACATTTCATCCAATGACATGTCTGGGATCGCATTTCAACTTTACATATCATCACTGTAAAGTCATATTCCTATTATGATGTAACTACATTCTAGAAGTGCATTCACCAATGAAATTTCCAAGTATACATATCCTAAGACTGGTTGACTGCAATAACATATACCTGCGATGGCAATCTATTGCAACAATAGAATATACCAAGGGGGTTGGAATAGCAACTCACAATCTATTGGAACAATAGATTCTACCAAGAGGGTTGGAATAGCAACTCACAAAGGGGCCCATCGATCTCCAGCAACTGACATCAAACAACAACATTTACATTTTTAAACACTTGCCAATTGTCCATTAAACAATTTGCCCATAATATTAAATAATTTTCAAACACAAGTTGCCAATAATATTAAATAATTGTCAAACACAAGTTGCCAATCTTGTCCAACAGCCACAATATTATACAATTATAAAAAATAGCCACAATCATTCATCAGATAATATCTTCTTGACTAACAAGTCAGGACAACAGAAGTTGCCAATCATCGGTCAACATGACAACATGCTATATAGCCACCATCAATCATCGGATGTATTCTTGACCTAATAGTTTAAATATCTTTCCTTCATGTTAAATTATTCAAGGAAATACAGCCCGAGCACCCTCTAACCTGAGGAATTGCATATGATTCTTTTACAAGATTTCCTCGACATTTTCCAGATGTATTGGCAATATGAATAGTATGATTTCCAGAAAAAATTGTAGAACTAGCACCTAGCACAATTTGATTGTACCAAATGCAAAGAATATTAGGCTTGAAAATGGCATGAATTGAAATTATTGACCAGTTATCCCAGCCGCTTCTTTGTACTGCTTCTGTACCGCCTTTTTAAATTATACACATCATTATATGCAGTTATCAGAGCATTATACTTAAAACTTCTAAATGGCATGTCAAAATCCAGAACAAATTAATTCACAATCATTAATTAACACTACCTTCTTGATTGTTCCATATTGTTGCCGCATGGCTATTAAGAGGAGATTCGTTATTTGGTTCTACACAAAACAGTTGGATTAGTTTGAAAAGCATAATAGGGGCATCAAAAAATTACGAGTTTGATCAAGCTAAATTATCTATTTACCTCCCAAAAGACTCTGAATAGATAGCAGAACAGTTTGAACCTCATATGCAGATGACCATTTATCCTGCAAGCAATTTTACAAAAGGTAACATCATATCACCAAGGATAAGATTTCTAACAAGTACAGGTGTCAAAACTCAAAACTAGTCACCAAGACAAGAGACCTACCTGAAGAATGTCTAAGCAGATGTTTCCATACTGGTCAACATTAGGATGGAAGCAAGTTGTCTCAAATTTCACTTGAGGAGGCTTGAAAGGATAATCCACTGGAAAATGCAAAGAAATCTTATATGATAGACCCTCATAAACAGTATCTTTTCCACCATTTATCGTGCCAACCCAAGAGAACATGTTATCTGACTCTGGGAAAGCTGAAATTCCAGGATCACCACTCATCTGATGATTGAACAAGGATTAGACAAAAAATGTCTTCTGGGCAATAAAATAATAGCATCAAAACATAGCAGGGTAACATGGCAATTAAAATGCATGCTTAATGTTTATTAAAATTATAATACAACATTAAACAGGGTACTAGTGGTTCATATTTTCATTGATGAATGTATTCAAGACTATCCAGGACAAAGGAGCTAAGTATGATCATGATTGATTATGATCATCCTAGATTGATTATGCTCCAGAAGTTGCATTGAGGCTCCAAGTTTTGTTTACCTCTTTCTAAAAAGGCACTAGCCTCTATTAAAGCCTAAGAGCGGGAAGGAAAGGATGTGCTACACAATAAGATTGAACTCTACACCAAATTTTTCTTGGCAACTGTATCTGAAAGGGAGCTGATCTCTGCTACCAGAAGCCCAGGGGCAGCAACAGTGTCACACTGTTTCCCCTTCACCGTATCTGAAAGGGAGATGATCTCTGCTACCAGAAGCCCAGGGGCAGCAACAGTGTCACACTGTTTCCCCTTCTATTTCTATTTCTAGTTCACATTCTATTTCAGCAGACAGTCATCAAAAAAGAGGGAACATACTCCATGGGGCTTTCCTTTGAGGTCTGCTCAACTAGGACTCTGCTTCTTAATAAAAGTGACTTGGGGGGCCACCACCTATTTTAGCATTGAAAACTGTTCCCATTTTATTCCCGCAACACGGAGATTTAAGGAACCCACACGTGCTACACTTTTTACAAATCATAAACCCTTGAAAGAGGGTAATTAAACCATAGGAATAGAAGTGGAACCACAACACTTGCTCCAGCCAAACTGCTTCCATTTTATTTCACCATGCAGGAATAAGAAAAGGAAGCCCTTGTCATCAAGCCTACAATCAACTAAGAATGTAATAATGAGTTGCATCTAAACTAAGTTCCAAGACTCTCTTGGCATGCTAACATAGCAAAAATACAACCATCCATCCAGACCGGTGTAACCCAAAGACAGAGAGATCATCAAATGAAAAAGCCAAGAATAAGAGTCCCCACATTTGCTCAGAGTGCATCAATTACTTGAAGTCTCAGACTCTGATGTTTAGTACTCCATACAGAAACCAGAACCCTGTTATAGATATTGCTACAAACAGGGATAGTGACCAAATAGCCGCACTTCTGGAGAGTGGGCATCCTGTATAAACTGTATATTCTTCACTAGGGAGGATCATGCTGAGCACCAAGACAAAGATGAGGCTATAGCTAAAGCAGCAAAAAAATTAATTCCAGTCCATGGTGAAGAGGACTTGACACAGAAGAGCTTTACAGTGTTCATTGTAAAGGATCTCTTCATAAAATAAAATCTTTTGAGCAAAAATGCTTTACTTCAAGACATGTTTGGCAAGGTTAAGACAACAGTTATTTTTGCTATAAAAAGGCAGAAAAATAAATGAATTTAGGGCCATGGTGAAGAGGACTCAACACAGACAACTTTCTGGTGTTCTTTGTAAAAGGTCTCTTGATGTAAAATAACACCTTTTGAGAAAAAATGCTTTACTTCAAGACATGTTTGACAATGGATTCTAAAATCTGTGGAGATAGGAATTGGTTGGTAGATTTTGCTGCCACTTGGGAGTTTACATAGTTCTAGATTAGCATGTTCAAAATTTGGTGGTGGTATTTTTCCCACAACTTATTCAAACAAGATGTAATGCCATTTACAAGTCCGGTACATAGAATTAAAAAGTGTCTAAAAGCTGCTTCTTTTTTCACTTGGGACCCAGCTCTTTCAGAACCCAGTATATTAAAATCAGGTCTTCCCTGTACTCTATTCAAATTTTAGAGGTGGGTCTATTTTGCCCATAACTGATTCAAAACAGAGACAGTTAAGTCAATGCAAAGGTGTCTATAAAGTTTAAACCGGTTTAGAAAATCATGCCCATTATCAAATAGATCCAATAACTTGGAGTCTTGTAGAAAGTTTGGTATCTATTTTTAGAAAAGTAGAAAGCTCAATAAGAGAGGCCGAGGCTATTGTTGTTGTTAAAAGCAGAAAAAAAAACGAATTTATGGCCATGGTGAAGAGGGCTCAACACAAACAGCTGCCCGGTGTTATTTGTAAAAGATCTCTTGATGTATAATAACACCTTCTGAGAAAAAATGCTTTACCTCAAGACATGTTTAGCAATAGATTCTAAAAGCTGTGGAGATAGGAACTGGTTGTTAGATTTTGCTGCTACTTATGAGTTTACATAGTTCTAGATTAGCACGTTCAGAATTTGGCGGTGGGATTATTTTTCCCACAACTTATTCAAACAAGACTTGGAATAGTAATGCCATTACAAATCCGGTACATAGAATTAAAAAGTGTCTAGACTCTAAGAGCTACTCCTTTTTTCACTTGGGGACCCAACTCTTTCAGAACCCAGTATATTAAAATCAGGCCTTCCCTATACTCTGTTCAGATTTTAGAAGTGGGTTTATTTTTCCCATAACTGATTCAAAACAGAGACAGTTAAGTCAATGCAATGGTGCCTATAAACCCGTTTAGAAAATAATGCCCATTATCAGGTAGTTACAATGACTTGGTGCCTTTTCATCAGATAGTTGCTGCTTCTTAGAACCAAATCAAATCCCTAAAATATGATTTTAATAAACGTGTTAAATCTGATTATATCCACACACAAAAGCAATTGCAAATATCATTTGCTAAAGCAGAGACCGATACCCTCTCTATCATTCTCCACCATTTCAAACAAACTGGGAATGAATGGATTTAATAGATGATATCATAATACAGAATGGGAAATAATCACAAACAAAAAGAAGCATGATAAGAGTTGGAAAAGTACCATCAATGCCATCAGCTCGAACTGCAACCTGTACAAGTACAAAACATGAGAGACATTAAAATCCCTACAACGCCATTATTTTCGGCAATCCAAGCTTCAGAGTAGAAATCTTAAAATAAATATTCCTATAATATATTGACCCAACGCACGAAAAAACGTTGTCCCCCTGAAACTAACCACCGTGCATCCTCTGATAAGAAGAAAAACCCTATCCTCCGTTATGAAAATTCGTTTTACTTACCACTGGCTATCATTTATGACCTTTCATCAAAAACCAAATCACACCGCAACAAATGAGACTAAGCCTATAGAATCCCACCGAAACAAAACCCGCAGACTCTAAATAATAAAGAGTACCTTGCAGTCCCTTACGATGCTACCTGTTATGACCAATCCCATAAAAACCCTATCTAACATTTTCTGAAACCTATGCTACCATTTTGCGTGCAGCTTCAATGCGTCCAGATCTTGTAAGCTTCCACCTCCATCGATCTCCACCTTCTTCAATCTGGTAGGTTGCACATCCAACATTCAACTTCCACGCCCCAACCACCTCTCCGACCCAGTGAATTTCGGCGAACCAGTGAAAAAATGGGGCGAATCACTTCAACCCCTCTCTTCGACCCTGTAAATCCAAGCGAATGCCACTGAAATTTGATCCAAGCAAAAAAAATCGAGAGCGAATACCATTTTTTCAGTTTTATCAGCATTTATTTTGGTGGGCTAATATTTAATTATTAATTATTTTTAAAATAATTATTGGGCTAACTTTATAAAACTATAGAAAATAGGTTTTATATAAAACATTCGCCTTATTAAAATTTAAAATCCCTTAAAATTCACCTTTGGGCTAAAATTCGCCCCTAAAATTTTCCGTGGTCCTAAGGTCCCGACCAGGTGGTTATCCCCCAATGTTTGAAGCAGCAATTTTCGAGGCTTCAACATTTTTGGCACTTGAAGGAGGGCCTAAGCTATGAATGGCAGATAAATCTAAATTTTCAAACCATTCTAGGAGCAATTCACCCTCACCATCCTCTCCAATTTCTGAAATCACCAAGGAAGAAATTTATAGAGATATTCAAACACCCACTACCAAGGTCTCAAATCAATCAAATAATCAACCTCCTGAGTCTCCTGAAGTTGAAGCTTTAGTTCATAAACTTCAAGGGTTCTCATTGTCATTATAAGAATCTGAAACATCTAAAGGTAATGTTACTTCACAATTTGTTTCTTCCAGACCTCTCACTAAGTCACAGAGTGAAAAACTTGGTATTCCTCCAAAGGAATTTCCTATACCTAGTAGAGTTAAAACAAGGAAAATCCCATCGGAATCAGATATTATTTCTTCATCTCAAATTCAATCATCTGTTTCTCAAAGTACAGTTGTCTCAACATCAACTATTCAAACATATGCTACCCAAACATCAACTGTTACGATATCATCTGCTCAAATAACAACTGTCTCTTCTAGTTCTTCAATAGTTATTACAACAATGGCACAGAGACCATGGACTATACCGGGAGCTGTTAATATGGCTGCACCTTTACATGATCTACCTGATCATCCTGAAAAATGGCTGCCAAAATTTAGTCCAGATATTGGTATACAAGCAAAAGAACACATCAATAACTTTATGCTTGCTGTAAATTTGAATGCAGTAGAGCATGAAGATGTTGTAGTTAGGCTATTTCCTTATACTTTACAAGGGACAACAGGATCCTGGTACTTTTCCTTACCTTCAGATTCTATTACAAGTTGGGATATGTTCAAAGAGCAATTTTTAACTAAATATGGAGATGATAGATCAATAGCTACCCTAATTAATTATCTCTCCAATTTAAAAACACAACCCAAAGAACCTATCAAAGATTTTAATTCTCGATTCAATAAACTCTTGAATAAGATCCCTACAACATCTAAACCTAGTGAGCAGGTTAGAAGTGAATGGTATATTAATGTTTTTCCCTCAAACATAGCAATTTTTGTAGATAGAGCTGCAAAACCTACTTTAGCTGAGAATATGAAAGACGCTATTTCAGTTGAAAAATGAATGATTGCTCTAGATAAGAAAAATGCTATTGAGGAAAGAAAATCAAAGAAAGTCACTTTTAAGGATGATTCAAAGAAAAAGACACCAAGAGATCCATATGACATGGAAGGCTTACAAAAATTTCTTAAAACCATGTCTAATGAAATGGTTGAGATTAAAAAGAAAGTAGCAGAGACTTCTACAAAGAGACCATTTAGAAATTTCAAGAGAAATCAAGCTAAATCTAAACCTCTCAATTCAATTTCCAATGTTGAATCAGAAGAAGAAGAAGAAGAAGATACTCCTCCAATATCAGATGAAGAAGAAGAGAAAGATGAAATATTTTAATTACATGGAATGTGGGATTTCATTCTCCCTAACTCGAACATTGAAATAGAACAAGAAGCTATGCTTGTAAGCACAAGGAGAAAATCTACATCAGAACCTGTTCAATTTGTTCCTAAGAAGAAAACCACAACTCCAAGTACCAAAGACAAATCTCCTGCAAAGAAAACTTCTCCCTTACCCACTCAAAATTAGCCATCATCTTCTAATCCTCCTACATCAACATCTAAGACCTTGGTGGTATAAGATCCTATGGATTATAATATTGTTAAAGACATGAAAAAGAATAGAGCGAACATTTCTTTACATGAACTCAGCAAACTTAAAAATCAACAGAAGCTGCTATTGAAGGAATTAAATGCAACACCTATTTCTCCTGTACCAAATGGTGTAGTTGCCAAAGAAGCTAAAGGAACTGGTAATCCACTAGACAAAGTAGATGCCACAGATACTGTTCTTATTGGAGAAAGATCAAATTCTTAGACACCTCTTTTTCTTTTGAGTTATGAAATCTACAACAAGAATTTGCATAATTGTTTGATAGATTTCGGAGCATCCTCTAATATCGTGCCTACTTCAGTCTGTGTGAAATTGAATATTGAACCACAAAAGTCTACAGTTCACATTGTACAATTGGATCACTCTAAAGTTCAAGTTGTAGGAGAAATTAATTCAGTGACCATTAGACTAGCTTCTGATCCTAGGATTGTCCAAAGAATTGATATTCTGGTCGCAGATATTCCTGATTCTATGGATTAGTCTTAAGCAGGGATTGGTCTGCAAAGCTTAATGGTTATATCACAACTGATTATTCACATATGTGGCTTCCCTACAAAGGCAAACCAAATCAAATCAAATTTGAGCGAGAAAAAAACATGGTGCATACTGTAACTGAATTTGAACAACCAAATGAACATGTAGCTTTCAATAACAATATCCTTGGAGCTTATTCTGCTGAGTCATTCCTTGGGAATTTCACTACACCACAATCACCCTTTTCTGTAAATACTTTTATTTCACAAATTGAAAATTTTTCGCAATCTAATTCTTCTAGAATTTTTAATGTTTCTGATACATCTGTAGATATTTAATCTTTATTTTGGTCATTATATTTCGATGGATCAAAATCTAGTGATGGAGCAGGAGCAGGATGCATTTTAATTGATCCAAATGGAGAGAAAACTATGTTTTCATGTAAACTAGAGTTTGAGTGTACAAACAATACTGCAGAATATGAAGCCTTGATTCAAGGACTTTATAAAGCCATAGGTTTAGATGTCAAATACTTAAAAGTATATGGAGATTCTGAAATTGTCATAAGACAAGTAAGGAATACCATCCATTTTCTTTCAGGTCATCTCAAGAATTATCAAACCCTAGTACAAGACCTTACTACTCAATTTCTAGCATTTAATATCTCTTCTATTCCTAGAAATCAAAACACATTAGCTGATTTGTTGGCTAATGTTGCATCCAAACTCCTCCCTGCTGAAGATTGCAGTCCTGATAGATTTTCAGTAGAATTGATTTTTCGCACATATGTTCCTGATAATATCACGAACTGGAGAGTATTCTACCACGATGACGACATATTTAATTTCTTGACTTCAGAGAAATATTATGATGAACAATTTATTGAAGAAGACGATCATGATCTGCAAATTATTTCAAAAAGTAATGAAAATCCTATTCCTAAATCTGTTGTTAAACTTGAGGATCTACACGATATTAAAGACAGATTCAAGAAAGTTACTAATGCTAAAATTCAAATTTCAACTTTGAAGTTTGAATTAGTAAATCTTGGCTCTGACACTAAACCTAAAAACGTTAATCTAGGACTGAATTTAACTCCAGAGGAAAGAAATGCCTTCATAAAACTTCTGAATAGGTATAAAAATGTCTTTGCATGGAATTATGAATACTTAAAGACTTTTGATACTTCTATGATTCAACACATAATTCCAATGTTGTCTGATGTTAATCCTGTTCAACAGAAGTTAAGAAAAATTCATCCAAATCTTGAAGATCAAATCAAGGCAGAACTCAACAAACTTTTGAAAGCCAAAATCATTTTTCCTGTAAGGCATTCCAATTGGGTTTCCAATATGGTACCTGCCAGGAAGAAAAATGGTGATATTAGAATCTGCATTGATTTTAGAAATTTAAACAAAGCATGTTAAAAGGATAATCTTCCATTGCCAACCATAGAGCAAATACTCCAAAAGGTAGCTGGTTTTGAACTCATGTCCATCCTTGATGGATTTTCAAGCTATAACCAAATTTTAGTACATCCAGATGATAGGCTGAAAACCACTTTCAGAACCAAATGGAGGAACCTGTGCTTATCAGAAAATGCCTTTTGGTTTAGTAAATGCAGGAGCTACTTTCTAGAGAGCCATGGACATAGCATTTAAGGGTTTGATTAATAGATCAGTTGTTATTTATCTTGATGACATAACAGTATATTCAAAGAAGATATCCAATCATCGACATGATCTGAAACAAATATTTGAAAGATGTAGAAGGTTTGGAATTTCTTTAAACCCAAAGAAATCCTTCTTTGCTCTCAATGAAGGAAAACTCTTAGGGTTTGTTTTGTCAAAATATGGTATATATATCAATCCTGACAGAGTTAAAGAAATTTCGGATATTTCTTTACCTCATAACAAAAAATCCTTGCAATCATTTTTAGGGTAGATTAATTTTGTAAAAAGATTCATTCCCGATTTTTCTCAAATTGTTTTACCTATGCATAATATGATTAAGAAAAATTCAGTATTCAAATTGGGGTATAAAGAGAAAGAAGCCTTTGATGCAATCAAACAAGAAATCATTAATGCACCTGCATTGAATACTCCTGATTTTTCTAAAGAGTTTATTCTGTATACTTTGGCCATCGAAACATCATATGCTGTTGTTTTAACACAGCTCAATGATCAACAAATGGAAGCACCAATTTCTTTCTTCAGCTCGAATCTACAAGGAGCTGAGCTTAATTATTCCGATGTAGAAAAGCAAGTCTTTGTTGTGTTTAAGTCAATCAAACATTTTAGACCTTTTCTCCTAAAAACGCACACAAAAATTATTGTCCCATTCTCTGCAGTGAGACAATTATTAACTCAAAAGGAAGTAGGAGAAAAAAGGGCTAATTGGGTGACAGCTTTGCAAGAAAATGATATTGATATTAAGCCAGCCAAGATTGTTAGAGGTCAAGGTTTTTGCAGATTATTAGTAGGAGCTCACAACATACCAGAAAATCAAGATCTAGACAATGTTGTTCAAGTAAGTCAAATAAGTGTTACAGATTCTGAATCACAGTATGCTGATTTGATCTTTTACTTGAAAATTGGGTATGCTCCTTCTAATCTTAGCTATAAAAATAAACGTGATTTAAGATTAAAGGCTACTAAATATGAAATCGTTGATGATGTGTTATTCAGAAAGAATTATGATTCAATCCTATTAAGATGTCTTGAAAACACTGAAGCAAAAAATGTATTGCAGGAATTGCATGATGGACCAGCAGGTGGTCATTTTGGAAGTGATACCACAGCTCACAAAATCATCCATGCTGGATATTATTGGCCTACCATTTTCAAAGATACACATGATTATGTGAGGAAGTGCAAAATTTGTCAAACTTCTAGTGGAAGACAAAGGAAGCCAGCTTTTCCTTTGCAACCAGTAAATATTGAGCAACCATTTGAGCAATGGGGGCTTGACATCATTGGTGAGATAGTACCTCACTCTTCCAAACAGAAAAAATACATCCTCACAGCAACAGATTATTTTACAAAGTGGGTAGAAGCAATTCCTATAAAGGTAGCCAATTCTGATGTGATTATTGATTTCATAGATCAATTCATCATTACCAGGTTTGAGGTACCTAATGCTCTTGTCTTTGACAATGCATCTTCTTTTTCTGGAAATAGTATGATGGAATTTGCAATCAAAAGAGGTTTTAAATTGAAATATTCAGCTAATTATTATCCACAAGGTAATGGTTTAGTTGAATCTACTAATAAAAATCTCATCAAAATCATTAGAAGGACCATTGATCAAAATCAAAAGAATTGGCACAAATCTTTAATCTTTGCATTATGGGTTGATCTTATTACTCATAAAGCTTCAATAGGAACTTCACCTTTCAATTTAGTTTATGGAAAAGAAGTTGTGATACCATCAAATCTAGCTCTCCCATCATTAGCCCTAGTGCAATTTATTGAAGAAAATCCTTCCTCATCTATTCAGTTGAGATTTGATCAAATCCTTAAATTAGAAGAAGATAGAGAGAAAGCAAAAGGTATTCATGAAAGACATAAACAGCTTGTTAAATCTTCTTTTGATTCAAGTTCTACCGGCTCAAAAAAAAATTCAATTGGTGATCTTGTTCTGAAATGGGATAAAGCACATAAAGAAAAAGGTAAGCATACCAAATTTCAGAAAATGTGGCTTGGACCATTTCAAATTTCTGAAAAGATAGGCTCATATATATTCATACTCCAAGATTTAATAGGAAAGAGAGAATTTCTTCCTGTAAATGGGCTTGTCTTAAAGAAATTATTTTCATAAGGAGGTAACCCCTTCTTACTTGTACATATTCCTTTCTGCAATTTTTGTTTGTTTTGTAAATAAAGGTTGTTAATAGTCTCCAATTGACTTTTTACTATTAGAAAATGTCTTAGGAAGAATATTATAAATACTTATTTTGTGTAAATAATAATTTTTAGGGAAATGATTACAATTTTGAATAGTTTAAAATAAAATGTCAAACTTTGAAAATTTGTTCAAAACATTTGCATGATCTTTTGAAACTTTGAGGAAAATGTAAATCATTATAAGTTTATTAAGCAAAGAAAGGTTATCTTTAAAAAAGTAAATAACTTTTTCAAGCTTTAGCACTCAGAAAACTCTGAAAATTGTCATCCATTGATTCTTAAGGATACAACTATTTCACCCCATCCATTTAGGTTGTGATTTTTTAGAATGTAATTCTAAGAAATTAAATGGAAAAATTTAAGAGATAAGAGGTCTCATCACGAGCCTGCTTACCATGATCATAATAAGTAATAAAACTGAAATTATCAACACTGCATACCAAAACAGGGTAATGGCTTATAATTATAAGACAAGGGGTCTCATCACGAGCCAGCTTGTTCAGTTTAATTAAAACTAGTGAATGGCATTGTTATTAACTGGCTACCACATCAGAACAATGACTCTTAAAACTAAAAAATAAATAAAAGATAAAAAACATGAGATAATATGTCTTATGAATTTATTTTTAAAGAGTCATAATATTAGTTGGATGGGACAATGAATGGTTGATGGTTTAAAGGTTACTGTGAACGTTTGCTGGCAGCAGAGGCAATGCCTATGACAATAGAGTATATTACAAAATCTAAACTTGGAAAGGCACCTTACTTTATTATTATCAACCAATCAAGGCTTGATAAAACCAAAAAATGTTTTTATCTTTGAAGAATTAGAAAGAAATTGTAAGTGATTTTTATTATTTTTCAAAGTTAGATTTTATTTAAAATTTCACTAAGATAGTTTTCATTATCTTTAAAAAAATTTACTTACTAGAAATATAATGTTCATTTTATTTTTTCAGAGATAACTGTTTCTTCCAGTGAATCGCCAATTTTTAACTGTACAACAACCCTCCCCATTTCTGATTTTTTAGAATAAATTTCATTTAGAAATAGGTCCCCTCTTTCTTTTTAGATAGAAATAAAAGACTTAAAAGCAATCCGATCATTTTTGAATTAGAAATAAGTGTTCATTGTTAGAAATACATATTGCATATATTTTATTAGCAAGTGTGTATAAACAAATAAAACATTGAAAATTTCTGATACAATGAAATATAAAGACTTTATTACATAAAGGTATTTAAATGGAAAAAGTCCGATGTACAGTAATCACAATCGGAAATAGGAAATATCATAAGTTGCATATTTGTTTTTCAAAAACTCCGATGCGATTGAACCAATCGCAATCATAAATCGCAAAGGTTTTAGACTTTCATATTGGTTTCAATGCAATGCGATTGATCGCAATCGCATTTCGGGAGAGTAGTATAGAATGCACTTGTTTTATAAATATCCGATGCACCCCATCGCCATCGCAAATCGCAAATCACATATCACAAATGCAATCTCTTTATTTAATCAATGGCACAGCTTAGATGCAATGCGATCAATCGCAATCGCATTTTGGAGAAACAAGAAATATTCATTCATGATATTATAATCTCCAATGCGATGGGCCCCATTGTAATCGCAATCGCAAAATCGGCTAACATCGTTTATAACTCATTTCTTTTGAAAAAATCCGATGTGATATATATCATCGCAATCAGAAATCAGAGAAAATCACGAAATACTATTTGTTATCCCTTTTAAAAAATTTCAATGCGATTAATACTTAAAGCTTCATATTTTACATTGTGCATATATCATTTATTCATCGCAATCGCACGATTCAAAGGGAAATTTTGTATTCTTATTTCAAAAGATCCCGATCTATGATTGTACATTTATCATTAATAGAAAATCAAATGAATAATCACGATTGATTTTGTTATGAATGCGTGAATGTGACTCTTTAGAGGGCATTTAAGTTTTAACCACGGAGATAATAAATGGAAATCAACGAATAAATCCTTTTGTATAGTTGTTCTCCTTATTGCATTTTCACCTCGTCTGAAAGCTTTTCTTCGTTGCAGAACAATAGAACGTCCAATCCTTCCATTCGCAGAACGAGGGAAGCATTACCGGATACCGAAATTTTGAAGAGATCTAGGAAAGAAAAAGTTGTTGTCACTGCAAAAGCCCCTGTTTTAACCATGGTACCTAAAGAGAAACCAGTGAAGCTTAAGCTGGTTACAGACACCTCATGTCAGGGACTTGGTAAGATGACTTGGGAAAATGTATATAACCTACTTGAAAAGGAAAACCCTGAAGTTGTTGAGGCCAAGGCAACAGTTCCTGATGAAGACGACTCAGACTCTGATTCTGAGACTCCTCTTAGAGAATTAGCGAACTCATTCCTTCATAGAATTGCAGCTCGTGCAAATATTTTTCCATACTACGATGTAATTCGATGGGTAATTGACAATGTGACCATACAGAACAGGACGTTTGTTTCAGCATCTAGAGCAACATTCAGATCATTTAAAGCAAAGGATATTAAAGCAATGTATCACCTTCCGGACCCACAGAAAATCTACAACAAAACCTTCATCAAGGAGTTTGCTGCAAACAATGCAAATCAATCAGAGCCAATCAAATATTGGAGGAGGGCTCCCGAAAAGCACAAAAATGAGGCATCAGGTATGTATTTAGTGGAATCCCTTTCGCCTCCATACTGTTATGCCGCAGCAATGATGTGAAGATTATTTGGAAATGACAATTTAGGTAGGTTCTCTATATAAATGGTACCTTTAATCCATTCTGCTATAAATTCTGAAATAATGGACTGGGTTGTCATTCTTTCTGATAAGATAGCCAATAGGATTCTTAAGTATAGGAAGGACAAAACCATAGGAAATACTACTCCTTTTTTACTTTTGTACTTATATTCTAGACGCCCTATGCTTCAATTTTGAATTTCCCATGTTAGGATGGAAATGGACCCCTAAAGACCCTGCTCCTATTCATATATATCACAAATTCATGTGGAAAGTTCATTTCAAAAACCATGTTTATAAAATCTGTCACGGTTTCCTTATCCCTGTTTTTCAAACCATTTTCAATCGATTCCCTCCTAGACTTTCTGAAAAGGCTGAAGTTGATTTATCCTCGATTGGGGATTGGTTCGAAGAAGAAATATTCACGTATATCAGAGTTTTCGGGAGTATTGTAGAACCCCACATTCTTCCTCTGTATGTTACAGATAAACTGTTGGCACAGGAAATTTCATATCAGCTAACATTAGAAGGCATGTCCATGTCTTTGAAGAATAACAAGAAGCTAATGTGGCCTACTTTTCCTTTTAAATGTGGAGATTATACTCTCAATAATTTTGTTCATGCTGAGAAAGAAGTTGGCAAGATAGCCAATCTCAAGCTCTCTACAGTCCCAGGAAGGCAATATGACCCAAAGAATGTGGCGTATGATTTCACCACTTTAGTTTCAATCGCTCGATTTGAGCATGAACCAGACGAGTTTGATGATTTGTTTGTTTCTGTTGATAATTTGTCCCAGGTCTATGATTTAGCCAAGTCTAAATTTCAGACTGAAGAGGTGAATAAGTTTATGTTATTTAGAAGCTAGAGATTACTCAAAGCTCCTCTAGATCAATTAAGAGTTCCCATGCAAGAGGTTGAGTCACAGCAGAAAGGAAAAGAGGATACATCTGGCAAACTAGTAACACAAACATCTACCAACAAGGTCATTATACAGACACAGAAAGAAGTAACAAGAACTAATCCTGTTATGCGGAAAGAAGATATTAGCAGCAAAGCTGATACTGAGAAGAAAGAAACAACTGCTGAACTTGATGTACTTATTGATCAGCAGTCTTCAGCTCAAACAGAAAAGGAAAGCAGAGGTACTGAGACCATTGTGCGTACTAAGAAGGAAGATACAGGCAGTAACGCTACTGTACAAGCAAGAAAAGGAGATATGAGCAACAATCCAGATTCTCAACTTGAAAGAGAAAAAACCACTGAGAATGTGGTAAATTCTGCTGAACTTATAGTTTCTCCCCATTCGCTGAGCCAATATGAGCAATTATCCCAGCAAATAGCACAACAAAATAATCCTCAATTTAAAGAACTGGAAGATCAAGAAATGGAAGTCATTCCTGAACATCCTACAGGTGAAATTATGTTGAAAGTGGAAGAAATTCCTCCTTTAGACATATTTTATAGTCCTAAGCATAGGGTTGTTGTTAGAAAGCAAAGGAAGAGGAGAAGAACTGACCAGGATCCACTTGCAACATCACAAATGGAATTTATGAATATTGTTTATAAAAATGTTGAGGTGAATCCGTCAAAGGATCTCACCAAATTATCTCAATACGCAGGTGCCTATAGTGTTGCAACTATAGACAAAGCTTCTGAAGTCTCCCATTTGATAAAACAAAAAGACTTATGGATAGCTATGCTGGAGGAACAGGCCACAGAGAATCAGCAAAAGCTTGTTCAGTTGGAAAAACAATTGCAAGATGAGGGGCTCAAATATAAACAGCTGGAAGAGCAGCTTAGTATTGAAAAGAAGAAGATTGATGAACAAGCCTTGAACAAATAGCAGCAGTTGAGTCAAGAGATATAAAAGTTACAAAATCTTCTGCAAAATGAGAAAAATGCAAAGATTGAACAAGAGAAAAATTTCCAATCAGCATTAGACAAGTTCAAGGATTACCCTAAATTAGATCAGTTCAAAACCGAAGCTCTTGAAACAAACAAACTACTTTCTCAGCAGTTAAACGAATTTTGTCTAAAGTTGACACAAGCTGAGCCCTTGTGCGAAGTCACATCATCTTTGATAGATGAAGAAGTCACTCTCAGGCAAGAAATTGATGATGCTGATGACCAAATATCTGAATTCATTGTGTGGCAAGATACAGAACAAAGGAAGAAAAGCTAATCTTCCCAGAATTGAGGAGAAACGCAAGGAAATTTTATTTATGGAATGGGAACGGCAGCTAATGAAAGCAGAAAGAGCCACATCAAGAGAAAAAAGCATGATGAATAATATCACACAGCTGATCAATGACAGTTTGTATGCTACTAATTTGATCTCAGATTGTACCCCAGGCAATTTACCAAAAGTGAAAGAAGCTGATTCCAAGTGGAAAGAAGAGATAATCAATAAGAATCAACAGATTAGCAAACTTCAAGGAATTTCGTGGGATATTATGTGGACTTATTTAATCAAGCCACGCAGTCAACAAATGGCCATCAAATTCCTTTCAAACACTATTAATTGTATGATTCCTAAATTCTCTTATGCTACATATACTGGGCAGTTACATTCAAAGCTAAGTCGTCCAACAGAAGTCCAAGATATGCTCAATATTTGCCACCTAGGCACACTGAACACAAGAGATAATCAATGAACCGGTTTCACTTCAATATAGAAATTATGTTCAGAGATTTTCGATGAGATAGATTGTAGGAATAGTTTTAGTTATTTTGTTTAGTTAAATACCTATTTAAACCCCTTTCATGCATTTAGAAAGGGGTCCTGAAATTTGTAATATTTTGACTTGGATGTTACATTTTTGTACTCCATTGATTCTTATATTTTTATAAAGGATCACATCTGGTGATTTTTATGGAAAATTGCCTTTAAGAATTGCATTTCTGTATCTTGGAGTCTGTTTTACATTGAAGTTGTTGGATTTGGATATTGAATTGCATCGGAAAGTATCAAGATGGATATGGTATTTTTATATATTCACTGTTAATTTTCTTATGTTATGAGATATTCTCTTTAAAATTTGCTATCATTTATATGTACTTGTTTTATAATATTTCTTTATACATGTCATTTCTGAGTGTGTAGAAATATTCATCTTTTACAATATATGCAAATGATATATAAAATGATGAGTATAATGTGTTATTATAACTCTGTTTAATTTCTTAAACAGAGTTATCATTATTTGTTGCTGCATATTTCAGCTAAATAATAATACATTTTCATGGTTATTGATTTAATTGAAACAATC
This sequence comes from Pinus albicaulis, assembly GCA_034641835.2. NCBI lineage: Eukaryota > Viridiplantae > Streptophyta > Pinopsida > Pinales > Pinaceae > Pinus > Pinus albicaulis. The sequence goes on from CM076579.1 coordinate 642,001,547, forward strand.
TTGAAGTTATATTCATATTTTGATACCCGGGTTAGTGTTAGAATTATTTATCAGTTATAGATTAGATTAGATAGTTTATTTCAGTCATTTAGTCCCATTTTCCACTCATCCAATCATTCCATCACCAACCCATTTAAGTTATTAGGAAACTGGTCCTATCAATCCAGTCGGAGCCAGCACACCAAACAGAAAAGGAGTTGTCCTAAGGTCTCGACCGAGTGGTTATCCCCCAATGTTTGAAGCAGCGATTTTCAAGGCTTCAACAGGTCCAAAATTGTAGTATGCAAATATACTTCGGGAGTCCCCATGCATCACTTATATGGTAAACAATTTATTTTTCTGATGTCCATGTCGGCGATCTGGAGTAGTTTCAGGAAGATTTCACACATTTTTGCTAATGGACTGGCATGGCACTTTGGAAATGGTCAAAATATTCTCATTCATGGGGATAAAATTGTTGGCATGTCCGACTGTCTGATTTTATCTCCTGGGCTGAGTCATAGGCTGACTCACAAGGGCATCTTTTACCTTTCCCAAGCCATTCTATGCTGGGATCAAAATGCTCCGGTGTTTAAAACTGCGGCTCAAATGGGTCTTTCTGCTTTGGACGTTGGGGAATGGAATAATTTCATTGCAAATATTCAATTGGCTAGTCTATGCTATTCACAGGGGGTGATAAGATTATCTGGGCCGGCAAGTACAAAAAAGAGTCTCGTATGGTTAAGAACATTTATTTCAACATCAACATATTTGTTGTTCTTGACCTTACTGATTCTGGCTTTGAATGTTTTTGGCATAGGGAGATACCTACCAAAACTCTACTATTTGGCTAGCTAGTATGGAAGAACAAGATTCTTTCATGGGAGGGTTTAAACAGACGGGATGTATTTGGTCCAAGTAGATGTGTCCATTTCCTAATTAACTAGGAAAAAACGGAGCACTTATTTTTTACTTGCCCATTTGTTGGGCGCATATGGGAACTTTTCACACCTTTCCATTTCAATAATGGATGGTTTCTGAAAAATTTCTTGGATGTGGTTCAGAAATGGGAGCTTCTGGATGAGGTTCCAACAAAAGGGTTATTTCTGATGGCTCCAAGCGTTTTCGGCCTCACCCCATTGTTCTTCCTACTATTTATTTTGATGGTGCCTGTTTGGATGGGGTTATGGGGTGTGGTGTGTGGATCAAGCTCTCCCAATCTGAAGAATAGTGTTGTGCATTAGTATGGTTTTTCCTTCTTTTCATGGTATTTTCTTCAAAATTGGTATTCACTTTAGTCAATACATAATCATTAGGTATTATTGTTTCATTTAATTCAATTTATTCACTTCCTCCTATAATATTTGTGAATAAATTTCCACATCATACAATCACCAAAGGCCTTGAAAATATGTCCTCGGGATGAAATCTTCAGGCAGTTATATCTTCAATTAAATTAAAAGGATTTAAAATTTAACATATTTCTACAATGTGCAATATTATTCATTGTAACATCTCCAACAATAAATGGTAATGAAATAAATTGTTTCTTCTTTCTCATTTCAAACAAAATTGACCAAGAATGGTGCCATCTATAGATTTTTGCAACAAACTACTTGTCTAAAATAAACATGGGAAGCTAAAATGGTCTATTCTCATAACAGTAAAGCTTAATGTATGTATTTTTTTCCTCTTCCACATGCACTCCTCTTCCTCAAAGAAACTCTTGAGCTCCTACAGATATCCTCTGGGTCTCATTTCCTATTAGCATGTGTAGAAATTCTTTGACGGTCAAGTCTTGAATAAGGAAAAAAGTGAAAGGGATCCTTGTGTCTCCATGGAATAGGGTACCAAATATGTACCAATTCTATTTTCTAATTCATATTACTCTTAAGGGGTTATTTTTTGAATAAATTATAGAAACTAGTGGCCGTCACCAGTTAGGTCATCATGAAAAAAAATTGGGTCTTGTGAAAATTAGCCAACTGGAAGGAAATCGCATTGGAGATAACCTCTTCCTAGTTAAAGATAACATCATTTTTAAAATAAAAGTATAGTATATATAGAAATGAATAGGGAACATGATAATTTGATTCATGCCCTATGATGTGGGCGAACAACCATAAAAAGTGTAAATAGGGCTCTACTAATAATGAAATATCAATATAAGAAAGGTTTTCCGGGTTGCGTGTACAACAAAGAATGAAGTCTTGGATGAAATTCATTCCATCACTCTTAGTATCAAGGAATACATCAACTTTAGGAAATATGAGTTGCATCTTCATCTCTGGAAACCTCAATACCTTTCTAAAAACCTTAGGATTTAATAGAATAGGTTTCTTCTTCTACAGAGAGATCTTACTGGTTCTATTATTGGGATTGAATGACAATCAAAACAACAAATGATTTCATTAAAATCAAATACCTCTAGAACACATGCAACATTATGCAACCCAGTATTCCAAATTTTGTTATTTTGTTTCTCCTTTGGACTCAAATTAAAATATCATTGATAGGTGGATGACCAATGGAAGTTCTTATTCTATTGTTCAAGTAAAATAGTTTCATGACCACAAATGGTCTCCTTCTTTGTTTTACTCATAGTATTTATTATTTTTTCAATGCACTTAGATATATGTAATTGATCAATGAGGCTTTACAGAGCTCTTAGTTATTTGAGTCTTCATTTACGGTAGCATTTTGTAACATAGCCCTTCATCGAATACCACCTTCATAAGGTCATGTGATAATAATAATGAGAATTCAAATAACCTATGGTGTGTATTTAAGTGATTTAGTAGTGGATAATTCATTTAGTGCAATATCAATAGCTTTTCTACCACAGAGATCATACTTTCTCGAATGAGCTTTTAATTAGCCTTGAAAGGAGAAAATTATTGATCTTCACTAAGTATGGAGTATAAGTGAAGAATTCACTTTGATAGAGTATTATAGTATGCCTTGCATGGAATATTTATGTGTGTGGAGGAATATATGTGATGTGAAATTGATTGTGTGGAATATTGGGTTTGTGGAAGAAATGGATAGGAAACTCTTCCACACACTTTAAAAAATGGCCAAGGATGGAGAAATGCGGGGGTGAAATATAGTGTGTGGAACAAGGACTATGTGAAAGGCAAGGAGGTTAGTAGAGCATGGGGACATGAAAATGTTCCATGCATTACTTTTCAAAGAAATAAATAAGTATGAAATTTGGGGAAGGATACACAATGCATGATGGTACAAAAAAATAGATCAACATATCATGTCCAACTATGTGATAGTTACACTTTGTGGGTTAGTAAGAACCTATAAGACCTTAAATCCATTGGAAATGTTGGCAATATTTATATATTTCCATTGACGTAAAATTCAGTTTCATTGATGTTAAAGGAAGTGTTTTTCAGTTTTGTAGTGTCGATGGGAACCAAACCAAGATCAAGGAGGAAAATCAATATGAGAGATTGAACTAACTTGTAGTTTGGGTAGCCTATCTTTGAAGGAAAATCTTCTCTAGTTCCGTATTCCAAATGAGAATGAGAGGTGTATGTTTGAATATATTATTCTGAGATATTTCCAACAGTATATGGCACTTCTTCTAACTCCAAAGGAATGAGGATAAAAATGTGTTTGAAGTAAAACTATGCAGACAAGGTTCCAATCTAGTTATATTTTGTGAATGCATTGCAGCCCGGGCCGGTATAGACTCACCCGAAAGGTAATGACCAACATGATATTCATCTAATATGCATTGTATCCTATTCTAGGATAGATTATATAAGTATATCAACTACCATTAGGAGGTCCCACAGCATTGGAGCGTAGGCTAGTAGAAATAATCCCGATAGGCCAAGGACCTATAGAAAGGCCCACAACATTGAAGCATGGGTCGATATAGACTCGCCCTGCAGGTGAAGTCAAATAAGAACTCACTCACTAGGTCGGGGACCAGTAGAAGGGGCCATAGCATTGGAGCATGGGTTGATATGGATGTAATAGCCCTGGTGAAAATTCCATGTAATAAAAGTTAAAAATAATAACCACAGTTGAAGGGACACTTATTCCAAGCTGAATGTTGGGAAAAAACATCGTAGTGAGTGTTCATTTCGGTTATTATGGCTAAAGTAAATTGGAAAAGGCAACGGCTAAGGCATTAAAGAGGAAAAAGGTATTTTTGGAACATTTATTTATGAAAATAATGGAAAATGGGAGAAAAGGAAGGTGAAAGGTCATAGGTTTAATGTGAGGAGGAAATTGAAGGAAAATAATGGAAAATGAAGAAAATACAAGCCTCATTAATAAAAAGGCTTCTGAGGATCAATTGGAAATATTTTTCTCAAACCTTTTATCAGTTCAGTCTATGGATCTCTCTCATTATTCTCTCCCTCTCTCTCTCACTCTTAGACACTTAGAGTTTTCTTGGAGCACTTTGGCATTGGAGAAAAAAGGCAAAGAAAGCAAGAAGAAGGAAGGCACAAGAAAGGAAGATCAGAATCAAGCAACTACAGCAAGATTCTTTGCAGGTGTTGATTTACATGTGTGATTTACTTGCTATATCTGGCATGCATGGTATTGCATGTGGGTATTTTCTATCATGGCATGGGTTTTCCAAGTGTGACAGCATTTTTCGGCCTAGCCTTTCTATTTCTGGATAGCCTTGATGAGATGGGTTCTCATATTTTGGTTGATCTGGATTTTCACATGGATTTGAAGCTATGTGAGGTGAATCTCCAAATTGATAGAAGACATGGCATAGTAACTCCTGAACCGGACTGTGTATTTTGGTAAATCCGGATAGTGTGTTGCCTTGGTGGGCCTAGGAATCCTCGACCTGTGAATGGCAAGATATACGTAAAGCCTAGAGGTGGTTTGTCTCGTTTTATGGCCTAGTGATCTAGGTTTGGATTACAATAAAGCCTTAGAGGTGTGTTCCCTTCGTTGGGCCTAGTAGTCCCGGGTTGGGATTTACGATAAATCCTGGCAAGTATGTATCGGTTTAGGGCCTAGTGATCCCTGATTCATATTGTGGATGTATTAAATCCAAAGAGACTAGGAGACAGGAAAATTCCTCACGGTGTAGGCAGAGAACTCCGCTAATATTCATGCTTGTTTGGTTCTTTATGGTTCGTTATGAGTCCCACATTCATGCTTGGAATATAGCACAAGGGTGATCATATGAAGAGAGATTTAGATCAACCAATCTATGGTCGAGTGGAACGTGGAAGTCCCATCTTCGGTTGGTTTTTATATTCATTAATGAGAAGCTCATTCCTTTGCTATTTGATGTATAAATGTACTGGTTATCATGTGGATTGTATTTCTTTTGTATCCATTGTATTTCTAGTGTTATTATGTTAGTTATAAACATGTACATTGACAGTGATGATATATGGATCTCTCCATGCTTTTACTTGTAAATGAATGCACAATGTACCTATCGTCAAAAAGATTGTATTGCAACTAATGATGTAGGGGAGAAATGCTTCTTAGTGATTCTCAGATAAGTATGAGACCCCTATGCTCATTCTGTTTTTTATATATATAACATTAATGTTTGATGAAATTTCTTTCATGGCTAGTGGGAGTCTAGCTTAGTCCTTTTGGATGTTTTTGTAAATACATCATTTTTTGGTAATTATAATTCATCTATGAACTTGTCTTGAAGTTCTAGGTAGAGCACTGGGCTTTGGGCCTGTAAAAGTGGCTCAAATATTAGGGATGTTGGCATGGCACGGAGGAATTGATTCCTTGGACATTGGCTTGTTGGCTTATGCCTACATCCAGAGACCCATAGATGTTGGCTTGCATGCATGTGCATGCATCCAGAGGCCCAGAAGAAAATTAGGTCAGTGGGACCCAGGGGTAGGGTACCTGGATGGTTGGGTTAGCTCCTAGGGTTGTTATTGTTGATGTACAAGGTTTTTGTGAAGAGTTTTCGTTGATTCCACTTCCTTAAGGTCACCTAGGAGGTTGAATCTCACATAGTAGCCTCTCCTCGCATATTTAGCCCAGTTGGCCAATTTCTTGGGTATATGTGGGAATGGAGTATTATAGAGTGGTATTAGAGCGAGTTTCATTCTCTTTGGGTGATGTTTGGTTTCCGGTCTCTTTGTGTGATATATGATACCAAAAAGAGGTATCATAGCATGGTTCAACCCTTGGACTGGATGGGCGATGTGTTGGTCATGAATTCAAGTCGGTTGCATATGTGTTCCTTATGCTTGTATTCTATGTTCTTGTTGCATTTTCATGGTTTTGATCATGTTTGTAGTGATGTCGCCATGTGAAGGTTGATGATGGGATGTGTCGTCATGAGTGTATGGTTGTATATGCATTTTCTCTGCATGTCGATGCCTATATGTTGTTTTTCATGCATTTTCATGGTCAAGGTTGTTATGCACAAGGTCACTGTATGTAATTAGGTCATCATATTGGTGTGTTATGATGCTAATGTGTTGGATGAGATAGAGTAGGAGATTAAGATCATTAAAGTGAAGTTCCAAAAATGGACTTTGGGGTAAGAGTTGATCGTCATACAAGTTTTATGATTAGCATGCAGGTATGTTAGTTAATGGATTTTTATAAGCATTAGGGTTATGTATATGTTTTAGTCTATTGTTGTTGTGGTTACATGTACAATAGATGTTAGTGAATCACTGTGTCATATACACATGTGTCGAATAGTCATGAATGATATTAACTTGTTGTTATGTGCATTGTTGATGTTTTATGTTAGTTGATTTGATGATTATGTTATATTTTTTTGATAAGTATGTTCTGCATTAACTTGTTGATTCTTACATGACAGTTAACTTGATGATTATGTTATATGCTTTTGATAAGTATGTTGTGTTAACTTGTTGATTGTTACATAATAGTTAACTTGACGATTGTGTTATTTGTTGTTGATGAGTATGTTATATGTTAAATCATTGTTGTTAAATGTTATTCAACTTGATGATTAGGGTTATTGTATTAAGATCTGGATGTTACATGTATCATGATAATTTGGATTGGCCTATGAAATTGGTTAGGGTTATGAAATTCAAGTATGATTCAACCTAATTATGATAGTTTTTTGTACTAATCTAGACTAACTGTGCATATGTGAGTGGTATGCATGAATGACAATTTTTTATGAGCTTATGTTGTGAACATGTTAACTAGTTATTGGTATGGATATCATGACCTTATTTATGTTTAAGTTGATGTGTTAAGAATTTATAGTATGCTAATCTAGGTTGACTATGCTGACAATATAGCATCCCCTAAAATACATTAAGGTATGATTTTTCTTATGTTGTGTACTTGGTGCCTAATTTTTTGATTACATCATCTATTTTTTGTTGAGCATTTGGTGTCTATTATGTCGTCTAGTTGATTTATCTAACATGGTACATTTATATTTCATTTGAATGTTTGATTAATTTCATGATATGAGTATGTGTCTATAAGATTTATTGAAGAAATGTTCGTGTTCTAAGACTGTTGTACTAACACACTATGTGTTGAGATAGCTTATGTGTACTTGAGTATAAGTGGGTGATAGTTGCAGAATTATGATTTTGACTGTTTATTGATTATGACATGGTTTTTAGTATTGGTAGAGGTTGATTTTAGTTAATAGACATGATGTCTTGGTAATTAGAACATGTGATTGACATGTGTGAACAGTCGTAGGGAAACATGTTTGGTATTAATGTGACAAGGTAATTATTGATGTGTTTATATAGCTAATAGTTGGGTGATGTGACAGTGCATAGTAAGACTCAATTGCGGCAAGGGAGAGGTAGAATAAAGGAATTGTGTAAGAATTCCTTTTGCTATGTTTGGAAACCATAATTCCAAATGAAAGAGTGCTTTGCATACAGGAAGCCTTCTTAACCAAGTCTTGTCTAGCATTATTTGGATATGTGCTATATTTATGAACATGTATTTTACAGGTATAACAATTGGTTTCTAGTTATGGTTCCAAGGGATTGGAGTCCCTTGAGAGATGATATATGTATATGTTCAAATACAAGGCAATGTGTTTGGCACAAAAAGGTAAGATAACTGGTATATTTTTATATTTATTTATGTGCTGACAATTATGTCGTTATGGCAGTATGATGTAGGTGATGCATGGAAAAAGAGACTGCCATGAAATCTTGAAGAAGGATCTGGTTGAGCTTTCGTTGGAAGTACTGGAGACCAATGGGGATTGATTCATGGTGTTTTTTTCATTCTTGTTCTTTTGGTCTCTTGTGGTTTGTTGCGCTAGATTTGCGATCTTGTGTGCATGGCCATGCCACTTTGTTGAGATGTTGTATTGTTTTTGGTTTTTTATGTTTCTCTTCTTGTTGTCAATTTTTCTTTCCTTTTGTTTGAGAGTATGGGAATTGGTTGGGAAATATGAAAGTTTATGGAGCTCTGGGAGAGTTAATGGAACCTAAAAGGTAATGAAAGACATGGATGAAGCTCAGTGCATGAGTAATCATAGCGAAAGGTAAGAATATGACAGTCAGTTGGACTGGTTGGGTCCATTGTGCTAAATGGATGGTGGTAGTAAAAACATAAGAAAGGCAACAAAAAAGGTAAAGCAATTGGATATGAGGTGTTATATTCCTTGGCTATGTTGGGAACGGTTTTTCTCAGCGTTGTGCATGTTGTGCACGAATCAAGGAAGTTTTCTTAGCCTAGACCTTATGATAGCTAGACATTGTGTTGTGATCATGATTATGTGGATGTTTATATATGTATACATGTATGTATGTATGTATGCCGTGTCTAACAAGGCCATCATGGATCATGATTGTTTAAATGCTAATGTTTATATATGTGTGTGTGTGTGTTTGTGTGTGTGTGTGTGTGTGTGTATTTAGTTGTTTGATAGGACATGATTGGTTTATGCTAATGATTATATATATGTGTGTATGTATGCATATATTTCACTATCTGACAGGGTTTTCAAGGATTATTCTTGTGGAGGAATGATTGCTTCTGCAAGTGAATGGTATGAAGAGGTTCTTGGTCTTATGAGGAATCAAGATCGAAGAGTAACCCTGAAATATCTATGAGGTCAACATCATGTGGACATGAATTGATATTATATTCTTGTAATATGTCTATGTTTATTTTATGGACAAGTAATGATGAGGGGTACATCAGATAAGTGAAGTTAGTGTGAGTTGTGGCATGCTAGGATAAGCTTGGAGAGTGGAAAGACACTAGAAACAAGGTTTATTATGGGCTCAGTGTGTGGTCAATGGATGTTCAGTACTACTGTTGTGTATATGTTGTGCATGTTATATATTTAGTGGTTGTACCTATGGTGATGTGTACATGTAACATATGTAGTATTGTGCACATATGATGTTGTATGCATGTTGTATATATGGTGTTTTGTGTATTTTTCAAAAGAAGTGCTAGGTATATATGGTTCTGCATACATGTTGGATATGTCGTGTTGTGTACCTACCATATTGTGCACATGTGTAATATCCCAAAATTGGGAGAGCAGCAATATAGCACATAAAACTGGAAATATGCAGAAATATAAATAGATCAATACATGATACAATCATAGACCCATTCCATTATTATTATAGCAGAAAAATAGGTGAAAATACTTGAGGAAAATATCACTCAAGTTGGGAAAACAAGACTCCCATGAAACAATACATCAAAATGTAAGATGTTGCTAATACATGAAATATAGGAATGCAAAAAATTGCGTTGTCTATGAGAGAATAGCAGCTAAAATATAGATAAATATATTTTTTCTGATATAATGCTCCAAAAATGCTAAGACTAGAGATCCACGCTCCAAAACATATTTCCAAGACAACCCAGAAAAGGTCTTTGGAAATACACACTATACAAAAATAGCAGATATGGCCCTAGGGCTGAATACTCTCTGCAACTGAATCACTGATAGGAGGTGGCTGATCTGAAATATGCAATGGTTGATCCTCCTCCAACAGATATCCTAAATGAATGGTTGATCCCCTCAAGGAAACACAACTCCTCCAACTAGGGCAATAAACCCACTGTTGCAGCTGCTCTCTAAAATAACATAGTCTTTGAAAGAAATTGCACTGTAGCTGATGATAGCTACTTGGAATGGTGCCAAAATATGAACTGAGACCCTAAGAACTTCCTCACAAGCTTCTAGATGAAATGATGAACCCTCCAGTGGAAAACTAGCTCAAAAATTGGAGATCTCTCTCCTCCACTGCTACACCCCTACAACACAACCCAACTCTAAACATAAATGCACTGTATATGAGACTAAAGCTTGGAAAAATACTAGATAGTGGAAATGCAGCTCAAGATAACCTCTCCTAAGTAGGCACTCTAAGTCCCCAGAGGATGAGGGTGGGATTTTCGCTCGAAAACACCCTTGTGCTAAACAGCATGGTAAACCCTGCTAAACAGCAAAAGCATGCATAGATATGTCCCATGAAAAATCCAAATCTAAAAATATCAAAATCAATAATAAAAATCCATCCCTTCTAATGCTGCCATCCTCTTCCTTTTATGCTTGGTGAGCCTTCTCACCTTGGGTCCCACTCAATAACAGAGCTACTCTCATGCATACACTCCTCCTAAATGATTGCGTTGTCCTCCATTAACTCTCCATGATCTCCATAACAGCGTTGTTTATTTGGTCAACATTTAACTAGTACACATGCTCTAGCCCCTGTTCACACCTTAGGGTGATTTATTAAGCTGAAATGATGATCCACTTTCACATGAGAAGTGCTTTATTCTTCATAAAGAGATTTATGGGTCTCCCTACCCACTTATTCACATATCTAAGTGACAAAAAAAAAATTTAATATTCCAATTAATTTTGGAATATTACAGTCCTCCCCTCCAAAATGTTGCTTGTCCTTAAGCAACTGCAAGGATACTGCAAAAAACTCCAATGGATATGTCTCTTCCCAATTATACAAGTTAGTCTTTGGTAGATAAACCAAATAGCTTTCATCATGAAGAAGTGGGAGATATATGGAAAGAGCTATATGTTGTCCATTGGCCTCCTTAAGGCGTGAGAGATGGTAAATGTTGGGTTCCTCAATCCCCATGAGAAACTCCAATATCCATGCTATCATCCAAACAAATTGAGCCATCCTTGGTAGCTCATAGAAACAATCACCAATCCCCTACTTCTGCAATGTGTAGGGGTTGCATGGTTGAAAATGAGACAAAAAATTGTTCAGCTTACGTTGTCTCTCTCTCCATTTATGATAAATTTGGAGCTGTTGATCTTGGGCTACAATAATATAGTCCTCATGAAGCCAAAAGATACTTGGAATCTCATGATTCCACTCCTTGGTTCTAGGAATCTTTCTTTCCCAATACTTCCTACATATAGTGAATAGAGTGTCATCACCATAGGGGCTCCAAAATAAACTTGGACTAAGTGTCATATGACATACTGGATGGTGAAAATAGTCCCTCAAGTGAGACCAGTGTTGTTTTGCTTAATTCTGTGTCCAAACATGATATGATAAGTGGCCATGCAACCACTTGCTTTCTGCCATAAGCTTCTCAAAAGCTTTAAAATAGTAGAGGAAATTTGGTGTTGGCTGAATATGAACCAAGCAAAACAATTCTTGCCCAAATTCCCCTAGAAAGTGGTCAATCCCATCACTGAATGTAGTCCCAAAAGGACCATGAAATCCAAAGAGAGGTTTTCTCTCTTGTGGAGCAATGTGCTGCAATTTACGGTAAAGGAATGTACATACATTTTTAATTGATCAATAAGCAACAAAACATAATATTTACCATATATTGTAGACAATTTGGTGAAGAGGTCCATAGATGAGCCTTCCCATCTCTCCATCAAAAGGGGAAGTGACTAAAACAACCTTGAAAGGTGGCTGCTTTCCTCCTCACACATAAAACAAGCTACATATCTCCTGATATGTTGGTGCACATCTTATTTGACATCCTCCCAATAGAATCCCTGCATGATGGTGTGATAAGACTCAATGGAATCTACATATCCTCAAAAGAGTGCCTCATATGCTACGTGTAGAATCTCCTTCTTGAGCTTGGAGTATTTAGTCAATTATATCTGATCATGGAAATAAATGACTCCATCTTCCACTCTATACCTCCCATCTATCACTTTCCCATCAAGAACCTTACGTGTGAAGAGGTTCTTGGAATATTCCACCAATAATTGGGACTCCCAATATGGATCTAGGCTTCCCAACAATGACAGCGTTGTTAAATTCTGAATGAAGCACCTGTCATATCATAGCTCTCCTCTTTGACATGATCAATGCCAAAGCCACATGTTGGAATATTGCTACCACTCTTTTTTTTCCTCCCTTGCAGTGGATCTTGCTCAAGACAAGATTGAAGTACATGGAGGTCAACCTCCTCTTGGAAGACATGGCCCATCCAAAACTTCCATAGTTTGGCCAATGCATACAAGAGTGTTAATAACCTCTTGTCATATTCATAAATATTCCTCATGTGTGGAAGTATCATTTTTTTCTCCAAGGTTATGGAGTAGCCCTTTGACACCATGCTTTTACCTTCATAGATTCCTGAATCATCATCTTTCAGCGGAAATAGCTGAGTGGGAGATGGAAATGTCCCTATCAGAAAATTTCTCATCCCTCCTTTGAACCAATTAGAGGCTCTCTGCGATATGTCAGATTCTCCCAAGGCTCCTTCCTTAGGAAAATATATCAATGATGCACCATGTTGAGAGACCTCTTTAATCATATTCCAATCAGGGGGTCTCCCTGGTGGAATGCCTCCATGTAATGAAACATCAAGGCCTAGAGAAGGTTGTATATGTGAGTGGACTGATTTGTCCTTGCCCTCACTACGCAAATCATCCTCCTGTGTTTGTGCATAATTATCCTGAAAAGGATGGGTGTGTATGTTCCCAATCACTTGATGTTGGCCCTCCTTCTCATCTTCTCCTACCTTCTACAAGATCTCACAGCTTAAGGTGTTCTTCTCTAATGTAATCAACCCCTACACACCCAATGTCATATTAGTGTTAAGAGTCTCAATCACAAGGAAGTGATCTATCATGGTGTATGTCCCCAAAACTATGGCCAATGTTGGAACACATTTCCCCCATTGTTTTGTCTCATTGCCTATCAACATAGACACATGTTGCTCCTGATATTCATATGTGAGATCCTTTGGAACTTCTCGCAAAGATACAAGAGCTCCTCTAGTTGAAGCAATTGCTTCATCTCCATATCCAAATAGTGGTGGATCTCCTCCTACTGTCATAGTGCTGGAGGCTCTTTCCATCTCTTCCTCTTCCTTCTCCTCATCATTGGAGAATACCTCACCATTAATAGATCCTTTGGCTTGATCCCCTCTTGAAGGAAGAATCCTCCTGTCTTTTTCATGAGAAGAAAGTTCTTGCTAAAGTGGGGCTTTTTACCTTGGCAAAATAGTTTGCAAATATTTAACCCCCTCAACAATGTTCTTAAATGGAGTTGGTTTCATGGATCCTTCCAAATCACGCAAAGGTTCTGATTTCTTAGGTTTGGCTAGCTCACCCAAAGAAGTTTCAGAATGTCTTTGATCAAATATTTTCACTAACCTCCTAGTGAAATTTTCATAAGTAGATATATTTGCATGATTCAATGAAGAAGATTCATAAAACCACCAGGCATAAGACTTACCTTCAAGATGCAGCTCTACTACTCTAATGGCTTATTCTTCTTAAACTTGATGCAACTGAAAATATGTGTCTAGCTTCTTTACCCAACCCTTGGTTGTGCTCTTGGGTGACCCATCAAAAGTAGGTAGAAAGAATCTACCCAAAGTGTGTTGCATGCACCCTCTCCTTCTATTGTGGTTATTGGTTCTTCTATCTTCTTTGATTTGACAAAATCCCTGGAATTTTAGATGCTCCTTGAATCCTCTAGACTGAGATTCATATTCATGGAGATAGTCACCAAGAGTCCCTTCCTTTGGTGTTTCTCCTTCCTCTTCTTATCTTACCAATAATGTAGACATGGTACCACGTTGTAGATCTAATGGTGTAGCTGAATGCTCACACCCATAATGTGAAAATCTAGAGTTTTCTTCATGTATAAGCCCTCTTGGAGAAACTCTACATCTCTCCATTCTCATCTCTTTGATGTCTCCGTTAATGCCCTGCATAGTTTGGAGAAGAAGTCTTGAGAACTCCTTCCCTTTCATTTCTCATGATAATGAAGTTTTTCCTTCATCTCTTCTGCATATATCCTCCTTTCTATGATAAGCCTCCTTAGATGACATAATGGTTGAAGTACACATGCTGAGCCAAATTATGCTCTGATACCATTGTAATATCAAAAATTGGGAGAGCAGAAATATAGCACATAAAATTGGAAATATGCAGAAATATAAATATATCAAGACATGAGACAACCATATACCCATTCCATTATGATTATAACAGAAAAATAGGTACAAAGACTTGAGGAAAATATCACTCAAGTTGGGCAAACAAGCATCCCATGAAACAATACATCAAAATGTAAGATGTTGCTAATACATGAAATACAGGAATGAAGAAATTGTGTTGTGTATGAGATAATAGCAGTTGAAAGATAGACAAATGTATTTCTGCTGATATGATGCTTCAAAAAAGCTAAGACTAGAGATCCATGCTCCAAAACAGATTTCTAGGACAACCCAGAAAAGGTTTCCGGAAATACACACTATACAAAAATAGCATATATGGCCCTATGGCTGAATACTCTCTAAAACTGAATCACTGATAGGAGGTGGCTGATATGAAATATGCAATGGTTGATCCTCCTTCAAAAAATCTCCTAAATGAAAGGTTGATCCCCTCAAGGAAACACAACTCCTCCAACTAGGGAAATAAACCCATTGTTGTAGCTGCTCTCTAAAATAACGCAGTCCTTGAGAGAAACTGTGTTGTAGTTGATGATAGCTACTTGGCCTGGTGCCAAAATATGAAATGAGGCCCTGATAAATTCCTCACAAGCTTCTGGATGAAATGATGAACCCTCCAATGGAAAAATAGCTCAGAAATTGGAGATATCTCTCCTCCACTGCTACACCCCTACAACATAACCCAACTCTAAACAGAATTGTGTTGTATATGAGACTGAAGCTTGGCCAAATGCCAGATAGTGGTAATGCAGCTCAAGATAACCTCTCTTGAGTAGGCACTCTAAGTCCCCTAAGGATGAGGGTGGGATTTCCACTCGAAAACACCCTTGTGCTAAACATCACAGCAAACCCTGCTAAACAGCAAAGGCATGCATAGATATGTCACATGAAAAATCCAGATCTAAAAAGATCAAAATCAATAATACAAATCCATCCCTTCTAATGCTGCCATCCTCTTCCTTTTATGCTTGGTGAGCTTCCTCACCCTAGGTCCCACTCAATAATGGAGCTACTCTCATGCATACTCTCCTCCTAAATGATTGCGTTGTCCTCCATTAATCCTCCATAATCTCCATAACAGCGTTTTTTGATCTGGTCAACATTGACCAAGTCCACATGCTCTAGCCCCTGTTCACACCTTAGGGTGATTTATTAAGCTGAAATGATTATCCACTTTCACATGAGAAGTGGTTTTATTCTTCATAAAGATATTTATGGGTCTCCCTACCCACTTATTCACCTATATAAGTGACAAAACAAAACTTTAATATTCCAATTAATTTTGGAATATTACAACATTTTGAATATCCGGTGTTGTTTGCATATGGTGTTATGTCCATGTTGTATTTGTGGTTTTGTGTACATATGATGCTATGTACATGTTGTATATTCGGTACTATGTACATATGGTGTTGTGTGCATGTTGTACATATGGTGCTATGCACATATGGTGTTGTTTGTATGTTTGTACACGTGGTGTTGTGTACATGTTGTACATTTTTTGTGTGCAGGTGGTGTCGTTACATGTCGTGCATGTGGTGTCATGTACATGTTGTGCATGTGTTGTTGTGTACATGTGGTATTGTATATGCATTGTACAGGTGGTATGGTGTACATTTGACATTGTATACACGTTATGAAGGTGGTGTCGTGTACATGTGATGTTATGCACACGTTGTACATGTAGTGTTGTGTACAGGTGGTACTGTGTACATATTGTGCATATGGTAGTGGTATACATGTGGTATTGTGTGCATGTCGTACATGTTGTGTTGTGCATATGTGGTATTGTGTGCATAAGGTACATGTTGTTTTGTGTATGTGTGGTATTTTGGATGTGCATCATGTATTCATGGTATTGCGACATGTATATTCATTGTTTTGTACTCTGTGTACGTATATGTATTGTGTTGTACACTAGGTGTAGATGTATGTATCTTGTTGTGTCGTACACTAGGTGTAGGTTTATGTATTTTGTTGTGTCCTACAGTGGGTGTAGGCATATGTATTGTGTTGCATTGTACACCAGATGTAGGTGTATGTATTTTGTTTTGTTTTACACCGAGTGTGGGTGTATGTATTGTGTGGTGTTGTATGCCTTGTGTGGATGTACACGTTGTACACTGTGTATGTGTATGTAGTTGAAGATAATGAACTGGGTGTTTTCCGGGTGTGGAAACCGATCTAGTGTGTGTACATAAATAAAAAAGGCAAAAGTAAGGACCGATGAAGGATAAGTATCTATATTTTATCTCAGTTTTATTATGCATGTGATCTAGGATTTTGATTTATGATGGTTACATGTGATTTATGATTATGGTTTATAATGATTGCTTGTGATTCATAATTTTGACCTATGATGGTTGTGTTTTAATCTAAGCATATGTGATATGTTTATACATGATGATTTGATCAAACGTCTAGTTTGACTTGTGTGGCAGGAAGTAAAAAAAAGTGCAGGTGTACCTTATTGATGGGATACCAATGAGGTATGATTTGAAGTTATTTCAATATATTCTGAATCTAATGGAAGTTATGTGCTTGGTACAGGAAAACATGTAATGCCCAGTTTGGGATGGTTGAAACTAACTGTAATAACTAGTAGTGTCAGCAAAAGGAATTGAAGCATGCAACTGTATATTGGTAAATCACTCTAGGAGAACGACCATTATAGGACGTTGGTTCCCAATAGTGTCCATTGATTTCCATGAGCATGCTATGACTGAGATGGTTTGGAGGCAGGTATATTCCTTGTTTTTTGTACCTTCCTATGCAAGGAAGCATTTCCAATGGATGGAGTATCTGAGATAGGGGATGTCAGGGAACTTGGAAGGTGAGTGACTGCATGGAAGGGGATTACCAAATTTCTTGAGGGATTATGTAGCAGTGAAGGGAAGGTCATGGATGGATTTTCTTAGTCTTTAGCATTTCCAGATGGAATCAGATGCACATTTGGAGCGTGCTCTGAAACAATGAGTCAATAACTATTCACTGAGAGGACAAGTAGCGCAAGGTTGTAGCGTTGGACATTGGATGCAGCTTTGATTTTGGTAGTGGATTTTTGGCATCCTAGGAAGGAAGTGAATCCTGTTACTACTTTGAGGGTGGAGGTGTGAACCTCTGGATTTCCTTGTTATTGATACGGGCATCGTATCATTTTATTTACTGATTGAGAAAATGTGCATATGTATATATGTGTATATTATTGTAAATACTGTAATGAGTTGTGTTATAAAGATTTATTATATGAAATTATTGTCATGTTTTCAGTAGGTTGATCATTGTAACTACTACAATGAGTTTTTTTATAAAGCTCCATGGAAATTATGTTTTCTTTTCAGCGGTTTTTCTGAGGTATAAGTGTGGTTGAACACAGAGGATGGTGTTCCCCCAAGGGGGAGGGTTCTGTAATATCCTTGGTGAAAATTCCATGTAATAAAAGTTAAAAATAATAACCACGATTGATGGGACACTTATTCCAAGCTTAATGTTGGGAAAAAACATCCTAGTTGGTGTTCATTTCAGTTATTATGGCTAAAGAAAATTGGCAAAGGGAATGGCTAAGGCATTAAAGAGGAAAAAATAATTTTTGGCACATTTATTTATGAAAATAATGGACAATAGGAGAAAAGGAAGGTAAAAGGTCATAGGTTGGATTTGAGGAGTAAAATTAAGGAAAATAATGGAAAATGAAAAAAATATAGGCCTCATTAATAAAAAGGCTTATGAGGATAATTTGGAAATTTTTTGCTCAAACCTTTTGTCAATTAAGTTTTTGGATCTCTCTCATTATTCTCTCTCTCTCTCTCACTCTTGGACACTTAAATTTTTCTTGGAGCACTTTGGAATTAGCGAAAATAGACAGAGAAAGAAATAATAAGGAAGGATCAAGCAAGGAAGAGCAGGATCAAGGAGCTACAGCAGGATTCTTTGCAAGTATTGATTTGCAATGTGATTTCCTTGCTAGATCTGGCATGCATGGTATTGCATGTGGTTCTTTTCTATCATGGCATGGGTTTTGTTGGGTGTGACATTTTTTTTAGCCTAGCCTTGCCATTTCCATATAGGCTTGATGAGATGGGTTCTCATAATTTGGTTGAGCTAGATTATTAGATGGATTCGAAGTTGAGTGATGTGGATCTCAAAAATTGATATAACACATGGCCTAGTAACCCCTGAATCAGACCATGGGTTGTGGTAAACTCAGATAGTGTGTTGCCTCGGTGGGCCTAGGAATCCTCGACCTATGAATGGTGCGATATATGGTAAATACTAGAGGTGGTTTGCTTCGGTTTAGGGCATGGTGATCTGGGTTTGGATTACGTGAAATCCTAGGAGGTGGGTGCTATATATTGGTCCTAGTAGTCTCAGGATGGGATGTATGGTGAATCCTGGAGAGTATGTCTCATTTTAGGGCCTATTGATCCCTGATTCGGACTATGGATGAGGTAAATCCTGAAAGTATAAGAGACAGGTAAATTCCTCACCGTGTAGACGGAGAACTCCAGTAGCATTCATTCTTGTTTGGTTATTTTTGGTTGGTTATGAGTCCCACACTCATGCTTGGAATATGACACGGGAGTGATTGGCTAAATAGAGATTTGGATCAGCCAATCTATGGTCGGGTGGAACGTGGAAGTCTCATATTTTGTTGGTTTTTACATTCATAAATGAGAAGCTCGTTCCTTTGGTATTTGATGTATAAATGTACTATTTATTATGTGGACTCTATTGATGTTGTATCCACTCTATTCATTATGTTATTATGTTGGTTATAAACATGTATTTTAACAGTGATGATATATCGTGTTTTCCATGTTTTTACTTGTAAATGAATGTCGCAATGTATCTATGGTCAAATGGATTGTATTGCAGCTAATGGTGTATAGGAGCAATGCTTCTTAGCGATTCTCATATAAGTATGAGACCCCTATGCTCAGTTATGTTGTTTATACCTATATCTTTCATGTTTGTGACATGTTTGATGAAATTCCTGCCATGGCTAGTGGGAGTCTAGTTTAGTCCTTTTGGATATTTTTATAAATACATCATTTTTCAATCATTATAATTCATCTATGATCTTGTCTTGAAGTTATGGGCAGAGCACTAGGCTTTGGGCCTCCAAATTTGTCTCAAATATCGGGGACGTTGGCACAGCACTGAGGAATTGAGTCCCTGGACGCTGGCTTGTGGGCTTATGCATGCATCCAGAGACCCATAGATGTTGGCTTGCAGGCTTATGCATTTTTCCAGAGGCCCAGAAGAAAATTAGGTCAGTGGGACCCAGGAGCAGGGTGCATGGATGGTTGGGTTAGATCTTGGGGGTGTTATTGTTGATGTACAAGGTCTATGTAAAGATTTTTTTGTCAATTCCACTTCCTTAAGGTGACCTAGGAGGTTGAATATCACCATAGTAGCCTATCATCACATGTTTACCCTGGTTTGTCGATTTCTTGGGTAGATGTGGGAAGGGGGTGTTATAATGGGGTCACCCTTGAAGCGGGCACCAATATAAACTTGGAAGTTGAATTCCAGTATGAATTCACCTGGTAGGCTAGGGACCAGTAAAAGGTCCCATAATAAGGTCAGGTAAGGAAAATTAAATATGGCCAATTTTTTTTATAACATAAAAATCATGTTTTATCGTGACCCTGACCTACATTAATCACATCTTCTTATATGTTCTTAACTCTTAATTAATCAGGATTAATGCATACTAGGATGAGATTAAGGTAGCTTACTTATACCAAGGTAATAAAACACCAGGTCGATATGTGTTGACACCAGTATGACATGGTAATTCCACATGGACGATAGGTGGAAAGCTTGATGATGTGACAACTACATCGCATGACACACGGCATGCATATTTGGCATTTTTTGCCACCTAAATGGACATCTGGCAGGTGACACATGGTAGGTACATGTCATCATTTAGACACATAGAAACCTCTAATTTTTCATAGAAATTAACGTGGAATGTGACTTGGAAGGTGGTGTAGATATGGTGGGTCCCTTCCCGGGTTACTAGGGCACTCGACACCATAATGTAGTTTTTGCTATGAAATACAAGGCCAGGTTGGCATGAATTGGTTGTGTACACATGGAAGTGGTGAGGTGGAAAAAGGAACACATGACATCTCATGGTTGGTCCACCATGGATTGACGTGGAAAACCCAAAATTCTCAGGATCTATGACAAAATTGTGTTTGGTTGGACATTTCGTTTTGGCCAAAATGGTTGAAAACTAAAGTTTTGTTCCAGAATAATGTATATCCAAAGGTTAGCCCTTTTGGGCCCATGTTAGGCTTCCAGGTCCCGAGAGGCTGAAACAATTATAAAGTAGCTCAGTATGTGCTTGTCTCAAGTAACAGACAAATCTCCATCAGGTAGTAGACCTGGAAATTGACATATCTCAGGGTACCAGAGCACTGATCATACAAGGGTTTGCAGAGAATTTCAGCATAACCATCAAATCCTTTGATATGTGAGAGGATTTTAAGCATGTGGTTTCTAGCCCCAAGTCACAAGGAGCATAATGGTAAGAACTCAGCGTTGAATAAAGTGAAAAAGTAAATTGAGCATCTGTGGACCCAAATATTCGAATACAAGTTGTTAAAAAAGTGACTATGGTATTGAAAAATGGTCATTTGGTTTTGTGAGTTTGAAGTTAAGCCCTCACGAGGCCAAGGGAACATGATAGTTGAGAATAATACAATTTATCCAGATTTAGTTCTCCATGGCATGTCAACTCTACCAGGGTTCTACAGTACATTTTGGTACAAATATGTTCTTAAGCCAAATAATATTGAGTGTGTTGAAGAGTGTTATTAAATATGAAGTCTAAGTTTTGGGGAATGGTCATTGGTACAACTGTGATGGTTTCATTTTGGGAACTGAAATAAAGTATAGATAATTTGAATGAAGCTCTGCATGAACAAAAGAAAAATAATTTTAAGAATGAATTATATGGAAGTTGTATGATCAAGGAAGAGTCTAAGGATGAAGTTTGAATAGACATGTTGATATTGTATGTATAATTGAAATATATAGAACAAGGAGTGGTGTGCAGAGCAAAGGAGCAGCATGTAAATATTGTGTACAAAGCATAACATAAATATATAAAGCAGAGAGTGATATCTAGAAGTAGAAGATATCTTAAGGAAGAACAAATTAGACCAACTATTAAGAAAATTTATAATAAATATTAATTGGAAATCCTATCATATCTGGGTTTGAATTAAAATGCATGAAAAATGGATCTAATAAGCAGTTCTAGTGGGTGCCAGTAAAATATTTTAGTGGTTTGGTGCCTCCTTCTGGTTAGTGTTAATAAATCGTTTTAGGGGATTGGAGTCTCTTTTTAGTTGGTGTCAGAAAATAATTTCATGGTATTGTTGTCTCCTTCTGGTTGGTGCAAGTAGGTTGGTGCCTACAAGAACATTCATATAAATAATTCTTTTTTTTTTCTCCCATAAGGGTTTCCACATATATCTATTGTATTCTTGTGTTGTTGATGTGATTGACATTGTGTATGATTTTAAGTGTTTTGAATTTTTAAATTGGACATTATACTAATTTACCCCCCCCCCCCATCAGTATAATCATATTTCAAAGAACTGGCACTAGATCCAAGGTCCTTCAAGAAGCGGAAGGTAGATCACAAGGGATCATGGCTAGTCACAAGGAATATTTCTCAAGAAAAACCCCATTGTTTGATGGAACAAACTATGCCTTTTGGAAAATAAGAATGAGTATCAAGTTTTATTTTTGGTTGTTTGTTGAAAATGGTTATAAAGTCCAAGAAGCTCCTCCAAATAATACATATGAAAAAGTGCTCCATTAAAATATTTCAAAGGAAAAAAATTCATATTGTGTGGATTGTTAGACATAGAATTTGTCAAAGTGATGCACTACAAATATTCCAAGGAGATTTGGGACAAGATTCAAACCTACTATGAATGAGATGATAAAGTGAAGAAGGAAAAGCCAGAAGCTCATTAAGCTCAGTTCAAAATTTTGAGAATGGATGAAGATGAAAATGTTGCAACATTATTTCTTCATGTAAATAGGACAATCAATACTATCAGAGGTCTTGATGAAACAATTAAGGAATCTAAAAATTTTCACCAAATACTGAGATACCTTCTCTCAAGATTCAATCCAAAAGTTCCAGTTATTCAAGAAATGTCATATCTTCAAAATTTTAAGATATATGTTCTTCATGGAATTCTCACTACATACAAAATGATAACATAGAAGAAGAAGCTAGTGTCAAGGGAGGTATAATTTAAATAAGCAAAAGAAACAAATAGAAGGTATCATTTAAAGAAGTAAAAGAAACAAATAAAAAAAAGGTCCATGAAGACTCGGGCCATGAATGAAACAAAGAAGAAGCTCAATTTGTGAGAAAGCTGAAAATGGGAATTGGAAAATTCAAAGGTAAGATCCCATTCAAGTGTTTTGAATGTGGTAGAATAGGTCACTATGAATCTAAGTGTACTTATGAAAAATCAGATGATAGTGATGATAAATAAAGATTCAAATCTCATGATCATAAAGAAAAGGATATATCAAAAGGAAAAGCTTGCACACCAAATAAAATAGTGATTATGAAAGTTATGAATGCATGAGTGATGATGAGAGACGATAAATCATATTCATATACATGGATGATCAAAATGTTGAAGAATAGATTTAAGGGGGAGTGGATTTTGAGGTATAACTTGTGTATGCCATGGAATAAAGAAGACGACTAAGGAAAAGGGTATATCAATTGGAACAAAAAATACAAGAATATAAGGATGAAGTATGTGATGCAGACTCAATTATTCTCCTAAAAATTGAACTAGAAGAAACTAAAAAAAATGAAGGAGATTTTGAAAAAAAAATTGAAATAAAAGGAAGGACATTGTGATATTTTGGAAGAAGAAATTGTCTCCTTAAGAAAGGAACTGGAAAAAGTATCAAATCAGTTGAATCAAAATTTAAGACTAATAAAAGGTACTAAAACATTATACCACATCCTCAATTATCAGTGGTCTCTGTTAATCAATACAGGTCTTGGATATGAAGAATATCCAAAGAAAATCAAGGGAGATTCAATCTCAACAACAACATAAAAGGAATGCAAATATTCCACCAGCCTTATTGATGCACTCAAGAGAATTTTGAAGTGACAAAAAAATCATGAATATTATGTTGGGAATCATGATTTCCATTAGACCGAAACCTGCAGGTGTTAGTCAATGATCGCATCACCAGAGATAAGGATCCACAAGAGGCAGATATTCCATGTCACGAAACACACGGGGAGCGTTGTTTTATCCAATTTCCAACAATCCCCCACCCCCAACGTGAGCAGGGTGTGTATTGAAATAGTGACCTATGCTCGGATACCACTTGTTGGGAATTATGATTACCATTAGAACAAAACCCATAGTTGTTAGTCAACAATCGCATCGACAGAGATAAGGATCCATGAGAGGCGGTTATTCCATGTCATGAAACACACGAGGAGTGTTGGTTTATCCAATGTCCAACATATTATTCCATCAAAATAGGGTTTATTTATTAAAAAATCCACAAAAATTCAAGAGATAATCAAAGGAATTAAAAAAGGACAAGATGTAAGTTATGAAAATATAGTAAAAAGCACCAATACAACTATGAAGAAGCAATGTTATGACTATGTCAAAGAAGGTAGACAAATCAAAGTTACCAAAATTATTCCTTTTAGCAAACAATATACATCCAGGTACCAAAATTTATTTTATGGATACTACTATTCATGTGATAATTTTGGTCAAAAATTAATTTATGGTCGAGCCTATGCATGAAAAGAATATGGAAGCAGAGAATTCCCTAAAGCTCTAATGAATAGCCACTTAAGCAGAAAACCTAGAGGTATGTATGAAAATGGTATTAGAGTTTTTAATCCTCTATTGAATTACATTAAATGCTACAAATGCAACAGCTATGAGCCCAAATCAAGGGATTCTATAAGAAATTTAAGCAGGTCTCAAAATAAGGGCAAGGAAGAATGCACTCTTATAGATCAAAAACCAATATTAAGGGAAAAGAAACAAGAGAATTAGGAAGAATTTTGTTTTATTCTATATGCCAAAAACTAAGAAAATAGATGATACATTGATAGTGGATTTTCAAGACACGTGATAGGAGATCAAATCAAAGTCATTAAACTAAAATAAGAAGATGGATGCAAAGTAATACTTGGTAACAATGCATCTACAAGAATAGTTGGAAAAGGCACAATCAACATAGATAATGGAATAAATAAGACCCAAAAAAAATTATATGTGGAAGGATTAACCTCCTGAGTGTCAGTCAAATGTGTGATCAAGGGTATGATCTCAAATTTCATTCCAAACAATGTCAAATTAGAAATTTTGATACAAGAAATATAGTGGCAAATGATAACAAAACCTCAAGCAATGTGTACATTATTGATGGATAAAAAGGAGAAAAATGTTGTATGCTAAAAATAGATGAGAGCTAGTTATTGCACAAAATCTTGGGCCACATCTGCTTTGATAATCTAGTAAAGATCAGCAAAACACGGGTTGTGAAATACATGCCAGGCATATCAAAACTATATAATTATGTTTTTAAGGCATTTCAACATGGAAAACAAACCAATATCTTCTTTAAATCAAAAGAACATTCTACATTCAACCTCTAGAACTCTTCCATACAAATATATATGGACCAGCCAGGACACAAGTGAAAGGTATTTTATGTTGTTCATTGATCATTATACAAGAATTAAATGGGTTACTTTCCTTAAATAAAAAATTGAGGCTTTGGATAAATTCAAAGCCTTCAAGGTTTTAGTTGAAAATGAAATTGATCTAAAAATCAAATGCCTGAGAACTAATAGAGGAGGCACGTTTCTTCCAATGAATTAAACGAATTTTATGAGAACCATGGGATCAGAAGACAACTAAATATTTCCATAATTCCACAAAATAATGGAGTTGTTGAAAGAAAAAATAGAATAGTGCAATAAATGGCCCATAATAATGCTCAATGAAACTCAGTTACCAAACAGATTTTAGGGAGAAGTAATTTACAAAACAGTATATATCTACAACGAAGCACAAATAATAGAAAACAATACTAAAACACCTTATGAATTATGGAAAGGTATACCAACCACTATCAAACATTTCAAAGTGATAAATTAATACAATTTAGGGAAATTTGATTCTAGAACTAAGGAAGACATTTTTCTTGGATATGCATATAGAAGCAAGGGATACATATGTTTCAACAAAAGAACACATAAGGTTTTGTTGAAATTATTAACGTAAGAATAGATGAAGTGTTTCCTCGAACCGAATCACAACCAAATGAATATCAAGAAGAATAGAAAGTAAAAATTATAAGGTGCATGCAGAGCAAGAAAAGGAACAAGAGGAAGAATTTGAGCCAACACATCCAAAAACTCCATCCAAGTACCTACAAAAGAATCATCCATATAGATAAATTATTGGATACAAGGAATCAGGAGTTCAAATTAGAAGGAATCTTGTCGGTACAACAAATAATGTTAACTTAGCCCTACTATCCCTAATGGAACCCCAAAAAGTTTCTCAAAATAGTCTCCTTTTGGTTGGTACTATTAATTTATTCCAATGGATTGTTCTCCATCTAGTTGGTGCCAGTAAATTATTGTTACGGTAGGTTGTTTCCTAAAATAAAATTCATATAAATAAGTTTTTGGTTTTCTCCTATAAGGGCTTCCACATATGTCTAGTGTATTCTTATGTTGTTGATGTGATTGATGCTTTGAAGTGTTTTGAATTGTTAAAATTGGTCATCATACTGATTCACACCCCCCCCCCCCTCTCTCTCAGAATAATCATATTTCCAATAGGAAATGGATTTGAATTCCTTCAATGAAAATACATGAGTAGGACCAATTATGAAACAAGTAAAATATGTACAACTTTCTACAATTATATGGTCTAGAGAGGACTTGTGAATCTTTTGGAAAATAAATTCTTAACGTGTTTCCCACTAATTAGAAACTTTAAAACCTAGTCATATATTCTCTTCAAATATATATGAATTGCAGTCATTAATATATCTATCGAACAAGGTCCAATACATAGAGCATAAAATTTGGTATGCATAAAATGTTTCTCTTTGGATGTATTTTTTAACAAAATGAAGTGGATTTTGGAGAAATATTTATTTGTAGCTCCTCTAATAAATTTGATGGTCACTGCTTGTTATATCTTTAAAAATTCCTAAAGTATTGTCCCCTTTGTTCTTCTAGTTGAATCAATTGATGTAGCCTCATTTGCGTAGTTGTGATTCCTTCTTCCTCATATATATATATGGGTTGTTGTAGCCAATGCATTAATTTCTAGATGTATGGGAAACCTTGTATATTTTTCATACACCAAATGAAATTAACATTGACTTTTACTACATTTTGGTGTGATTCTACTAGCCCATAAGGCATTCAACAACATTTTATGCCAATTCCTTTCATTTTCAACCACTATATTCTTCTTATCATAGTTTTGTTTATTGATTTGGTTGGACCATTTCCTTGTGAATACTAATTTGAGGATTGCCCCATGAATATTCCATATTTCCCGAAAAATATGTACATTTTTATCCCATAAATATTGATTCAATTTTTGTAGTAAACTTTTCTAGAAAATTGAATCTTTCAAGAATATTTTCTTCCAAAAACTATATAAGATGTTTGGTTGTAGCTTGCTTCAATGTTATTGCTTCGGCCACTTAGTGAAGTAAGATATTGCAGTTGTGATACATGCATGTCCAACACTTAAATTAATATGTATAGGACCAATAACATCTAAAACCCATTGATAAATTTGATTATAAACTACAATAGCCTTTAGGATAAATGTGGCTTTCTTTTCTCTCCTTGAAAATATTTGACAGGGTATGCATCTTCTATCCATGATAATTTGATGAGATGTTATTGTTTGGGAAAAGTGTACTCCACATAAACCTTCATGCAATTCCTTGATAATTTTAAGAGCCTTTGCATGGGAAAGGAATCTTAATAGAATTCCATCATGATTTATTCTTAATAAATTATATCCTAAACAATAAAACATGGGGATTTGATTTCATTTTGAATGTCCTCCTATATTTGCTTATCATTTCATTTGTGAATTGTTATGTTTTTACATTATATATAATATCATTTTTCCACTCTAATCTCAATAGTGATTTATCCTTATCTCTTTAATTATGTGACTCGGTATTTACTACTTCAATCCCTTCAGTCAATTTACATAGTCCTTTCCCTTTTACAACCTTTAAGGTTTTTATTTCAATGTCACACTCATGTAGTTTTTCCAACCAATTGGCACATCTTTATTCCCTTATTTTTGTGTTATCATCATTTTAATCCATGGGTATGTTACATAAGCTATCATGTGAGATGTTAAGATACAACTTCTAAAATGTGAAATAGCCTTTATTGGTTCATAAGCTTGTTTTTCCATCAAATAATATTCCAATTCATGTTCTTGCAATGATTTTCACATAAAAAATATTGAATGTTATTCTTTGAACTCTTTCCTATTTTGGAACCATGGCTATAGTATATTTGAATGCAAAGGTGTAAAAGATAACAGATTTTTCAAAACCTAGACTAACCAATAATGGAGTTGATGCAATTTCTAACTTCATATCGAAAAGTTCATTTTGTGTTTCATCCATCCATTCAAATTTTATAACCTTCTTCAGCAATTTGTTAATGGGTATAGTAATATAGTTATAGTATGGAACAAATCACCTAACAAAGTTTATCTTCCTAAATAATTATTGGACTTCCTTATGACTCGTTGGAGCCTTCAATTCTGTTATAGCTTTGATTCTTTCAGGATCTATGTATATTCCTTTCTCCTTTACAATATGACCAAGTAATTTCTCTTTAGATAATTCAAATAGTAAATTCTTCGGATAAGAGATATTCCATACAATATACACCTTTTGAAAACTCTATAGGTGGTCCTAATGAGAGGTATTAATCTTGGAATAAACGGTCATCACATATTAATAATTTTCCATTATTTTTCCTCTCATCTCCTTAAATGCATAATCCACTGATCTTTGAAATGTTGGACCTACATTTTCTATTCCAAATTAAATCAAAACATAATCATAAGTTCCCTGGGGCATAGTGAATTTTATCTTATATTTTTCCTCCTTAGCTACCAAAACTTGGTTGTACCCTGAAAATCCATCAAGCATGGACATCATTGTATATATTGTCACTTTTTGTAAGAGTATCTCCATATTTGGAAAAGGATAATTATCCTTAAGTGAAGCTTTATAATGATAATGTAAATTGATACAAAATATTATCTCTTCATTCTTTTTCCTAACCGTGACCATATTGGAAATCCAATCATAATGTCTTATTGTAAAAATGGTTCTTGCTTCCTCATTTTCTCAGTTTCCAATTTAACTAATGGCATCATCTTTGGATTGATTACTCTTGGCTCTTATATCACTAGATTGGTCCCTTCCTTTAGAGGAATAACATGTTGTATGATTTTATTTTCATATTCCTTTATATCTTGATAAGAACATGTGAAAATGTCTTGGAAAGTTTTTAGTAACCTCACGTATTGGTCAATTTCATGATGATTTTAATTGTTTCCAATGTTTAACCCCTTTAGTTTTTATGAAATTTCAATATTTATATTTTGTACATCTTGAATTTTCCTGATTAATGGATCTTATGATAACTAAGTAGTCAAAATATGACAATATCTATTAAAGAGGGATTCAAGACATACTAGTATCATGTTACAACTCTTTGATTTTTCTTTGTCTTCGCTATATTATTTAGCTAGAAACTTGAAAATATGTTCCTTGTTATCAAATATTTGCTAAAAATATTCATTACCTGGAATAGATGGAAAAAATATGACTTCGACATGAAATTAATTTTTTGTTGGCCCTGAATTAAATAAGTAATTTTTTGCTGCCAAGGAATCAATCTTTTGGTTTTTTTCTTGGTATAAATAATATGTTGAAGGAATCAAAATTTTCAGTTAATTCCCAAACTCGCCTTGCATAAGTTTTTAACTTATTTTTCTTAGGTTTGTACTTTTTTGTGAATTTTATTAACAACCAATTCAAATTTTCCCATAGCACTAATATCCTTGATGGTCGTTTGATGAGCCAACAATAGAACCTAAACTAATGCTTCATATTCAGCTTCATTATTTGTATAGTTAAATTGTAAACAAAGATATTTTAGAAACCATTATCCTTGAGGAATTTTAAATATTACACCAACTACTAATATAGGGTGTGAAGAGGCATTATCAAAGGACATTTTCCAAAATCCTTGAAATCGATTATGATCAGTAATATTTACAGTATTTACATCATTTAGTACAACATAGTTCCTGATGGTGTGAATACTTATATTTTTATTTAATATAATTCACATATTCATTTAATTATCAACCAGGGTTTGTTAAACTTGTGAGGATTTTGTTTTGTATGTACAAGTACCAAAGTTCCTACCAAGTTATATGCTTATGCAAGAAACCTACAAGTGATGGAAATCAAGATCGAGATAGTTTATACTACTTAAATTGGTTCAACCATAAGTTTCCTGAATGATGGAGTTTAAATCTTAAGATAAATACCCAATTGTAAACATAATTCCTATCAAGGTCTGATTCTGTAATACTTTCTTCAGTTCTAATAATTTCGCAGCAACAACTACTGATTATATAGTAGTTGTGCAAACACCTCTACAAACGCAGGGAATCAAAGAACATGGCTCAGGAAAATATAGGAATGAAAATAACATCAATCACACTTTAAATTAAACACACTGTGCAATCAATTTGGTCGATCCTAATGTAATGAACAGTTAAAGAAACAGATAATGCAAGAAAGAAACACACACACACACACATATATATAACTAGAAAGAACATGTACACAGGACCTTACCTTGAGAAGTCCCAACTCGAGGTTCTTCATGCACCCAATAATCAAATTTACGTAGACAAGCTCAACAGATCAAGTGTACATCCACGAGAAATTTCATTAAGCAAAAGTATAACAGAGTTTAACAGTGATGTCGTGCTAGTGCAAGTATATA
The DNA here is from genome assembly GCA_034641835.2 of Pinus albicaulis. NCBI lineage: Eukaryota > Viridiplantae > Streptophyta > Pinopsida > Pinales > Pinaceae > Pinus > Pinus albicaulis. The sequence continues at coordinate 642,032,055 of CM076579.1, forward strand.
AATACATACTTATAGATAGTGGGGGAATTTATGTCCCAATGACTAACTAAGTTCAGAGGTTACATTATCTAGACAGTTCGCCCTGATTTCCAAAACAAGTCCAGACACATTTACATATGAAATTCTATATTGAGCCTCAGTGATGCAACAACTATTGCACGTTGAATGATCTCGAATTTTAATTCATTAACCCATAATACATGAAATGCCTCTTCCAGTCTTTGGAAAGGATCCAGGAGATAACTGAGCCATCTAATTGGCTCATGAGAAACGACTGAAGTATACTCGCAACTCAGATGCCAACGTTCTATAAATATGCTCATTCATTGTTTGTTTCTTATCGCATTCTATCGATTTGAATATGGCAACTATTCCCTAAATAATAGGTGTTTACATAAATTATCCATCTACGAGTCTCAAAATAATATAAATTAGTGCCTTGTAATTATTCAAAATATATAACTATAGTATCAAGTCACTCTTCAACTACTTTTTGGTTCTAATCTTTAAGCCAAAATAGAAAACTAACAAACATGTATCATAACTTAGCAACTTGAGTTAAATATATAGGATCAAAGGTGTTTCATAAAGGAAAATAGAGAAAGTTGGTCAAAATGAGGGGAACAATTTTGTAGAAAAAAGGGTCCATTTCGTAACTCGTCATCACCCCTTGTTTATCTTGATGCATGTCCTCATGCAACTTCATTCTCCCCTTTATTAATTCCTACATGCACATCACTCCAGGAGTATGATGGGTGGCCAAATTCTCCCAAATAATAATACCCAAGACAGTGTTCAAGTTCTTGCCAGCGTGTTTGTTCCTTCATTTCATCCCAATAGGCAGGGACCTAATAATGTTGTAAGGTGTCCGTTAGCCCCCCTATAAATTTTTTACAAGGTAAAAGTAGGGGGCTAAATTATTTTTTTGAGCCTTCAAGAAATGCATCTCCCCTGAAGACACATCATCCTTGAAGTCTCATGTGCCTTTGCCTTTGATAAGGTCCCCTCTGCTGACTCCCTTTACAAGGTTTCATTAATTACATAAAATGTGCTCCAAAAGGCCCTCATTTGTCCCTTACACCCCTGCAGAATATCTCATGTTAACCTTTGTTTTTCCTCATTCCATGCCCCTCTAATTCTTTAAATCCTCTCCGAAACCTCGTTGCACCTAGCACACTCCCTTTGTTTATGCATAAATCCCCATCATTCCCCTATTGTTGCCCTTGGCTGGCCTTAAAATGCTTTGAAAATGGGTCAAAAACCATTTTTTCTTTCCGCGTGCCGAAGCCCCTTTCGGCCTAGCCCTGCCCCTTTTCCCCCCACATGACCAAATGCTAGAACCGGGTGCTAGGCGAAAGGCACTTATTCCTTGCGTTCATCGAGCGCGTTTGCGACCATTGATCTTCACAAAATGAATGACGATCTCCACCCCGCAGCCTCCATCGTCCAACCCGTTCATAGCTCATTCTTCACATCTCATCCGTCCATCCGAAACTTCTAATACGATGGTCCTTCTCCCTCCGTCCTCCTGTGGTCCCCACACCCACTCGTTGTACAAACCCGCTGGTTTATATCACACCGCCTTTGGGCGGAGGGCGGAATTTAATTTTCGGGAGCAATTCCATACAAAAAATGACACATGGCACCTGTACGACGACAAACCCACCCTCCCATCGTGCGTTAAAGTCAGTCCGTGGATGCAGAGCGATATGCATAATAATCGTCAGATCTGCCCTGGCCCATCCAATGGTCGTCGTTCCGTAAAGTTGCATGGGGTTAAGACATGGTCTCTGTACTCCTGGCCCACCATCCGTTGCCCTCCACTGTGTGTTCAACCGTCGATCTCCTCTAAGATCCAACGGCCCAGCTTTGTTTTCCCCCGTTGTTGACTGTTCCAACATCTCCCGGTCTCACCACGTCACACCCACATGTACCCGTCGTATACTCTCCCCCATCCCATATATTTGTTCATAAGTCGGGTTTATTAAGGTTTTTCATTTAAATCTCCTCTACGCTCCGCCATTAAAGTTTCCCTCCATCATTCCTCTCCATTATTCCGCCATTTCACCAGTCGCACGACCATTTTCATCACCCGCACTGCATCCACCACCCCATTCATTGTTTTCTTAACAGTTTCATGTTCTGTAGGGTTGCAGGTAGATGGGAAACCGCCATAGCTTATTATCTCTGTCACAGTGACATAAACACAGGAAAAGACCACTTCCAAAGGTCGAGATAATAAAAGATATCCTGGGAAGGTGGCTGACGGGACTTGCATTAAAGAGCAAAGTTCAAACTCTGCAAATCTTTCCGGTGCCATTAACACACAGATTTCAGAGTCAGAGGTATAAATGGAGCAGAAGAAGAGCTTAAGGCACGCAAATGAAGACATACAAGCCTTAGGTTCAAATATTTAGAGGCAAAGTACTGGATTGAATACCCAGGGACCACACAGAAGGTACAGCATGCAGAAATCAATGCATATCAGCGGTTTCTACAACAACAAAATGTTTTTCCTCCATAAAGGACAAAGCGCCCATGTAGTATTCAATCTATGGCGTGTTCTGGAGAGATTTTCTACCCTGAAAACAACCCCGGTACTATCAGAGCATTTATTTCATCAGTATGGCAGACTTCTTAATCATTCATTTGTCTTTTGTTTATTCACCAATAGCACCCATAGTTGTACAGATCAAAGTACATCAAGAGGCATACCTGGAATTAATGGAAACCTAAAGAAGACCACTCTTCCATCCAAAGAGTGACAGGAATTGAATGCTCAAAATTTAAACAGAATGGGTTTCGACCCTCTTTCTTTTCAAAAGTTCTAATACTGCATTTAGTTTCTCACCTACCTTCTATGCTCCACTAGAGCTATAAATTCATGAAGAAAATCATTGTAAAGGTTGTTGATCAGTTATCAGAGAACTGCAAGCAGTTTCTTTTGAGACACAGTCTCTGTGTAAAGTTGTAAGATAGGCTGAGGAATATGATTTCAGACTGAGTATTCAGCTATTGGAAATGTTGTACTTGACTGGTATTGTTGTTTAATATGACAAGCACATTTCTTTGGATCCTGATCTAAAGCAGCGGTGATGTTTTCCTATCTCTATGTTTAATTCATTTCATTTCGTTTCTACTGGCTTGCATCAGAATATTGGCATAGGATTTACCCTTGTTAGGTACCCTATGTTTCTGCTCTCCTTGCCATTAATGTTTCTCTTCTGAATGTATTATCTAAGAATTGATTTTAGTTAATTTAACCAGTGTAGTGGATGATATTGCCTGCTCTCTAATGTATGAATTAATTGTATCTGTTCTTTGATGTCTCTTGTTATGGATTTAGTTGGAAGATTTGGGAACACTAGGGATTAGAGTTAGCCCTGTCCACTAGGATCCTTGTGCGACCAGTTGGTCTTTAACTTTGTGCTCTAAAACTATGTTATATCCTCCCCTCCCACTTTTCCATTTCACACAATCATCTTTAAGATCCTATGTTTTAGATGACTAGCCCAATCGAAAGCCTGCCTATTGATTAGCAAGAAAATAATTTTCTGACTCCATTGCCCAATGGTTTTGAATATTTCCTGGAATAATTCACCTCTGCCCTTTCCCTCTTTGCTCAGCTTTGTCTTACATTGAACCCTTCTTTCCTGATAACCAGCAACCAAATCAAAACAAATCAAACAAACAAACCTTGTGCATATAACTAGCCTAACATCTTAACATTCGAGCTTCAAAGACATATACACTTTTGATATAACATAAATAGATCCCTCTCTGGACCTAGGAGGGCTAGATCCTGAGGTCTGAAAGTGGTTTGATGTTGTCTCATCTTTTGGTATTACCAACCTTGCCAAAACATGGGAACCGTAGGGAACTCACACTGCGCGCTTCGCGGCAAGTATTGATGATTTTCCCATTTTGGGATATTACCATGGTGTAACCTTAATCGTAGCTTAGCCTATGTTCTTTTCATCCATCATGGAGTCTTATAATGGGGAGGAGAAGAAATGAAAGAGAGATCAAAGAAAACCCTTATTGTTTGGAGGAAAGAGGTTCTCAAAACTTCTCTTTCAAACTCTACATGGTAGAAGCAAAGACATCAAGGAAATGAGGATGGAAAGACATAGAAGTCCTTCAACAAGATCTGCAAGATCTATATATGACGAATCTCTAATTCCTCATCTTATGGGTGTGAGAATTACACCACATCATCTTATTTACAACGCTCTATCAGCCACTTGTTCATGACAAAGAAGTAGAAGAAAGGAGATGTGCCAAAGAAGGAGACTCTTGGTGATTATTTGCAAGAGTATGAAGCTCGATCTCAGGGGTTCAAATATCACTTGAAATTCCAAGGGTTTTGCAAGATCAAGGAGGAAAGAAGCACAAGGAGCAAGCAACATGGTGTGGGTAGATTCTTTCTATCTACTTTCGATGGATCACTTAAATGTCTAGCTAGGGCTTGGGTGAAGGAGCTAGACACCTATGTGCAACAACATCAAGTTTCAGAAATGGAAGCCATCAAATTAGCAACACTGCATCTAGAGGGTAAGGCTTATGCTTGGTGTTTGTTTGAATCTTTTTCCTTAAAGAATGCAAATACATCTACTTATGAAAAGTTCATTAGAAGAGTAGTGGAAAGGTTTGATGAAAAATCTTATGAAACACCTTCTATGGAGTTTGTCCAACCAAATCAAACAAAACTTTTGCATGGGTTGGTAGGGTCCATAATCTTAGCTCCATTTTAGAAAACCGTTGAAGGGGATGGAAACTTGTATGATATATTTCCAAGGGCAAATTCCCCATTGCATGAAGAGCTTTCTTCTCTGGAAGAAGACATGGATATTCTTCCTTCAAAAGAAGACCAAGATCTAAGGTATCTTATTGTTGATGAGTTATTTTCAACTATTGAAGAGGAGGAAGAGAAGGCCGGAGATAACAACACAGTCATGAAAAGAGCACATCTAGGACCTCATGAATTAAGAGGAAGGTGTATAGGGTCGTTTATCAATCGGTCCAAATCGGGGAGGCTGAGGCCTACCAAAAAGGGGAGCACGGGTGAAGCCGAGGTAGTTCCTGTGGTGGTTCTGCTAGTAGTAGTCCCGGCATTAGGGCCGGGATTCCCGCTAGTGTTAGGCCCTGGACCCGACATAGTGGAGGTGACAGGGGGGAGAACTAGAAGAAACCCAAAAAAAATTAGAGAAGGCCTTTCAACAATGATAGAACCCGGAAGCGAAATCAACCGGCGGAAGTGAAAACCTTGAAACCGAGAAGAGTGCCTTAGAGCGCGCCAATATTAACGGGAAAGCCAAACAAAGCCCCGAAAAGGCGAGAATCAAATATCAGGCGAGTCGTCGTGACAATTGATTTTAGAGTCTTGCAGGCGGTGTGCTGTGTACTTCACTTAAGTCCGTGTGTAGCGTCGTTAAGTTTTAACTAAACCCTTTCGTTTGAACAGAAAAAAAATTGGCTAGCATTAGCTGAAAATAAACCTACAGAGAACAGAATAAAATGCTGAAATAACAGAAAAATAACAGCTACTTGTGCATCTATCTAACCCAAGAAGGTAGGTCTCTCAAAACTATGCTGAAAAGAAAGGGAAAAACTATGGAAACACACACAAACGAAGCTCAACAGATCTAGGGTCAAAGGGGACAGAGATCCGGAGGATAAAGCTGCAGATAAGGGGTGCAGATCACAGCCAAGAGACAGGGGCAAGGTGGCTGGAAAAAAAGGGAAATCAACAAAAAGCCGGGAGACGAAATGAGCCTTTATGGGAGGTCAAACAAAGCGACAAAGAGGTGATTTGAAAGGAAAGAGGCTGATTTTGATGGATCTGGAAGGTAGTCACCAGTCTGGAAAAGAAGAGTTTGGCTTCTGGCCGGCCGAACATGGCTTATTTGAAACTCTTCCCACGAGATGGAGGGTACTGAAACCCCTAAGAGTGGGTTCCCCTTAGATGAGTAAAGCGAATCGGATCTTGGTCGTAATTTGGAAGGCGGCGCTCTAGCGAAGTATAATGAACCGAAGAATTCTGAAAAAATCTTGGAAAAAAGTAGTCCTTGAGTTGACTAGTTTTGGTTGAGTCCTTGGATGCTGGTGAAAAGTCGATCAATTCGCTGAGTTTTGGGCCAAAAGGTGCGACCCCCCCGTTCCGGCTGTTTCGGCGGCATATTTTCTGAAAAGTTGCCGTCTCAGTTGCGGCTGGTGTCGCTTACCTGCGCAATAGGGCCAGAAACACACGGAGGTTAGAAATTTTAGGTTTTTAAGGTTTTATGTGAGAAAAATGACATAAAAAGAGAAAAACTAAGCAGCTAAAAAAGAAGCCCTAGGGCCTGAAGTAGCTGGATATGCAGGAATATGAAAAACGACAGCGGTCGTAATTTAAAACCCGTGTGGAGTAGCCATTTGTTAGTATGAATTCTTTGTCGAAGCGTACGAAAAAGAACCACTTTAGCTACGCATAACTAATAGCCCTAACAACAATAATGGCTGCAAAACATCTTGAGATCTGCAATTAGTAGTTAAAGTGCTGCAACAAACAGATCTATAAATGGAAAGATATTAAGCAGTAAAGTAAAGAGTTTGCTCCATGCATCCAACAGACAAGACAAGAACCCGATTTTTGAATGAATTTTTATATTACAGGGCACCTGGGAGGAAACAAGAAGGTGTATCCAGATCTCCTCAATGGGATGGGTTCTTTGTAGTCCTCAGCACTTCAGATCTAAGCCTTCTCTCTCTTGTAGATGTAGAAAACCCAATGTAGAAGGTAAAGCTCAATGGGAGCAACAATGGCAGAAAATGAGACCGAGTGTATAGATCCAGAGTGATCTAGTATGCAACAAAAGGTGAAGAATGAAGGGGAAAACCCTCCTATTTATAATAAAATATTGGGTCATTCTAGATCTTGGTGCATGATTAAAATAATGTTAACCAAATCTAGATCCACCTCTATGGAATATTTTATTATTATTTGTTGGAGGGAAAGGGTGTTTGACTTGGGTCAAATCCCTTGATTAGTGAAAAATAAATAAATAAATGATTTATTTATCTTTTAAAGGAAGTGGTTGGGATATAATCAAATAAATAATGATTTATTTGATTAATGGTGGTTGATTTGGTCATATTTAACAAGGAATATTATTTAAATAATTATTCCTAGAAAATAATAAGATAACTATGGGTTTATCTCATTAATTTCTTTGTTTTTGGGTTAAATATGACTGGGAATAATAATTAAATTATGGTTTAATTAATTATTCCTTTTGGGGTTTCCTAATTAACATAGTGAAAGCAGTTTTACTTGGGGTAAAACTGGTCTTACATGGTGTACTTGGGTCCACCTAATGATGAAGAGTTAGATGACCAAAAAATGGTGTAACACTTGCTCCCGGAAGAGAAACTCTCAGACTCGCTTGAAAATCCAAAGAATCTCACATATGGAGATTGTGTCACAATCCATGTGCAGCATGTGCCATCATTATCAAATGGTGAGATATTGAAGATGGAAGAAGGAAAAGAGGAGGACAAGCACCACATAATGAGGAGAATACACCCCACTTTATTTCAGAAGGCTGATACACAAAGAAGGCATGAGGATCTATGCAAGGAAGGCAAGGACAAATCTGTCCACACACATACACATCCTGCTCTATGCATTGATGTCTCTTTACATGGAGGCATTCCACCAGGGAGACCTCTTAATGGGAGGAAAACTAAAGTGTTCTCTCAACTATGGACAGAATATACATACTTGGCTAAGAAGGGAGCTTTGGGAGAAACTAGCATAGCACAGAGAATATTTCATGGATTCAAAGAAGAGATACGCAATTTTTTGAATTGGATATTGCTATCTCCCACTCAGTTATTTGCGCTGAAAAAGGAGAATTCAAAAGTCTATGATGGCATGGACATGATTTCATATGGAAACTCCATATCTTTAGGGAATCCAATGATATTTTCACTCACAAAAGAGATTTTTTAACATGACAAGATGATATCAACACTCTTGCATGCATGGGCCAAATTGAGGAAGTTTTGGAAGACAAGGACTTTCCAAGGGGAGGTTGACTTCCATATACTTCAATCTTGTCTTGAGCAAGATCAGTTGCAAAGGAGGCAGCAAAAGGAAGTTGATAGTACTCCAACATGTGACTTTGACATCAAGCATGTCAAAGAGGAGAGCCATGCTATGACAGGGGCTGCATTTCAGATTTGTACAGCACTGTCATTATTGGGGAGCCTAGATCCTTATTAGGATTCCCAACTCTTGATGGAATACTCCAAGGGAATTTTCACATGTAAGGTTATTGATGGGCAAGTGATGGATGGGAGGTATAAAGTAGTTGAGGGAGTCATTTATTCCCATGATTAGATCTATTTGGCTAGAGACTCCAAGCTCAAGGAGAAACTACTTAATGCAGCCTATGAGATCTTGCTTTCAAAACCCATTGGTTTAATTAGAGCATATCATACTATCTTAGATGGATTCATGTGGGAAAACTTCAAAGAGAAGATGCACTCTCATATGAGAAATTGCATGGAACAATTGCTAGATGAGGAGGAACATAGCTCTTGGGAAGAGTTATCATCATCACCTCCTTATTCATTGGGTGTGAGAGGAAAATCACCCATGAGTTACCTCACTAATTTGAATCAAATGTATAGTGAGACTTGTATTTTTAAACATCATGATGTATCTACTATATGCTTGTATTTTCTTAACACTCATTTGTAGGGCTTTGCTCCAAGAGGGGGCACCTTTTCTTATGAGCTTCATGGGCTACTTGGAGCCAAGAGCAATGGAGATGTTAACCATCCCCTAAGAGATTATGGGAAGATGTTGTATTCTTCATGGTGTACTTCATTAGAACCAACTATCATACACCTTATCCAAGCATGCAAGAAGGATCGGGCAGCAAACAAGTGTTGGGAAAGACACTTGTTATATCATATTCTATGGCAATTAGGAGTAAAACTGTGCTGGTTGCATATGAGGGACCACTGTCCTACTCCTTTACTACATATGGCAGCTAGCATGACTTTAATTATGATTCCATATGCTAAAAAATTTCTTATCTTTGTTGAGGACATGGTTGGAGGAGAGACCCATTGGTGGGATGTGTCCATGGGGAAAGAAATTTCCTACATTTTTTGCACTACATGTTCCAAGGGGAGCATGGGAAACTTTATGGCTACCATAATATATCACTTGTTTCTTTATGAGGTAGGCCATATGATTATTTGGAGCACTTGGAACATACCTCTCATGAGCATTTGGGAGGAATTTTTCTATGAATTACCAATTTGGGAGGTGATTCATTTCATTTGGATGATAGCATGGAGGAGGGAGTCCTTTATTGATGATGAAATTCCCCATGATTTCCATCACTTCTATCTTGAGGAGGCCATTGATCAGCAAGAAGGTTTCCATGTAGACCTTCCTTTCTTTTATGATGAGATCCATTTGGTTTATCCACCAAAGGCCAACTTGCACACTTGGGAGGAACCATTGGGAGACAAAATTATTGTAGAAAATTTGAAGCAATGGTGGAGACTGTTGAATGAGGAGGCCACAAGAGGAGGAGGGTAGATTTTGCAGCACCCTTGCAATTGCTTGAGGACAAGCAACATTCAGGAGGGGAGGACTATAATATTCCTAAATTAGCATGCAACTAATAGGAATATTAATTTTTCTCTTAAAATCTAGTTAGATGAATAAATGGGCAAGGAGGCTCATAAGATTTCTTAAGTAGAATAAAAATCCCTCATAATGTGAAAGGGGATCATGTAATAACTAGATCAAGCATCCACAGCTGTGAACAGCGTCTAAAATGTGTGGAAAAATTCAAGTTTTACCACGTCAACAACATTTTTATATGAGGAGTGGATCCTAAACAAAGAAAACTCAATGTGAATGAAGATCAATCTAGCTAGTAAAAATGAAGACACCTTGAGTGTGAAAGGAGACAAGGCATGAAGATCAAGTCAAGGTTGATCCAGTCAATATTGACTAAATCAAACAGCACTGTAAAAATATGAGCAAGGCACATGGAGACAATGTAATTTTGGAGGAGGAACCTTTGCATGGAAGCAACCTCATAATTGGGTGGGACCCTTGGTGAGGAAGCCCCTCAATTATATAATGGAGGGGATGGCAACCATGTGGGCATGATTGAAGATTATATTTTGTATGTGGTATGTTTATACTTCTTGCATTATTTGGCTATTTAGCTAAGTTTGTTTCACTGTTTACTACAAAGAGTTTTCTCATGCAAGAATTCCCCACTCTTGCTTGGAGATATTGTTCAAGAAATCTAAGAGGAGATTTGTGAGCTTCATTTTCCACTATTTGGTGTTAGGCCAAGCAGTTACCTTTAGAAACAATGCATTCCCTTGCAAAAACTGCATTATTTCTTAAGGCGTGTAGTGAGAGGGGTTAAAACCCCACTTTTATGAGCTAGTTTCCCAGGGGGAGGATCAACCTTTTTCCCGGAAAGCTAGTAGGAGAGTCTACAGCCATTTCTTTGCATGTTAAGAAATTTTTATGTAGAGATTTAGCTATAAAATTTGATTCATCCATATATCTGTAGTATTTATTTCTTGTATATCATTTATGTCAAGAAACCCTTGTCGGGTCATCTTGGATCTATGTAAAAATAGACTAGATCTCTCGTTTTGAGAATTATTGATTAATATATGATAAGATATGTTTTATCTCTATATTTCTTAGTATAATCCTCATTATACTACGCATTCACTTTATAATTTTGTTTTGCAGTCTTGGGGTTTCATCATTTTTAAGTTGTTTTGAGCATGGGAGGCCTGTTTAACTAGGCAAAAGAAATTTTTTTCTGATTTCCTTTCATATGTGCTTGATATAATGTCAGATCTAATGGATTCATGAGCTGCATTTTTCTTTTGATGCTTATATTTGAAAAATGTGTTTTCTATAGCGCCAAGTATCGTTTTCTACATTAAGAAGTATTGTTGATTTCCCATTTTGGGATAATGGGATGTCCTAGGAACAGGGAAACTCCTATATAAATCATGATCAAATGATATCAAAATTTGGATCATATGTGTGTAGTGGTATCTATCTAATGAGCATCGACTTGTTGATCAATATTCAAGGTGATGGAGCATGAAATTCAGGCTTGAGGTGAGAAAACATGTTTTCTCTATTCTGGTGCGATGAAGGCATATTATCACATTGTAATATTCTCTATTTTGGTGCAATTAAGGTGTATTTTACTTGACTTAGTGAAATAATGTGTGCTTCTGTCCCTGTGAAAACATGAAGTGAATCGATCAGGGTGTATGTATAGTCATGAATTCATCAAAGGTTTTGGAGAATAAAGATCAATCTATATTATCTAGTTAAAATAATGGATCAATTAATATGGATGGCTAAATATACTTGAAAATGGATCAAATTAATATAATGGTAGCTATGTGATCTCAGAGAAAATACTACTAATAAAGTTAGTGGCAAGTCTGATGGTGGTAAGTGTGTTCCCATTATATCAAATTTGTGTATAGTATTTTCCTATGTTGATCCTGTGCATTTGGCGATTGAGTGAATTTTTTTTATGTTTTGGATTAATGACTTATAAATTTTGACTGAAGTTGCAATTTGGGGAATTCGATAATCTAGTGTAAATCGATTAAGTATAGTTGCATCTTTATCTAATATGTGTGAATAAATAATTTGGTGATTTGTCTAGTTTATGTGATGGAGTATCCAAGAAGTGTGATGGTCTAAGTATTGTTTTCTTGAATAAGTCTGATAACATATAGTGTAAGACTTGATGCGATTAACTAGTATGGTTGGACCATGGGAGCTTCACTTAAAGAACCTTTGACATATGAATTCATTCATGGCATAATAAAGGCTCACCCTTACTTCCTCGTCTTGCGGAAAACCACCTAAAAATCACACTATTTAACCCCCTACCAATATGAACCCAATACACCTTCCCAATTTAAGAAACCGCTACTTTCACTAGATATTGTAGGTATTCATTTTTTCATTAACATTTTTTACACCCCTCTATATGTTTTCGATAACTTTAAGCTCCATTTTTTATACCCGCCAATATAAAAACCCTTTACCCCCTATTATATGCTCAATATATTATGACATTTTTTCCTCAATATATGTGCCTATTAACAGCATAAAACCATACAAGCAAAATACATTAGAAAATTTCAAGTAACATTATAAATAAATATTTTCCAGCATAAATACATTATGAAGGACAAAAATTTAAAAATTTCCTAAGGTTCAGTCACAAATTGGCGAACAGGGCACCAGCAACAAAGAAGTTTTTCGCACAGCGCGCCTTTTCCTTCGATAGTCGCGAGGTCTTGGGGATGGTAAAAAATCACCATCCAGGACCACTTCCCACACTTGGTGAAGATGATTCTTTGTCAAATAGCTAAGTACAACTGAATTCGAGCCACCCTAAAGAGATATGCAACCCTCAAAGGAATCTATTGTGTTACTCTTGAGTCAATATCAATCTTATGCCAAGAGAGGGAAGAGGAGTTCAAAAATTTTCTATATAAACTAGCCATGGGAAGAAAAAAAGATGAGACATTGTTATTCTAGCCAAATTTCTACCATAGCAACACCAAATTTCAATTGTTGAAGAAAGAGGATTGAAGGCACTAGCATGTTGGTCATCCAATACCCTAGTGAAGAAGAGAACTCCATCATTGGAGAGTAGTCACATATCTTTTGAGCGAGGGAGGAGAAGATTGAAAGGATACCAAGGAAAGGGACCCCCTTGCTGAGAGTATTTAAGCTCCATAGCTCAAAGGACTCACTACAAGTGTGTTAGCATTGTATTCTTCTTACTACCAGCAACCAATAAAGGGAGTTTTCTCCATTATTGTATTAGTTTGTTTGCTCCATTTCAGAATTATTGTATTGTGTGTTTATTTTTGAGTTTATTTTATTTTATGCATTACTTACCTTATGAGTTTTTCTTTACGTTTTTTCAGTATTTCTGTTAAAAACATCATAATATTCTCTGTGATATTTTCAGGAAACAACCTACTACTTAAGAGGTGTTTTTTGGTACAGTAGAGTGACAAAAACACTACCACAAGATTGGCGACTCCACTAGTTTCTTTTTCTTGTTTTAAAGCTTGTTTTGTAGGAACTCATCTCTACATAACTAGCTACAAGGTGCTCAAGTCCTCTCTGTGAATTATTCAGGACATTATGTGCATGTTCTGAGAGGCGGAGAGCTCAAATTTGTTTTTTTCTCAACAGCGTGCCTTTCTATCAGATAGACATGCATGTCGCGCATGTGTTTGAAAACCCCGCAATGTATTACAGAAAGTAAAACCACCTTTTACTTTTTTAAATTGTCAGGTGATTGGAAACCCATAATGAATTTCCTTCACCATTGTTTTGCATTTTTCTATTTTAAGGTTGACTAGTTGCTACACTAACCACCATTATTATAGAAATTAGGTATTTTTATTTGATTTTTACATTTTTAAAACACACATAGATTGACTAGGGAGAAGAGTAAGTGGCCAGATTCCACACATATTTTTCAAAGTATTTTTTGTTCAAGTTTATGCAAAACATATAGTTTAATTAGTAAAGAAGTAAATTGCCAATTATCCACAGAAAAATTTTACTGGATAAGTTATTTTTTCATTTTTTTCATTAGGCTTGGGACTAGGGTCAAAGTGTTAGTAAAGAAAGCAAGTAATATCTGCTTCCCTTGCACCTCTTGGTGAACCTGGGCTTTCATATGAGTTTTTTCCCAAAGCATTTTGAACTACCATCTCCATTTAGTTCTACATAGTCTAATTAGGAAAAATGTATGCAGCCCATTATCTGCAAATCATTTCAGTTTTTGCAAGGAACAATCTAAAGACATACTGTAATTAAAGGGGTATAGTAAAGGATCATTAGATATCCGCATAGTATCACAGTTTTGTTTGTTCACTAAAAACACACATTAAACATCGGTAAGCTTTGAACCAAAAGGAACCCAGTTTTTGGGGCTTTTATTCTTCTCTTACGTTTGCTTACAATATCACACCCTAAAGAAAATTAAGACTCCTAAAAACAATCATAACTTGAACTCACTAAAACTCTCCCTACAGGGGCCACAAAAGAATTTATATTTTAGGTTAGGACCATTAGGGATAGGCATCCAATAATATTCCATGGTAATATTACATTTTGAAACATATATGTTGACTATTTAGGGAGCTTAAAATCCTTCTATCAGCCCTCTCCCTTTGTACCTTATGAGATAATCCCTTAGCTGTGATAAGGAATCCGTGCTTAAGACATTTATATTGTTATGCCACAAAAATATTGGTCTTTGTTTAATCACCTTCAAATATTAATAGTTAAACCCTCAAAGATCAAATATAATGAATTTCCCACAATGCTATTATCTGCTGATATCAAAGGGAATGATTAGAAGAACATGTAAGAAAGAAGCCCAAATTGATATGTTGCTGTACATAATATATCACCTCAAACTCCAGAAGAATTATAAGGAAAGAAACACTTAAAATGAAGGGGCGTCTATCAAGGATTTTAACTCTTATTTACACAAGTAAAAAGAGACCTGCAACTTCATTACTTCATTTTATTCAAAGATGAAAAGTACACAATGTAAACCAGAAGACACATCAACATTAGAAAATGCCAGAAACTTGCTTTTCATTCATTAATATTTTGAAATTTGAGTACAAAAATTGTAGTCTGAAGGTCCAAAACTTGGAATATTTCTCTTTCTTCTCTATCTCATTAAATACAATAAAAAGCAGTTTATAGCTGCTATAACTGATCTTAAATACTTCAACTACTTAGGAATTCGTACACTATCTATTACATGTCCTCAAGATGTCTTATTACAATTACATTCTCTCTTTTAAAAGAGGAAATAAAATGAAATGAAGATGCTAATCTATATGCTGAATATGAATTGATGATGATGCTGCTACATTTCCTTGATTGATTGATTTATCCTTCTTTGAAGTCAAGGGATCCTTTGGTAAATCTATCATCTAGGCTCTACACTTCTTCCATATTTCAATGTTTTTTTTTGGTGAATGAACCAGCTTATGATATTCCAATTTGAAAGCAGTGATTCTGTTGAAAGATGGTCTTTCCACAAACAAAGTCTTCACTAACCATAGCAGTTGAAAGTGTCTCTGAAGGAAATTGATCATTGTTGCTCCTTTGAGAACCTGAGTCTTCTCATGAGTGATGTCTACCTTACTTTTTGCCAACATTAGCAAGGGTTCATAAGAATTCCATAACATAAGATCACCTCCGAGACCCCAACATGATGGAAAACCTACTCTTGCTATTTTATCAAATGATTTATCAAATTGACTCACTGCTTCCTTTAGCTCAATCAAATTCTTTTCTATAGAATCCCTACAATAATTTTTGACAATCATTTTGTTAATTTCCATAGCATATAAAATTCTGTCTTTAATTTCATTTTCTTCGAAGTCTTGATCTATTTTAGAATCAATGAAATTAATGAAATCTCTTGCCCAAATAGACCTATTGATTTTTTTTTGTTTGTTTGTCATGAATTTCTCTTCAAATTCCATGATAATGCTTTTTTCTTCTACAATAAGAGTCAGAAAATCCCAGATTGTTTTCATTTCTTCAATAATATCATTCCAGATGATATCCTTAGCTTGTATAAGGATACATTTCCTTTCAATTTTTCTTTGATATTTTTAATCTCAGCCTCAATAGTTTGGTAGTCCATTTGATATTTATTGACTTCTCCTTCAGTGGCCTTTATAATATTTGTTGTTGTTTCTAAATCAGCTTGTGCCCTTTTTTGATCTCTCTCTGCCATCTGCAATTCAGTGGTTAATTGAGAAATTTGTGTTGATGGATCTTCACTACCTGATGGAAAAACAAAAGTGGAAGTATGAGATTCGATATGGTTTTGTAATGACAGTGCAGTTTGCTTTAATTTAGTGACTTCTTCTTCCTTTTGCATGAGTTGCTGAAGAAGTTTTTCTTTCTCATTTTCCACCTCTGCAACCTCTGCTGCCATGGAATGTTCTCCTGTAGGAAATTTCAAAATTTTCTTTAGTATAGATATTTCTGATTCAGCACATTGTAGAAGCTTCTTCACAACAGACCGGTCATTGGGACCTACTCTAATCTTCACTATGATCTTTTGAAGCTCTTCGTTCTAGATTTTCAAAGCCCTATAATTGGATTTCTCTAACTTTAACTGCTTTATCACTTTTCCAAGCATATTCTCTGCCTTCATTTCCATTGCATTAGTTTTTGTTAGGTCATTCACAATCAACTGACCTGTTTGCATGTGTAGATTCACTTTGTCCAACAATGAGATTTTCTTCACATATACAATCAAATTCACAGTATTAAAATTGTTAAAACAACCAATTGACATATCAGAAGGATGTGAAAGGGCAATTTTGAATTGATCTTTTTCAAGATCCATTGCAGTTAGAAGTCTTGTTTGTTCTGGAGCTATTTGGTACTCAGCTTGAGCCTCCATGCTTGCCTTCATCTTCTGATTTCTCTTTGCAATCTGGGAAAACATTTGTTTAATTAGAGGCACTTGTTCCTGAGTGCTCTCATGCCTCCCGGGTGAAGCAGGGACATTTTTTTCATCTCCCAATTGTAATGAAAAACCAGGTTGAGTATCTACAAACTATTCATTGAACTTTTCTCTCTTCTCAGCCCTCTGTTCTTCATCCTATGAATCAACCATTGCCTCTTTACCTCTCTTATTTGATTTCTCTGATATGACAGGAGTCTAAACATTTGAATTCACTGAACCCACAACACCTTTACTTTCCACTTTTTCTAGATCAGGTTTGCTCTCATGAATGAAGGCTGAATAGCCATTTTCAATTCTTCTACTAGAAATGACACTGTGAGGGTCATAAGCCCACTTATCTCCTAACAACAGGTGCATTTCATCTAACATCTTAGTGGCTTCATCAATTGCTTGTCTTATATTAACAATAAAGGGACCCACAGTCATTGGCAATTTGAACATATGACCTTTCTTCATAGGCCAAAAGTGTATTTGGTCAACATTTAAAATTTTCCTAAGGAACTCCAGAGTGAATAATCTCATAGGCACAAATATAGGAAGCCTATAAGGTTCTACACTAGCTCCATAAAGTCTAATTTCAGCATAATCTTCAAAAACAAACCAATCACCAAACTTACAATTTGTGACCAAATGCAAAAACTCTTGAGATTTGGGCAAAAAAGAGGGGGAATAATATCCATTCAAAAATTTATATGCAATAGACATAAAATGACCAGCAATATCAAAAAATTTTCCCTCATTCTGTTCTTTTCTCACTATATCTGACCAAATATCACTGGTTGTCTTCTCTTATTCATATCCACAATGTTTAACCCCAGATGCATGAATTATTCTACATTTTGATATAAAAATAAGTAAACAATAAGTGAGAGAAACCTGAATGAACCCGTTAATGATAAGCTCATGAGCTGAGAGTTAACAACTTCTTGCCAATAAGATGGAATATCCAGCACCACTCTTAGCTTCATCATCATGGCAAATATTCCCAGAACTGACTTGTCCACTGTACTGTCATCATCCTTTCCCAAAATCTTTGCAATGCAGCTCAGCACTTGTTTGACTTCAATATCAAAAACCTCCATAGGGAATTCTTTACTGTCAGGTACAAACTACTATGTATTTGACTTTAGAAAATGAATGAATTGATTAAACTATTGACCTGCAATACTTTCATAATATGCTATTAAGGAATCGTCAGAGAATTAGACATATGACTCCGACTCAAGGTATCATAGAGCTTGGCAAATTAACTGAACTGAAACTTGCAGAACGTTTTTCATTTTACAATTCATTACGAAACATTTCCAAGGGTACATAACAGACACTAGCCAATAGATAAATTCTAGAAAAAGATGAGTTTTCGGGATACATGCGGACAACACACCAGTTTTTGCCATGGCGGTGTAAATTGGAGAGGTTTAATCGTTTAGGAGGACTTGCTGATACAAAGAAAGGTGATCAAGGGAACAATCTGTATCTTGGATATCCCTCTCGGTATCCATGAGAGGGATGTGACTGGAAGAACCTAACAGGGATGAGCGTTTAGCCATAGTTTAACTTTGGGATGGTAGACAATTTACAGGGTGACCAATAATTGACAGGGTGACAGAAGGCTGAAAAAGACGCGTCACAGACAAACTTCAAACACCAACTAATCAATAATAATTTTAGAAGAATGAGAATTTCCCTTAAATAGGTGGTGTGACTTTGAACTTAAATGTTGAAAACACATGCCAAAATATCGTTAGGAAATCCTATCGTGGAAGACAAATGTAACCGACTTGGCAGCATACATCACTACAGGAGGCCTCGGGGTACGGAGGATTCATTTGGCTTATGCCCCCGCAATCAATCTCGACCGTTCATCTGGGTTACTCTTGCAGTCAACACGATCAACTGCAGAGGCACCCTCTATGTTAACCCACTCGCTAAAAGTGCCCGCGGGTTGAGCCCTTTTCTTATTGCTTGATCAATCATCGAATACCGCTCGATAAAGTGATCGATATTTAAACTTCGAATTGGGACCCACTTTCATAAAGCCTAAAAGTATTTAAACTTTTGACTTTAACATAACAAGTAGATATATTTTTATGCTAAAATATATGAACTGTAATACTCTAACATATCTTTTTAGTAGTTTTCTATTTTTTTGTATTTTTGAAAGTTAAAATAAAGGGATATGGCAAATGATCCAGAACACCCCCTCTCTCTCTCTCTCCTCCCCCCCTCTCTCTCTCTCTCTCTCTTTCTCTCTCTCTTCTGTTTCCCTCCCCCCCCCTCTCTCTCTCTCTCACACACACACACACTCTCTCTCCCTCTCTGCCCCCTCTCACCCCCCTCGCTCTCTCTGCCCCCTCTCCCACCCTCTCTCTCTCTCCCCCTCTCTCTTCTCAAACTCTCTCACTCCCCCTCCCCCCCTCTCTCTCCTTCCCTCCCTCCCTCACACACACACTCTCTCTCTCTCTCTCACACACACACACACACACACACACACACTCCCTCTTTCCCTCTCTCATGCCCCTTCCCTCTCTCACACAAAAACATACACACACTGCCTCTCTCTCTCTCTCTCTCTCGCCATATATATATCTCTCTCTCTCCCCCTCACCCTCGCCTCTCTCTCTCTCACCCCCACCCTCGCCTCTCTCTCTCTCTCTCTCTCTCTCCCTCTCGCACACACACATGCACTCCCTCTCTGCCTCTCTCACCCCCCTCCCTCTCTCTCACACACACATACACACATTGCCTCGCTCTCTCTCACTCTCAGAACACACACACTCTTCTCTCTCTATCTCTCTCTCCCTCATTATTATCATTATAATTATCATTATTGTATCATTTCAGATGGTCAATCCACCTCATGTAGCAAACAAAAACACCTTATCAATTAAAAATAAAAAATCATCATATTATCTAAAAAAACACAAGGATTATATCATCAAAGAAACGATAAAACATATTATGATATAAAATATACAAAAGAATCAAATACATACATAAACACATAAACATTACACATGCAAAATATTTCAACAACATAATTATTTCATCTAATTAACATAAGCACACCATGATATCACATAAGCAAACAAAAATGATTTTCATTTTAAAGTATGCACAAAATACAACTTACAAAAACACACAAAATACAACTTACAAAAACACACAAAATACAACTTACAAAAACACATACACATTATAACTAAAAATACATCTATACATAAATGCCAACATCATATCATCTAATGAATATATTATAAAACACAAATATTCATACATTTATGAAATTTTAAAGAAATATAATTTCACTGTTTTTTATATTTAAGTAAAGAAATACATTTATTTAAGATATTTTAAATAAATAAAACAATTATATTCTCAATAAATTTGATTTACATTGTACAATTTAAAATAAAATAAAAATAAATATACAATTAAATAAAGTGCATCTCTTTTTACATTATAAATAATCATGTATAAATAAAAAAAAATATTTTGCAAAAATATTCATTTCATATTATATAATTTCAAATCAATATATTAAGATGAATATAATTCACTAATACAGATATAATAACCCACACATACCCATAAATATTTCAACAAAGATGTTTTCTTACTCTAAATATAAATACTGATAAAATACAGAAATAATAACTCACACATACCCATAAATATTTCAACAGAGATGTTTTCTTACTATAAATATAAATACTGATAAAAATAGAGGAGTAATTTGGGAATTAGGGATGTTCGTTTAATTTTTTTAATCATAAGCCACAACCTAACTTACAATGAAAGGATGAGGAAAGGGCTTTATTCTTGATTAAGTTTTCTTTAGGCAAATGGAACTAGAGCGAAAGAGAATTAAGGTTTGCCCATAATTTGGGAATTAGGGATGTTCGTTTAATTTTTTTAATCATAAGCCACAACCTAACTTACAATGAAAGGATGAGGAAAGGGCTTTATTCTTGATTAAGTTTTCTTTAGGCAAATGGAACTAGAGCGAAAGAGAATTAAGGTTTGCCATTACTTGGCAAGTAATTCTTAAGCTAATTCTGTGTAGTTTAATGGAGCAAATTCATAAAGTGGGTCACCGTGTCGATGGTTAGTGTAATAAGGAAATACAAGGTAAAACTAAAAATAAGAATGATTAAATGGGGAATAAGTTAAAGTCAGGTGAGGTAGATCTTTGTTCAAAAGATTAATTTATTTTAATTTTTAAAGATATAAAATAGGTGTTGTCAAGAAAATAATCTAACTGATAAGATCTAAATTTCCATTTTCGAGTTTCAGATTTGAAAAATAACCAAATATATCCACCATGGATGATTTAATATTGAAATTATATCAATAAAAAATATTGATGCAATAACAAAAACAAAAAGCGAAAGCGAAAGCTGGATCAACTATAAATACACTAAAAGAGAGCCACTTATTATAATTATCTACACGGTTTTTGGCTGTGCCAGAGAATATCTATGAACCTTTTGAAAATAAGACACAACATGATGGCATCTTTAACTACACATTCCTAGAAAATAACTATATCTAACCAAAGCAAAAACTAGACCAACAATAAATACATAATCATGACTTCACTGCACAAACGTAAATAGATAATGATAGCGAGTCATGGTTTAAAGGTTTAATAGGTGACTTCGTTATTTTGAGATCAGGCCAGGAAAAGAAGATCGAAATACATAATCATGGCTTAATGGCTTAACTGCATAGGTGACTTCGTTATTTTGAGATCAAGTCAGGGAAAGAAAACCGAAATACATAATCATGATTTAACTGAACAAACGGTAAATAGATAATGATAAAGAGTCATAGTTTAAAGTTCAACAGATGGTTCCGGAATAGGCGACTTCGTTATTTGAGATCAGGTCAGGGAATGAAGATCGAAAGAAAAGTAAACGAGATGAGGTCAAGGCAAGAAGATGAAAAGAAAAGTATAAATTAAAAGGAATTAATGGGATTGTCGTAGCCACAATAGAGCAATTTAAGATTAAAGATCAAGGACATACTAAATAAGACCAATAGTAGAGCATAAATATTAACAGAGCATAAAGATTAGGGACCAATAACAGAGCATAAAGGACTAATAACAGAGCATAAAGATTTAAGAACATTAGGCCAGGCAGCCGTAGTTCAGAGATGAACTCTAAAAGACTCATCCAGAAGTATAACATTAATTTGGGATTCGATGCTGTCACATATAAAAACACGTCAAAACATGGGAGGGCTTTGACGAGGAAGGACAAGAACATTGAAAATTCAATTATACCCTAAACTGAAGAATAAATAAATAAATATAAGAAACATACTCTCACGGCTGCAACAAATACTCTCTGGTTCCCTCCTCCTCTCTACTGCAAATACCTCCATTGATGACACAACATCTTTCCTTCGTCCATGCATCCCTTCTCTCTGATGGTCAATTCAATCGTCTCTATCAAACACTGCAAATACAAATACAAATACAGATTATAAAAGAAGAGGATGAACTTGCAACTATTCGTTCAGAGACACCCATATATATACACCGCACCACATAAAGATTCCCTCAAGAAAAAGTTTGATGGACCGTTAAAAAAGCTTGAGATGCTTTTCATGAAATTCTGTCCACGTCAACATCAGTGCAAAGCCGTTGGGTTTTCATAACGAACGAAAAATCTTAAGATTGCTTTTCAAGAAATTCTTTCCGTTGGGTTTTCTTAACGAACGAAAAAGCTTGAGATGCTTTTCAAGAAATTATTTCCACATCCACGTTGGTTCAAAGCAGTTGGGTTTTCTTAAATTTTTAATGTTCACGCGCTTGAATTTAAATTTAGGTGGAATTTTTGATATTTAGGAAATTCAAGTATAATTAGTATTTGTGGGTTTTGCAAATAAGAAATTTAAGTGTAATTAATATTTGTGAAAGATTACATTAAGATTACATTAACTACAATCATTTATTGTAGTTACAATCCCACTTGCGAGAGTGGACTAGGACTAGAATGGATTCGGGTGGCTTAGGTTCTATTTCTAAATTATATTTATTTTTTAATAATATATATCTTTATTGTCATAGATGAATGTACTTCCGAAAACCTCACAATTTTTAACATATATATCTTATTTTATTTTAGTCGAACTGGAATCACAATTAGAATGTATTGGTTTTTTTTTTTAATTAAATTGTTTTTAAAATATATTTATTATTTAATAATATATATCTTATTTTATTTTACTTAAGTGGAATCATGATTAGAATGTATTGTTTTTTTTAATTAAATTTTATTTTTTTAAAATTTTTTTTTTGTAAAAAATGGTAGATGATATAATAATTATGATAAATGTTTGTTAAAATAAAGTTTGATTGATAATTCAAATAAGTGTTTTGAAATTTTATTTTTTAATATAAAGTAAGTGGTTAAGAAAATTAAAATTATTGTCAATAATTTGAAATTACATTTTAATAGAAATGTATAGAAAATATTTTAAGTGAAAGTGAATTTTTCTATTTTCAACTCATTCAAAATCACATAAATCATTTCATTTGAATTTCTAAAATAATTGAACTTCATAATTTTAATGGTTATGGAATTTTATTTTAAAACTTTAAATTAATACTATATTTATATATTTTTATAATAACATTTATTTTTATTAATTAAATAAATATATATATTTTTAAATCTTTTGTATATTGTAAAATATTTTTATGTGGCTCATTCTACAACTCACCCAGTATGAGAGCATGTAAATAAAAATTGTGTTCTAAATAGAAAATTAATGTGCACTATAATTAACAAAAAAAATGAATATACTCTAAAGTAATTACAAGTAAAAAAAATGCGTGAATGAGATGTTTAAATCTCAAAAATATTTTAACAAGAGATTTAAATAAATTGTTTGAAAATTTATGTTAACTAATTGATGTCCATATCAACTTCATATATCTATATATAGAAAAAAAAAGTTTTCGTGGTTAAAATTTTTATTTGGTCTTATATATACACTATTTAGGATTCAAAAATACAATTTAAACAATAAAAAATAACACATTGTATCTTTCACAATGCTTCCATGTCATATATAGGTGTCATTGTGAGTCCGAATGTTCCAATCTAGAAGTTGTTGATTCCTATGTTATGAATTGGAATAGTGTCATGTATGAGTCATCATTTGTCAAATTCAATGTTTCATGTATGATGATGATAATGATGGTGGTTAACGACCACTGAGACCAATATTTGGTCTATCAGACCTAAAGAAAAGAGTTATTTAGTTTGATTTAAGATTTTATTCCTATGCTCAAAAAGCTTGGAGAGAAGCCTCCCGAGCTCACTATAATTTTGACACCTTAAAAGGCTAGGAAGACCAATATTGCAACAAAGATTATGAAAATGAGCTCTAGTGTAGTTGTACGCAGGGCACTCTAAGAGGAAGTGATTTTTATCCTCGATGTTCATATTCTCACAGAGATGGCAGATCCTTTCCATCCAAGTTGTTTTAGGAATTGTCCAACGACCTGTTTCACTATGGAGCTCATGAGAGTTTGTTCTAATCTTGGCTATATTAATTTTCTTCTTTGAGCTAGTTAAAACAGATAGATACTTTTGATCTTCTAGGGTGGGGTTGATGACCTCCTTATAATATCTTAATTTTCTTTTAGCTGCTAGATCTTTTTCACACCACATTTTTTCTTTGAACTTAGAAGTAACAATTTTTTTAATGTTATTAATGTTTTGCAATGCAACATTCTCGTCGATCTCCCAATGGTTTAACCAGGCCCCGGTGTCTTTATACCAACCTCGTTTAAGCCTTAGGTGGTTTTGGCTGGAATTTAAAGCTAGCTTAGGAAGTCTATGGTCTCCTATGCTATTGAGCTTGTGCTTGTACAACAGAAGCCTAGTCATAGCTAGGCTCTCGATAGGGGAAAGACCCACTTCTATAAAGAAAATAGGATAGGGTGTATTGCTTTTAATTTTAAGGTTATATGTTATAAAACGCTTCTATATTTGCTCAATATCGGGGGACTTTCAGACATTACCGCAACCCCAAACCTCACATCCATATAAGATAACAGGAGTGACTAAAGTTTCAAAGAGGAACTTCTTTCTATCCCACATTACAAGGTTTTCCGTTTTACAATTATTTTCAAGACCAAAATAAGCTTTCCACCCCCCATTAATCCTTTTCTGAATGCTATAGTTCTAGTTGAGCTTGTGATGAATATCAATTCCTAGGTACTTGTAAGAAGACACTTCCTCCAAGTTACTATTGTCATACATAAAATTAGTGTAAGTGTCCTTCTTGGATTTGATAATCAAAGGTTAACTGGGACAAGTGAATGGTAGAGAAGATGGAAGAGTGGTGTTAAATGTTGTGATTAATAAAATATGAGAGTGTAGAAGAAGGGATGTTGTGTGTGCATCCGTTGTCTCTAGCTCTCAAATTACCATCAATTTGATCTCTCTTGCTCATGTTAGACATGCACTTTAAGAGAACCCAAAACCTAAAGAACTGGATTAAGTTAAGGAAAATTTATGCAAAAATCCAAATTCTACACCTCTAGTCAATTTAGTCATTCCAAGAACTATTGATATTTCCACATTCTCTTCATGGTTTTAGTACTATATATTGTAACTATTGTGAATAATAAAATATGGCAATTTGTGGTTGTAGCTCTGTTCAAATTTCTATCAATTTGATTCCTCTTCGCTCATGTTAGGTCCGTACTTAAGATGGATCTATGGTGGTTAGGTAGAAGAACCTAAAGAATTTGATTGAGTTAAGGAGAATTTATGCAAAAATCCAAATTATACACCTTCAGTCAATTTAGTCATTCCAAGAGCTATTGATATTTCCACATCCTATTCATGGTTTTAGTGAACTTATGGTTTTTCTACTTCATTTGAAATTTATGAATGTTGTAGCACAACATTTTTGTATATATTTAATTAGTAAATAGATATTTGAGATAAAAAAATTTAGCTTTTTAAAATAAATGCATAACATTTTAAACTTCTTTATATAAAAAAACACATTAGACATCAATGTCCAATTTAATGTTACATATAATAGGATCAAAATAGATTGTTACTTTCTACAAAATTATAAACTCACTTTATAATTTTGGCTATAAGATTTTTTAGCTTTTTAAAATAAATGCATAACATTTTAAACTTGTTTATATAAAAAAACACATTAGACATCAATGTCCAATTTAATGTTACATATAATAGGATCAAAATAGATTGTTACTTTCTACAAAATTATAAACTCACACCTATTTTCTTAATATTAATGTAAAATTATTTGAAAACCAATATAGATATTATTATTATTATTATTTTTTATTTTAAATATATTCTTATTTAAATAATATATAAAAATTAATTTTATATTTCAATTATTTGGTTCTTTTGATTTTATTATAAATTTAAAATTAAAATAAATTAAAATTTAA